>JACMZG010001893.1:4307882-4475988 GCA_018340805.1 Microvelia longipes | reverse complement strand
CAACAAGAAAAAAAACAAAATCAATATTGACATGTGAAGAATTATTCCTTATTTAAGTAGGTCTTGCCCCCACATCGGAATTTTAAACTGTCACGCCCAACTTATTTTGTTTATATGTGAACATTAATTTCAACTCAACCAAGATCTGTTAACGGATCTTTATAATCGGGAATCTTTTTTTGTATAGTTTTACCTGAGAATTAATTGATCTGAGTTATATAATAGACTAGTTGTTGTCCAAAACTTACTATTGTTGAAATCATGAAGTACTGTTTTTTGTAAATTGAATTTTATTTTTTTAAGATTTATATATCTTAAAAAAAAGATTAAATTATATCGAAAGCTCGGCAAAATCAGTTTTTTTGTATTAATTAGGACCTATTCCTCCTCAAAAGCTTGAATATAAATAAAAATTATTATTCCGTAAATTCTAGATACAATACGCGTAAGCATTACAAACATAAGTGAAAAAAAAAAACTACGTAAAAATAGAGAACCCCTTTAAAACAAACAAAACGGGAAGACAGCCGTTGAGCATGGTTTGTTTCACAGGGTATTTCACAGGGTACACCGACTGGACGGCACGGACTGTGGCTAGTAGTCAGGTGTATTTATATTTACATACTGTTTCCTTTCTCTCCAACCAACACTCTTAAAGAGAAATCTCATGCTCTTTAATACTTTAAATAAAATCATGTTTCAACACAAAGGTATTGTAGTTTGATGACACCGAACTGCCTGTAAGTTTTAGTTTCAGCCAAATTTGATAAAAGTTTAGAGAAACATTTTGACGTTCTCATTAAAGTTTTTAATGTGACTGTTTGATCTTATGGTTTTTGTTTTCTAGATTATTATAAAAGAGTAAATTTTTTTGGACTGGTATGATATATATAATTCATTTTTTTTTAAGCAGTCCTATATAATATTAATTTATTTAATAGCTCTCACAACGTTTTATTGAGCGAAGCTCAATATTTTTAGGTGAATCTAATAAAACTAAAATTGTACAGCAATTTTTTTTAAACGAAACCTATAAAATTGAAAATTATTTTCAATTTTAAAAAGATTTTAAAAGATCAATCATAGCATACCATAATATCAACTGTTTTGGGAATTAATTTAAATTTTTAAAAATTGTAACAAATATAAACCATATTCCGCTAATTTTTCACCATATTTATTTAAAAAAAATATCTGAACATCGTGATATTGGTATTAACTTATTTGGCTTTAATAGAAGCTTTAATCCGTGGAGGGAGGGACAATAAAAACCCTATATCTGAAAAAGTTTGAGTCAAATTTTTACTTTTTCTCATACAAAAAAAGCTATGTCGCAGCTATATAAAAAAAGGTATTGTATTTGCACCGGAAATCCTAAACCAAGATTTAACCTTAATCATCAACTTCAGTCGTTTTAAAGACCTCCTTAATGTTGTCTAATAAGTTGTCTGTCTGTATGTGTGTGTGTATGCTTGTCTTGTCGTCTTAGCTTCCAGTGTATTTATGCTAGAGAGTCGAAACTTACATGAGAGTACAAAAACCAATCTTTAGTTGCGCTATCAGGAAATCATTTATATGGCGTCAAACTGGCAATAATGACTCAGCAAAATATAAAATAGTTACATTATGCAACAAGGGATGAAAGTAATTTTACAGCTCAAGTTAAAGGTTTCCGTCTCAGAGCGCGCCGTGAAGGAGGAACTTCATAAAGCTTAATCTCAGAGTGCGGTCAGCGCAGGAGGAGATAACTAGATAGCTTCGAGGTTTTGCCGAGGGGTTAATTTTGGCTCCCGAGGCTTGACGAGGGGAGCTAATAATACGAGAGCTGAAAACTTTCATCCTTGTTGCATATTAAATTTTATCTAACTGAGAACTAACTAATATTAATATATTCTTTTAGTCTTATTAGTCTGAGTTGTGTAGATTTTGTAGTATTAATTCACTTACCATATGTCAATTATCTGATGAAGGATGGATAAAGCCTATCTTCAACATATATTTTATTGTGAGCTGTCAAATGAATACTTTAGGTAATTCTTTATTTTAATCAGCCTAATCTGTACTTTAAAATTAATCGTGTGTAATATTGGTATTCTACGAGCTAACATAAACCCGAAAAAAATCTAACATTCTCTAATATTTTAATTAAAAAGGTCTGTCAAGTTGTGGCATGCAGACTCTTACCGGTTTTCCTTCTAGGAGTTAAAGTCCTTGACAGGTGGTGAATAGAAAAGACTGGCTATGTAGGCACTTACATCAAACAGAGTAGATAATAAAAATAATAAATCGCAGGAAAATTTTTTTATCGATTTGAAGTTTAGCACATATGTAGTCATGTATATGAACATTTGAGTCAAGTTTTAGCACTTCAATTGTGACTTGTGCACGTTTTTTTAAAACGTGCAACAAGTATACTGAGTTTCGTTTCAATACTGCGAGTATATCTACGGTTTCGTTGGATTATAAAAGTTAAATGCTTAGATCCTAAGTGCGCGAGGTCATTCCAGTGGATGGGTGACCACTGGAAATTAAACGAATGTATTCACAGCCTTAGGCCGAGCAAAGCGATTCAGAAGACATTTTGCAGAATAAATTTGGCAATTTTTATATTTTATGGACGAGCGAAGCGAATTCGAACTACTGAGGATGAGCGTAGCCAATCCGATCTGCTGAGGAAAAGTACGGTGCTATGTTGTATCAAATTTTTTACATTCCTCCTACTATAGGAGATAGGAAAGACAAAATTCTTGACAAACATGTTTGAAGTAAAAACATAGCAGAGAATATCAGTACACAGGGTTTCTCATCTGCATTGTCTTATTCAAGCAAAACCTTTCTCTACTAACCCTTGCTTCATATGCATTTTATTTTCTCACGGGTAATGCTTATCAAATTTCAAATAGGCAAGTATTTTCCACCCAATTTCACTATTGTTTAACAAAGCTTATAGTTTTTCTGCCTAGGTAAATGTTTTGTCCCAGTAGATGATCACAGGTGTAGTGTAGCTATAGTCTATACGAGTTCTATCCCAATCCTAGTTATTTCTTTGCATTTTTTGATAATCAAACTGAGAAGCTTTTACAAATATTACACTAAAGGTTTTGGGATGCTTTCAAGAGTGTAATTTTGTGTAATTGTAAAAAAACAATTCTATTAGAAACTTAGGGTTCCGGTGGTGAACAGCGTCAATGGTAGATGAAGAATCCGACGTTTCGCTTCCACTGTGGGAGTATCTTCAGGGGTGTAGGATCACTGGATAGAAAACAATCTCTACAACTGACTGAGATGGAGAGTGATGCAGGCCCTATTTAATTCCTGCATCTGACCTTGTCTTACGTGGACGTACTAATATAGCCATGAGAGGGATAATAGGGTCGAAGGTCCAGTATGCCGTAATCCATTGAAGGTCGCGTAAGGTGTCTGTCTGGCTTGATGAACTGGCTTAACCACGAAGCGGACTCGTGGATACGATTCTTCATCTACAATAGACGGTACCACGGAAGACCTGAAATCTTATATGAACAATAACGAGCGGTATGCTTAACGATTAATTCTATTAAGCTTATATATAATAACATATTTTCAGCTTATTAAACCTTGTAGTTTATACTTGTAGTGATAGCGACAACTAGCGATAATACACTAGGTATAACAGTAGCAGCTAAGTGAGTGGTATTATGACGAATGGGAATTCTTCACGCATCTGCGGAGAAAAACAATCTAGCCTGTCGGAATAGGCTGATGTGTTTTTTCTGCGATATTATCGTAATCGTTGATTAATCTCATTTGAGTGGCTTAAGTTCGGTTTTTATATTTTAGTGATACTCAAGCAGTTTACTCATTGACAGACTTGCTCGTAACTCATTTTGTCTGTAATTGTTATTGTAAAGGAAATGCGCATTGAATAATATCAATGTTGGTTAAATATACCTCAATACCTCTAAAATTAACACTATTATATGCACTGGTTTAAAGCTTAGTTACTGTTTAAGTTTAAAGGTTATAGCGCACTTCGAATCTTGGACCATGACATCCGAGGTTCGACTCCCGTCATGACGCCTATCCCATTAGCGAATTTTTTCCCAAAGGAAATTCGCTAAAACGAAGAATTTTATAACAATATTTAGTGGCATTAATCAATACATTGAGTCTAAAACAATCGAAAACAATCAAACTAATCGAACAAACGTATAATAGAGATAGTAATGAGGCAGAAGTGATAGATCGCCAAGCAAGTAGACCATGTCTAATTCATTTTGCTAACTCCTTAAGACAGAAAGTAGTGTTCTATACGTTATGATTAAATGTATAAACATTCTTTTGAGTATTCCACAGAAAAGCAATGCCTAAACAATAAGTTCATATAGCTTTAACCAGAAACAACACAAACTCTAATGTAAGAATTGCCACCTTTTAGACCATAATCATTGCTTTATATTGGCTACTATTATGGGTCAAAACATATGGTCTTTACTTAGGTTTAATAGTTTAAGGATTTTTTTAAAGAACCTGATATTTAAAAAGGCTATTCAATCCACTAGCTTAATTCCCATCCTTTCCATATTAATTCTAACCGAAAGTCAGTCCGGTACTCGGACAGATTTGGAAGCAAGACTACCGGGACTCCCTGTAACAGGAATCCCGGTGAAAAAGTTCCCTAAGGACGAGGAGCATCAATGATTATTTTAAGGTTATGCTGCTAACACAGTGTCTTCCAATCAAGACAATTTTTAGCAGATATCCAATTAACGCTTGAAACCTGCAACTGTCTTATTCAAAAAGAAACGGTCAAATACGCAATTGATGTGAAAATTGTACAAATTGACAAGGTTTACAAAGCGCAACTAAGAGCTTTATTGCCTTCACTCAAATCATTAAACAAACCGATACCGGACAAATGTTTTAATCTCTTTTAGATATGTGCACTTTACCTCAATTCAAAATGGGGAAAAATGCCGGTATGAATATTTATAAGCATTAAAGTGGTCGGGAGGGGGAGTAGCCAGTTTTGTCGGCAAACCCGGAGGGAAAAACATAACTATTTATATGAGAGTGAAGTAAAATAAATTTCAAGTTTCCGTATTCCCTTATATTTAAATTGTAAATTAAAGAATAAAAAATCTTTACGTTAAGTTCGACAGTCAGTAATGACATTAATAATAATAAAACAATATTTATTATTAGGAATTATAAGTTGTTCTGTAATGAAATGGTTAGAACGTGCGTCTGTCACCCAGAAATTTCGGTTTCGATGCCAGTCGAAGCCTCTAAAGGATTTTCATGGGATGGAATATGATTCGATACCAATCGAAATATCTAGGACTTTCATGAGATGGGAATTCTTTCCATGTGTCGTCTTTTTTAAAGGACGTTAAGTCGATGTTTACGAGCCTGTACGGTATCAGGTATTCCTAAAAGATCACTAACCCTAAATGAACCAGGGTTTAAGCAAACTTTAGTACCCTCAATAGTAGCTTTTATAAAATATATATATTTCTTCCTTATAGTTTTGAAAGCAAGAAAGCTTAGTCTGTGGGGCACGTGTTGTTTCTAGTTGAAGCTATTAAAACTTACAGTAAAGTCGCGGCTCTTTTGAAGATTAGACGAAAAAATTTTGCACTAGGACTCATAAGGTAGAACACTATCTTCTATCTAAGGAAGGTAGCAAAACGAACCCAGTGACGTGGCTTTTTAGCTAAGCTCACGTTATAGGCAAAAATACATCATACTAGAAAGAGTGATGGTCGTGCGTACTTTGGCGCTGCCTGACGGACACTATCAGGAGTAGTATTCAATGAATGAAATAACAAACGAATAAACAGAGATAAAACATTTCTTACTGTTTTAAAGATAAAATGATATTCTTAAACATATTTCATGAAAAGGATTTCTTTCTAAAATGAATAGAAATCACTATCAAAAAGTATGTATACCTAGTATATCTTCCCTATATATATCTTTGATTAAATGATTAACACATTGTTAGTACTGATTCGTTACTGTCTCTTTTATGATCCGTAAATTATCAGCATATACTCTAACTTTTATGGTAGCGAAATGCAAAAGTAGCACTAAAGATTGAGGTCTCTTGTTGATGACCGCGTTAATGTAAATGGCGAGTCCAACGTTTCGCTTCAACTATGGGAGGCATCGTCAGAGACGTAAGATACCATAGATGAGGGTTTATAAAACTAAACTCTACGCACTACTAGTTCTTTTGATGATAGGAAAGATCGGATACGGGGTAAATCGGAATTATTCGTCAAAACTTTAGATTTTGGCAAGTGTTGTTTCCAGTATGTTGTTTCCAGTTAAAGCTACAGTGACTAAGCTATAATCACATCTATTCTACATCTAGACATTATCAAACTAAAATTTTAGCGTGTAAAAATATTATTTTATTCAACAATTTAATGCTTGTTTGGGGCTCTTTAATGTTAAATCAAAATGAAATTAGAATGCAGATGTATTATTAGTGGTTGGACCCATTACTCTATGTTATATATGCACTGTGACCCGCACACCACAGCTATTACCCTCTTCCACACAGCTATTACAAGTTAGAAACATGCTATTAGAAACATTACCATATTACACGCCTCTACTTCATATGCATCCATGTTTTGCTTTTAACAATCTTACCCCAATTCTAAAATTTAGAGCTCAATCAAGACCAATCCATTTATGGTGTTTGGTGTCCTATCATCAGTTTTCAAGAGAAAGGGAATTATTTTTATCATTATACTTTCTTGCCAATTTACAATTAGTAAAATATTTACATTTAGTTTCGTTTGTTAGCATTGTTGCCAAGAGTCACCCGTGGTGTAGTGGTTAAGGTACGTGGCCAATACCCAGAATGAATGGACTTAAAACATCCGAGTTTATTTAGTCATGGGTTCAATCCCAGCACGGGCCACTAGGATTTTTACGAGAGGGATAAAAATTCTGCGTACCAGTCCTTCAGAAGGGACGTAAATCCGGTGGTCTCGAGCCTGTGCGTTGTCAGGTTAAAGATACTCATTAAAGATCCCCTTACCCTAAATGAAAACTGGGTATAAAGGCAAATTTAGGACCCTCATAGTAGATTCATGTATAATACTAGAGTGTTTCTGCCTTGAAGTTTAAAATGTGTGTAGGTTTGGTTTATCAGTGAGGGCACGTGTTGTTTTGACTAGACTATAAG
Organism: Microvelia longipes; assembly: GCA_018340805.1. Classification (NCBI taxonomy): domain Eukaryota; kingdom Metazoa; phylum Arthropoda; class Insecta; order Hemiptera; family Veliidae; genus Microvelia; species Microvelia longipes. The sequence goes on along the minus strand of JACMZG010001893.1, from coordinate 4,468,805 downwards.
AGTCAGTGAAAATAAGTATGATTGCTTGAAAAAAAGCATGAGAGGAACCATAGAAATTCACGGCTCTTCTGTCTAGATTACATGAAATATACCTACACTTGAAATTAAAAGGAGTAGAACACTATCTTAGGGAGCTGGCAAAAGGGCCCAACAACGTGGTCTACTTGCCTGGTATTGCTACCGCTCCCCCCCCCATATTACTACTAGCATTGTTACAATGATCATCTTGAAGACAATTCATTCGCAATGGTTTCACTTCATGGATCGATGGATTGATACGTCATTAAATGGTAACCTGCCGTCAGTCAGCGCATCAACAAAGTAGGACGCTCCTTCGCGACCTTCAAGTGAAATATGTCATAATGGATCTTTGAAGGTTACTAACCATTATCATTTCTACAATGTTCGTCCTTGAAAATAAAGTCAGAGATAAGTATAAAATAGAACAATCATTCTTATCCATTTAAAAGTGTATAACTGAATCTTCAGTTAAGATTGGTAGAGCATTATTTTTATCTATGAAATTCTACACCCGTCCCTGAAAATATCCATATATATATATATATTATATATATATATATATATATATATATTATATAATATATATATATATCCCTGAAGATGCATCCTACAGTGGAAACGAAACATTTGATTTAACAGCTACATTGCAGCCATAGCTGCGGCCACCTCCAAAAGAACTAAATTTTCATGAGAATAAGTAAATGAAAAATAAACCCCTGACGCGGTTTATAATTATCGTTTTAAATATATTAATGTTTGGCTTATGGAGATCCTAAGGTCTCACTCATAACCCGACTTAGTATGATAGTCCTGACTAGGATCAATAATGTGCAGCTTCCGTAATCCTTGCACCCAAATGGTTAGGCTGATTAAAATAGCCTAACCATGGTCTCAGCCGAAAGGCTGAGACCATGCTTTCCCCAAATTTTTAAAGATCGAATGTTACTGGTGTACTGAAATACTAAACATATTATAGTATGAACTAATTTTGTTTATATTTTAGTGTAAGTATAGTAGGCTGTCTCATACTATTCATAAAATAACCAAAACTCTTAAAAGATAATTCGATTTCCAATTCATATGACGGCAAAGAAAGGCAAACATTTCTAAATATAACTTCGGTTCTTATAAGTATTCCGGTATACAAGTAATAATAGAAAAAATAGAGAAATTAAAAAAAAATCATTCTCAGATTCTATTATATTATTACTTAAAGATTCCATTAGAAAATCGGTTGACAAAAGACTGAGTGTCATTTAGGGTCACAGACGCTCCAAGTAAAAAGGAGACGAAAAATAGCTCTTGAACCTTTTCTTATACCGTCTGTTTCAATGAGTTTTTTTAATTAAGCTAGCGGGCGGAAAGAGAGAGCTGGTAGTGACAGGACAATGCGACGCTAGCACCCCCTGCGGCAACACCCCAAACTAAGCTGTCGCTTCAAACCATACCTACCTATGATTCCTTACTTTTCAATATCCTTAACAACTTTATTCTTAAACGCTTTTGGGAATTTTCCCCCTATTTGATTTTTTTAATATATTAATTTTGGTATTGTTAACGGCGTTAAACCGCTTATACCAATCTACTGACAAATAAAAAAAAAAGCAAAATCCTCCGTCTATGATATAGGGTGGCATTATATCATAAAATATCCTTTAAATGAAATAAAATAATACAGTAATTAAAAAGTAATACATATTGCTTATTTCAAGAGCAATGGTAAATATTTTATACTCTCATATATAAAACATAACACACATACAATGCTGCAAAGAGAACCACATTACCATTCACAGCAGACGAGGCCAAATGAAGAGACTCCTTGAAGGAAACCATTCTTCATACAATTAAAAACGATTTAATTCTTGAACTGATATTATTACTTCGTTTACACGCGGTGTTTGAAACCCCGCGTTCATCACTAAGTATCCACACATAAGGGGTTAAATATAGGGTTCAAATCGAGTTTGAACCCCCACCCACAATAAACGTATCACAATATACTCTTACCTTTTTAAGGGTTATTTTTGTTTGCAATTACGTCTTTTCATGGTTCACAGTAAATTTAAGATTTTATTTACACCTTATAAATTTTAGAAACATGTTCTGTTTATTTGATGAGATAAAAAATGCTCTGTAATCTGACAAATCATCCGATAAACATAAACCCTAAAATATAAACACCAACCGCAGGTTTTAGAGAAACCCCAAACTATAGAAGATTTGCAGTTATTTTTGTAGTTTAATGATTATGATAATATAAAATTAATTGTAACATATATTATTTTAATGCATAACGGTGTTATTTCATATATTAGTTAAGCAATGATACATTAATAATTATAAAAAGAAATACTACGTCAGCGGTAATAAAAACGAAACTCGCCCCTTGGGGTTGAACCCAACTTGTTCACACGGTATTTTTTAACCAATAGTTTAAACTCTACCCCTACCCAGATAAAAAAAGCGGGTGAGTTTTAGGATTAAACTCCGTGTTCAATCTCGTTTACAAGAAAGCTACTGTCGGGGTTAAACCTTATAGGGGGCTAAATACTAGCTGGAACTCCCTGCCAAACACCGCGTACCGCGTGTGAATCAAGTATATATCATTATGGTAAAAATAGGTAACGAATAAAAGTAAAGACTACTGTCACTAAAGTAAATCTAATAAAACTAATCTTAACTTTTCATAAGTGCTGCAGTAATTAAAGTGAACCTAATAAAACTAACCTTAACTTTTCATAAGTGCTGCAGTAATTAAAGTAAACCTAATAATACTAACCTTAACATTTCATAAGTGCTGCATTTTTTGAAGTAAATCTAATAAAACTAACCTCAACATTTTCTAAGTGCTGCAGCCATTAAAGTAAACCTAATAATACTAACCTTAACCTTTTATAAGTACTACAGTCATGAAAGTAAACCTAATAAAACAAACCTTAATATTTAATAAGTAATGCATTCATTCAGTCAATCTAATTAAAATGCACCTTAACAGTTAATGCCGACTACAAATGCATCTTCAGCAAATAGTTTTTTATTATTTTTTTTACTATACGCCAAGCATGGGATACTATTTCCACGGATATTTAAACTTTAGTATCAAGAGGAGGATTACTACATTAAATTATAGTATAGTAATAGTAGTATATATAGTAATGAGTATTGCGGAGTAATAAGATAAGTATTACTCTTGTTATAGGAATTGATATGAGGTGTCAATAATAAACATATTTTGCGGTGTAAACTTAATCTTGAAATAAAAACGATCGTGTCATTCCAGTTTTTAAATTTTTAATACTTATTACGACTTTTTACTTTAAAAAGTTAAAAATCCAGATAACTTAAAACAAAAAAAAGTAAAAATTTATGGTTACTGTACCCTATGAAAAAAAACAGTTAAATATGGGTCAGGTAAAAAAGTGAAGCAGTAAAGACTAATTACCGAGACCTTAGGGGCTTTAGAGGCAGAAGATGAGTTTAAAGAGGATGAAATAAACTCTAGCCCCGGACAAGAAGGGCCAGTCTAAATTGCTCAAGGCAAGGTATACAATTTTTTTAGACAATTCTAAACCTAAAACAAAACCCTAATGTATTGTGCGTTAGACGTTTTATTAAGACTTTTTATACTTTTATTTTAATTGTACATTTTTTTTTTCAAAAAGAATCTTAGTTGATATTCATACTTTTGAATAAGATAAAAAGCTAAGGAAAGTTATAAAATTTTAACCGTTAACGCTATTTAAAGAAATAAAAAAATAAAATAGTTTTTTTTTTTTTAAGTTTAAATATTAATTAGCAGAGTCAGTACTAAACTTAGTAATAAGGTAAATTATAAATTTATATTACAGGTAGTTGAAACTAAGACTGGTAAAAACGATGGATTATTAAAAGAAAAAAATCATAAATAAATAATAAACTGCGATGTTATATATTTCAAAATATAACTGTAACAGCTTAGAACTCATTAAGAAAAATAAACGAAAAACTTGTTTAAAAATGATAAAATTTAGAGAAAAAATTAATATGTAATAGCATGAATAAATGTAGGACATGCTTGTGAGGTTTGTTGTAAATTTCAATATTGTCTATCTTTAACAAAAATTTCAGTAAATAAATGACTTTCTTTCTGTTCAGATTGCGCGATTAACTACTTTTGCGCAATAACACATGTGTGTGTTTGTGTGAATCAAGGATCTTGAATAAAGGGGATGACGCACTAAGTCGATTTGCCATACAAAAAGAGACCCCATCGAAAACCAAAAAATAGAGAGAATTCATCACGAAACACACGTCAAAAAACAACTGCACGTGCTTGGTACAAACTGCGCGTGCTTACGATTCTTATAATAGCGCAGGTCTTAAAATTTTAGAGGAAAACTTACCTCTCAATGGTTCCCAATTGTTTATTGCTTGAGAAGGATCGAACAAAACACGCTTAAATTATCACTCACTGCAGTGGCAAAGTATAGTCCAAAATTTAAAATTAAATAAGTACAAAAAATGACTTAACAAGCACCACAAATGTAACACTCACGAGAAGCACAGAAAAAAGTTTAGAAGCAAACTCGACAACCTTACTACATAACCTGCGTTTGGCGCCTGTTTTTCATTATAACCAAGGGGAAGGTAAGTTTGCTCCTATTTCTCTATCTCATACAACTTCCATGGGGTCAGATATGTTCCTTAATACGTCATCCCCTTTATTCAAGATCCTTGGTATGAATATGCATGGGCTCAAGTGATGCAAAATTCATACAGTAGAGGTGGGGGCAGGCGGCATAGAGATATTACTATAGGTTAAATTACGAAACATCGAATCTATAACCTGACCACCTTCGATTTTATATACAATCAAATAATCAGTACAAAATGACAATAACTTTTATAGGAGATTGTTAAAAATACAAATCAAAACACAAATAATTTGCGGAAAGCCAACATTATTATTATTATATTAATTATTATAACCTTAAAGGAGGTTTCCATGAGGTTACACAGAGCCCTTGAGAGGCCCAAAATGATGTTTTAGGCCTTTTAGCAAATTTCCTTTGGAAATTCGCCTAATAGTATAGGCGTCATGGCGGAATTCGAACCTCGGACCACGACACAAATCCGTTTCAGAGGTCCCTAATGACGAAAAAATACGTTTCGCGAAACTTTATATATATATATATATTATATATATATATATAATTATATATATATAATATATATATATATATATATATATGTATATGTATATATGTATTTCTAGACACTTTCTTGTAAACACTCTATCTTTCGAACAGATTAATTTTTTTAACCAAACTTGGTACAAAATCAACCTTCGGGAGGACACGAACCCCATTGAAAACCAGGTTTTTGTGACGTCATTAACCCGGTTAGCTGAGTCAGCAAAAGTTTGAAAAATCTGCAAAATTCAGGGTTAAAATTTTTTGCCGCGAAAAAGATATTTATGTTTTTTGAGATGCTGAATCAAATAAAACCGGTCCGAAGTCGATACAACCACTCTAAGTAACCTAAAAGTCGAAAAAACCATTGTAAATTACCGAAAACCAAAATTTAGGTCATAAAAAAATAAATTTCGAGTACGGTGTTGTTTTCTATGCAATTTTGGGCGCTGAATCGAATGAAACCGGTCCGAAGTCGATACGACCACTCTTAAGTTACCAAAAAGTCGAAAAAACTACAAAAATTATAGAAAACCAAAATTACGGTCGTTGAAAATTAAATTTCGAGTAAGGTGTCGTTTTCAATGTTTTTTGGGCCCCTGAGTTGAATGCCAGTGGTTCTGAGTCAATATGATCACTCAAACTCAGGGTACCTGGGTTCACATCCTGGAAGGGTCGATAATTTTGTACTGTTTTTTGTTTTTACTTAATACAAGTTTACAACTAGAAAATAATTCTGGCGCGATGGTCCGCATGTCGGGCGAATTTGCTTTGGATGCGTGTTTCCGTGCTTAACAACAATCCTGGTTGGAATGATAATTTTTATAGTTTTTTGTTTGTATTTTTCAAAGGAAATGCGCTAAAATCTTTAAAGATAACTGACTAAGCTTAAAGATAAGTAACTAAGCTTTAAACTAGTGCAAATAATAGTGCGTACTTCTAATTTTAGAGGCATAGTTTTGTACAACCAACTGGATAATTATGCGCATTTCCTTTGAAAAATACAGACAAAACGAGTTACGAGCAGTGCTTGACAATTGAGTAGCTGCTTAGGTTCTAAAGCATGAAGCGGAACCACGCAATGGTCATGGTTCTTGCATAAGCAAGAAATGGGTTGTTTAGCTCGGAAACACGCATTCTAAATGAAATTCGCCCGACAGCGGACCACCGCGCCGGAATTATTTATTTAGTAGTTGTAAACTTATATAATGTAAAAAACTATAAAAATTATCATTCCAAACAGGATTGTTGTTAAGCACGGAAACACGCATCCAAAGGAAATTCGCCCGACATGCAGACCATCGCGCCAGAATTTTAATGTATGAGATAGGCTATGTCCCCTCTAGTATATATCTTTAAGGGGGCAGGAGACACAGTGTTTCAACTCCTTGGTTTGAGATGGTCCCAAAACAGAGGGTACTTGCATGAACTACCGGTGCGATAGTTCATGCGCTCGGTGCGAGCGCTAGTTTTCGTTTTTAATAGAGTTATCAGTTCTAAATAGAGACATCTATTTATGTTTTACATAAAAAAGGCAATGCCAACGCAAAGAACACGCAAATTAAATTTAGGTACCTCCACGTCATGGTTATCATGATATCAGGTCTAATTAAAAATAACATATCATAAGTATTTTTGGTAGCAAATGTAAACAAACAATTTACGAGACTCTAATTTGTTGTTTTTATTGCGTTTATTTACACATTTTAGTATAAATTTTAATATTTTTGGTCAGAAATTCGTTTTGCCACATCCAGTAGAGGTTTAAGTGCAAATCTTTAAATACTAGGTTTGTTTAAATTACTTAAAACGAGCGGCTAATTAAACTTTGTTTTTCGTGTGCACTACTTAACTTGGTACATTTTTGCGAGTGATATTTGTTTTTCCCCCTTCAAATATTAATATTAATTAGTAGTTTAACTACTTTAATCTAAAACTTCTAAATATAGTAAGAGGAATCGTAATTTTAAATTACATTTAAGGCAATACACTGTCGTCTGTATGTTCTTCAAAATTTTAATAAAAATATGTGTTTACCTTTACTAGAGTTTCTCTTTTCTTTACCTAAATTATTGTAACAACTGTTTCACAGAATTTAATACAAAATTATTAAATTATCACGAGCAAATTAAAATACGAAAACACGATAAAAAGAAAAATTCACCTAATGTTATCAGGGTAGCCAATAAAATTAAGTAAAAAAACCTAAATCCTGAAAGACGCATGCGCAGTTTCAGTCAGCTATCAGCTGATCACGCATGTCTGAATATTTTTACTTTAGTTACTATAGGAGTTTTCCTACTTAGTTTATATACAGCACTACTGATAACACGAAAGGCGGTTCACTGGTGACCTAAGTAATGCTGCACCCTAACAATATACAATTTCTAAAAAATAAGTTGGCAATACTTAAAGTTACTGAATTATTATGTTCTATTATTAATTAATGATTGATTATTTATAAAATACTAATATAAATATCGGTGCATTACAATGTTTAAAGCATTTTAATTGTAGTTTAACGTATTTATTAAAATTATATATAAAAAGTAGTCCTCGTCAACTAAATATAGATTCTTGTATTCCGCCACCCTTTTGCCATCTAAGACCAGTTTTATTAAATACTCAGCAGGTGTTTTAAGTTATAATATTTGTTCTTTACGATCTTTCTTCATTAATAGATATTTATGACAAATAATTAAAATAATGATTTGTTGTGAGGTTGGCAGCATTACTTAGTTGCACCAGTAAACCGGCTTTCGTGTTATCAGTGGAATTATATTGTGTTTACGGTCCTGTGCTCCTTCTATATATAGTATTATTTTAAATTTATATATTACTTTAGTTTAAACAATATACTGTTTTTCAAAACACAGTAGAATCAAATGACATTTATTTTTTAACTTTTTATTATTATTAATTATTATATATTAAATATTGAGTTAGATTACATCCGTAAGTCAGATAAGCATTGTTGCCGTCATTACAAAAAAACTCATTAACTCATCTTTCTGTTAGTCACTCTCTAAATGCTTAAAATTGAACTTGAATGATATTTTTACTTAAAATTCAAGCAGAGAAATGACTGATAATTTGCGAATGATTTTGCAAAAAAACACACTTGGAAAAAAATTTTGCAAATTATTACTAATCTCTTGTTTTACATATTTTTTCAAAACGATATATTTGAAATCCACACCTTAGGAATGATTCTCAAACCCGCATAATATTCAAATATCACGACTATCTCGTCAATTATTCTAACTCAGTGTTCATAAATAAAACAATTTATCACCATAATAATATCATTGAATAGCAAAGCTCATAGTAATTTATTGCGTACCTAAGAATGTTAAAATAACAGATTATTTGAAACAAATTTTATAATGACTTATAAGAAAGAAGTAGACAATTGGCTTCAGGCGAATTTTCGTCAGATAATAACGCTTTTGAGATTGAATGACGGAAGTAAAAAAAGAAATTAGGGGAGGGGATCAATTCTCCTCAATTCTCCTGATCTGATCATCTTCAGAGGGCTCGTCGTGCTAGTTGAGACTAGCAAGTTAATCACTGATTTAACTTTATTAGTTGAGAGCTCGAGTGTTGCCCCGCCTGCTGATGATGGCGTTATGCCGAAACCGGTCCAGGGATATTTATATCCAACAGCAAGTATCGACGGTAGCTGATTCTTCATTTTTTTTTAAATAATGTTTATACAACATGTTATGTTTTAAGGATGTTGCTGTGCTCGACCCATTGTATTAAAGGGTTACTTTAATTAACTCGAGCGGAGTTCTCATATAAAAAAACTAAATTTACAAACTTTAAAATACGAAGTGACTATATATATATATATATATATATATATATATATATATATATATATATATATATATATATATTGATGGTTTCTCGGCCAGTTGAAGGGTGTAGACGCACTCAAAAGAAAACATATATAAACAATCACACATTGGTCCTACTATCCGCTATACCTTATTGTATTAACAGAAGCAAAAACACTAAAAGAAACTACCAAGAATGTCCAAGGTCAAAAATCCTTTGGATCAGAGTTGTAAGTTTTTACATTAATATAAAAAGATTAAGTGACTAAATCTTATATTATTGCAAAAATAACTCAAAATATATAGAAACATGAGTTGAAAACATAATACAAGGTCGCATCATCTTTCTCATTAATTATACCTACGCCTTAACCTTTTACAACTCGCGTACATGATCGTAATCAAAATTTTAAATTTCAAAGATATAAAAGTTAGCCCGAGAAGGCGCAAGGTAAAAGATAATCGTAGAAATGCCAAAACGATTAAAGAATTTTTTATTATTTTTTAATATTTGTGTGTTAAATCGTATGTTTGTAAATACACTATCATGATGCGATTCGACGCCAAATCGAGAATCTTTACTTAAGTTTGTATTTTTATACCTAATCTCCTATAATATAAGAGGAAAGCTTAGTATAATCAAACTTGGCTATTTAATTATTTCATTTTCAATTAAATTAAATTGGCAATTTAATTTCGTCAAAAGAAATTTTTGACGAAAACCCGCTAAAAGGTTTTTTCGTCAATAATTACTTATTGGTTATTCCATTATAAAATATCTACGTTTTAGCACCTATGCAACTAAAAAGATTTTACATTTATTGCGAATCACTGAAAATGCAAAAAAACGTGTTCGAAACTTTTCCTTATTTTATCGGATTCTCTACGCTCATCCTCACCACATAAGATTGCTTTGTTCATACTACGAATATAAACGAATATAAACCTAATATAAATATAAACCTAATTTATATTGTAGTTCGCCTTTGAGCTCGTTTGGCTCGCCCTCAATACGTATAATTTCAATACGTATTAGAAATACGTATAATTTCAATACGTATTAGAAATACGTATAATTTCAATACGTATTAGCAATACGTATAATTTCTAATACTCCTGAATCTATTAGAAGCGGTTTTAGCTCAATAAAACCAACCGTTTAGCAAGAAATAAAACTTTTTAAAACTTGTCTAAAAGATGAAATAAAAGAGTCGTATTTTATGTTTATGGGGTGCTAAATCGAATTTAGTAGACCCTGATGGTCATACTATTAAGTAAGTAGTAAGTAAGTACTTAATAAGTAGTAAGTAGGCCCACCAGAAAGTTATTAAAAAAAGAACATTAATTTAAAAAGAAAGAACTTAAATAACTAAAAACACAAGGAAATAAAACTTTAAAACCTTGTCAGAAAAATTAAATTTTGCTGCCTAGTGTCATAAATATTTTCTGAACGTAATTATTTCACAACGGAGCATACTAATAGGCTTCGAAAAGGATCTATACTTAGATATATACTTTAGATTTAGTAGGCTGTGGCGGCAATAATTCGATCAAGCGAAGAAAGACATCTTTATTATAACTCAGTTTTATTAAATAAAAATTAAGAAGAGTTATTACATAATAATTTTAGATTTCGTTCTCTTTAAGTTTTTTTGCTAACAGGTTTTTTTTAAAAAAAAAAAGATTTATCTGTATAAAATATAGTTTTTTTTAAATAAAGATTTAAAATGCCATAAAGCACGGTGAGCGATAACATCAGTATTTTCATTTTTTTTAAAAAATGTATTTGAGTAACAAGGCTTTATTAACTGTTAAAGAATGTTTACCCCACTCCGAACCTGAGGTCGCCGGATCGCATACCCCACGAAGAGGTATAGATGTAGGAGCAAAATATAAATTAGGAATTATGTGTTAATAAAAATTAAATGGTAGTAAAGATAAGGAAATATTTGTAAAGCCGACAAACAAAATAAAGACTAAGAAGTGTTTATACAAACGAAATATCTGGTAACAGCTTATCACCTAGTAATAAGTCTGGTAATGACTATCGTTTTGACGGACAATCAAATTATTATAATTTACAAACATAATGTTAGGAAATGTTATAGATTTCCATTTTATTGACAACTCAAGTCTATTATGTAATCATATGTTTTAACAATATTAATGTTAAGAACAATATTTACTATGGACACATAACGTATCTGACAGGTGATCGTATCGTGTTTACATTCAATACGCTCCGGTTCTTAAACAGTATTAGGTACGATACGATGACGTCTCAACGAAACATCAAAACAACTTGTCTAATAAAAGAAAACCTTCAATATTACCTGAGGTGAAACTCAGGTTATAAGGCAGACAAATTTAGAAATTCCCGAAAACAAAAAAATTATTTAAAAACAAACTGTGATTTCTGTCCGTAATAATAAAGTTCATAATTAAAGATAATATATTTCTTGGTGAGAAAATTAATAAAAATCTAAACTTTTCACCCAAATTCGTTATACACCTTATTACTGAAAAATCCAGGTTGAGTCATGCTATACGGGCTGCAGCCTTTCTCAATCAATTTTAGGTCGCGACCCAAAATTGGGTCCTACTAATTATTTTCGCAAATAATAAGTAGAAGTACAGTATTTTTTATTAAAATTAAAAAAATGGGTACGGGGTATCTCGGAACTTTTCTTCATTACATCGGATTTGCTACGCTCATCCTCCCATTTTGGACTCGCATCACTCGTCCTCAGGATGTACAAGTCGTTAAATATAACGACGAGTCCGAAGTGATGTTGCAGTATAAATATATACTGCTACATCACTTCGGACTCGTTTAGCTCGTCCTCATATAGTAAATACATCCGTTTCATTCTCAGCGGTCACCCATCCAGCCACTGACCACACTTGATACAGCTTAACTTTTATGCTCTAACAAATATCATAGATATACTTGTTGTATTAAAATTAAACTTAGTGAACTTATTTATTACGTTAAGGTATACATATGTACCAAATTTCAACTCAGTCAGAGCACAACTCTACCTATAGACTGATTATTGTACAAAGTTTCAACTTTCTAGCATAAATACACAGGGAGCTTCGATGATAACACACACACACACACACACCCTCATATACAGACAGATAACTATGACTTAAAAGGCCTGAAACGGATAATTCCGGTTTCATCCCGGTTTCGGATTTTTGAAAACACAATACTTTTCCTATATACCTACGGTATAAATGAGGAAAAGAAAAATATGTTTTAAAAAAAATCGTACAAAACAAAAATATTTTATAAACTTCATTTTCTAGTTTAATGTTGTTTAAACTTGTTTAAACATTGATAAGAACTTAAGTTTGCTGCCCCCCCCCCCCTCCTCCCTTGTATTTGATAGTTGCATTCCCCTCTTTATTTAATACATACGGCTGTATAAAAATTTCTGTAACATACACATTTCTTTGTATGCAGTAATTATTTATATTCTATGCTATATTCAGGAAAAGGGCTAGCGATTTTTTGTTTTAGCGAAATTTTTTTTAGCGATTTTTTTTTTTGTTTTAGGGAATATTTTGTTTTATTTTGTTTTAGAGATTTTTTTTTGTTTTTTAGCGAATTTTTTGATTTAGAGAATTTCTTGTTTTAGCGAATTTTTTGTATTAGAGAATTTTATGTTGTTTTGTTTTAGCGTATTTACAAACTTTAACTGCCATATAAACTGAGTTTTACCTTTTTTTTTATTAGACAACTTGTTTTGGTGGATTTTGTTTAGACGTCATCGTATTCGATCAACTGACCAAATACTGTTTAAGAACCGGAGCGTATTGAATGCAAACACGATACGATCACCTGTCAGATACGCTATGTGTACGTAGTAAATGTTTGTTTAGAACATCATTAATTTGTTGAAAACATATGATTATATAATAGAATTGAATTGTCAATAAAATGGGAAATCTATAGCATTTCCTAATATTATGGCTAATAGTGGTATTGTCCGTCCAATTAATGGCTTAAATTAAAAGGTGCAGCTTTTATTTTAAGGTCACTGAAAAGGTACAACTCTGTGGAAACGTTGATGTTAATTTATTATGGATTAGTCTACCCTAATCTTTCTTATAATGTTCTAGTTTGGGGCAATAAGCCAGAAGCAAAAAGAGTTTTTATCTATCAAAAAAGAATAATTAGAACTATATTAGGTCCAAGCAGTAGAGTTTCTTGTAAGGAGTATTTCACATTAAAGAAGCTTGCATGTATGTTAAAAATATCCTCAGCATTTTACTAAAATTTCGGATATCCACAGTATTAACTCTAGAAATAAAGATCAGTTATTGTTGCCGCTTTGTAGAACTGCACTATGTAAAAACTCTCCTCTAAATTCATCCATAGTCATTTACAATCATCTCCCTAAATCTTTGAAGGCATTAACGGAAGATAAATTTTTAAAGTCTTTAAAAAAATATTTAATAAAAAAATCATTTTACACGATTCAAGACTGTTATAAATAATTAATTATTATCAAATATAATATAAATATGCTTTAGTATAATAATAAATAAGTTATTGTAAGATAATTATTTGCTATACATATACAAAATTTTATAGCGATAAGTTAATTCTTGTTAACATTGTTAAGTAATTTTTTTTGTATTGTGATTTTAAGACGTTTTACATCTAAATGCATATTTGGCCACGTAATAAAGATTTTATTTATTTAATAGTGGTATTGTCCGTCCAAATATTGCCGTTGTCCGTCTTAAAATAAAATTAGAATAATGGTAAAGAAAAATTCCTCTTGCATTAATTAGGGTCTCCAAGACCAAAATTCAAGAAAAAAAGGACTCTTGTTTTATTATAAATAAATATTTCAAATACACCAATAATTTAAAATTACGGCTTGAAAGAATCAATTGACACACTGATTACTCTAATAAACATATATTACCTGTAATTCACTTTATGATATGCACGAACAAATACGATACGTGAAATTTTAACAAACCCAAGTTTCATACAAAATTCTCACGAATATTTGATTGTATGCCGCGTTTGACGGACTAACATCGAGTAATACTTTGCTAGTAATACTTCGAAACAAAGCGTAATAATAATACATTAGTTTGATTTTCGGTGGTCTTCCATTCAGGCACTGACCTCGCTTTATGTTGCTTAACTTTTATAATCTAAAACCTTAGATATAATTGCCGTATTTGTTTTTCTTATTTATTACATAAAGAGATACTTGTACTAAATTTTCAACTTCATTAAATTACTTTCTGATATTTTACAATTTTTCATAAACAAATAATAAGTCATTTGATCAAAATTGAACTAATACTAATAATAAAATGAAACTTGGCACATATGTTATAATTATATATGATTACACAAGTGCCGAATTTTAAACCAAATTTCGAAAATTAATTTTCGACATTTTTACTGAGTCATTATTGCGAATTAATAATATAAACATTTATTTCCTGGACAGCACAACTAGATTAAAAGAATAATTACAGTACCAAGTTAAACTATCGAGCATGAATACACGGCAGATACGATGATAACAGATAGAACGCACACACGTATACAGACATTTGAAACGGATTATTCGGGGGAAATCACGGTTTTGGATTTTTCGCAAACTCAATACTTTTCCTATATTACCTACTGTATAAATAAGGAAAAGTAATAATAGTTTATAATAATAAATACAAAATATAATATTAATTATGACTTTAGAATTGATAACAACAGAACTTGAGTCCGGAACAATAGAACTAAAGTCCGTCACAATAAGACTGAAATATGGGATAAAAAACTAAAATCTGTAAAAATATTACTCAAACCCGTAACAACAGAACTAAAGTCCGTCACAATAAGACTGAAATATGGGATAACAAAACTAAAATCTGTAAAAATATTACTAAAACCCGTAACAATAGAACTAAAGTCCGTCACAATAAGACTGAAATATGGGATAACAAAAGTAAAATCTGTAAAAATATTACTCAAGCCCGTAACAATAGATCTAAAATCTGTTTCAATATGAATGAAATATGGCATAACAAAACTAAAATCTGTAAAAATATTACTAAAACCTGTAACAACAGAATTAAAGTCTGTAACAATAATACTGAAGCCTGTAACATCAAAACTAAAGTCTACAATAATAAGACTAAAGTGTGGAAAACAGAACTAAAGTCTATAACAATAATACTGAAACCCATAACAACAGAACTAAAGTCTATAACAATAATACTGAAATCCATAACAACAGAACTAAAGTCTGTAACAATAATACTGAAATTCATAAACAACAGAACTAAATTCTTTAACAATAAGACTGAAATCCATAACAACAGAACTAAAGTCTGTAACAATAATACTGAAATCCATAAAACAGAACTAAGTCTGTAACAAATACTGAAATCATAAACAACAACTAAATTCTTTAACATAGACTGAAATCCATAACAACAGAATAAAGTCTGTAACATACTGAAATCCATCAGAACTAAATTCTGTAACAATAAACTGAAATCCATAACAACAGAACTAAATTCTGTAACAATAAGACTGAAATCCATAACAACAAACTAAAGTCTGTAACAATAAGACTGAAGCCTGTAACATCAAAACTTAAGTCTCCAATAATAAGACTAAAGTATGAGAAACAGAACTAAAGTCTGTAACAATAAGACTGAAATTTGGGACAACAGAACTAAAGTCTGTAACAATAAGTCTGACATTTGAAACAACAGAACTAAAGTCTGTAACAATAAGTTGGAATCTGGACAACAGAACTAAGTGCGTAACAATAAGTCTGAAATTTGGGACGACAGAACTAAAGTCTGTAACAATAAGTCTGAAATCTGGGACAACAGAACTAAAGTGCGTAACACCAATATTAAAATGCTTGTTTGCCGCGACAATAAAATTTATTTGCGTATTCTTCACATTGATTAGTCTTATCTATTGATTAGTCCATTGATTAGTCTCTTATCATATTGATTAGTCTAGGTTTCTTGGAGGAGCTATTTCTCTACATTCAGCTACAGTATGATTTTAAGAATACCAATTGTTCCCTCGTGAAATGTAGTTCTCTTAATTGTTTTATACATTTATGGTCTTTAACTGCAAAGTAAAAATAAAGTAAAACAAAACAGCAATTAAATGCTATTGAGTCATTCTGTTCTACAATAAATTATTACAGAATGAAATAAAAATTTAAAAATAAAACAATTAATGAAAAACAAATTAATAAAAAATGTTGAATGAAAAACAAAAAAAAATAACCAACAAACATTTGATTATTTCTGTTTTTTGATCTAATTTGATTTTTACTGGAAATTAGTTGGAGAAATACTTATGTTTTATCTATACCGGGTTCTTCAGCACTGACTAGTGCTATTTGGAGTAAAATTTAAAAAGATTAATATTATTCTGTTTTAAATTAATGTTAATTTTAAATTAATAATATTCTGTTTAGTGATGACTTGAATTACAGAAGTAGTTATACTCCAACTATAACAAAGTGTTTAGCGCTTTATGTGGCTTCTGCTTCGAATTACGTGCTATGCGTTACTATAATTGTTAAAATTAATATATTAGAAATAATTATCTCAGGTTTATGATGAAAATAAATCTAGACTGATATCATGCAATTAAAAAGTAACACTTTAAAACAATTAAAAATTAAAAACAAGAAATATACAATGTAATTTTATAATGCATATGTAAAGTGGATAATATCAAATACAATTAATATTAACTGACAATAAAAAAAAATAAAAAATATTGACTTAAAACATTTATTTATCATTTTCATCCTATTTGCTGTCATTTTAAAAATTATTTCACAATTAATAGACACCAATGCTTATAATAAATAATATTAAATCAATTAAAAAATTTTTAAAGAATATCTTCCTTGTAAGCAAACTATCAAATAACTAAGAAAACACTTCTTTTCAAGTTTCAATCATGTACATTACAATGCATGTTTTACAATAAGAAGTTACTTATTGTAAAATAGCGTAATTTAAAATCACATCTTTACTTGTCACAATAAGCAGGGATAATATATGCTTACTCATTAATATTATTAGAGTGCATGTATTTTTGTTCAATAATAACAGCATACATTTGTCATTTTAATGAGTTCTGAAATAGCTATTTTGTTTTAGGTACTAAAATAATAAAATCGTAGTTCTCAAATAAATTTTTAGTTGTTGGTTCTATAATGTTAAGTCGCAGTTCTCAAATAAATCCTTTTTTTGGTCTTATACAAATAAAATTTTAGTTCTCAAATAAATCTTTTGGTTTTAGTTTTATAATGTTAAATCGCAGTTTTTAAAAAGAGAATTTTGTTTCTGGTCCTATTATAACAAATTGTAGTTCTCAAATAAGTATTTTTGGTTAATAAATATTAAATTGTAGTCCTCAAAAAGAATATTTTGTTTTTGGTCCTAAAATAATAAATTGTAGTTCTCAAATAAGTATTTTTTGGTTAATTAATATTAAATTGTAGTCCTCAAAAAGAATAATTTGTATATTTGGTTAATAATTATTAAATTGTAGTCCTCAAAAGTATACTTTGTTTTTGGTCTTATAATAATAAATCGTAAATCCTCCATATAAAAATCTTTTGTTTTTGAATTTCAAATAAATTTCAAAAGTGTGAATGAACTTCTTTCTTTTTCGTCCAATAATGTTAATATTTTAAGTTCTAAAAAATAAATCTTTTGATTAATTGGTATCTAAAAGGTAAATCTTAGTTCTAAATTCTTTCTGTTAGTTCCAATTTAAATTTTAATCGTGTTCTTAAATAAAATCTTTTTTTTTTTGTCCTATGAATTTATTTTAATTCTCAAAAAAATATTTGTTTTTGGTCTATAATCGTAGTCCTCAAACTTTTTTGGTTGTTGAACAGTAGTTCTCGTACATTTTTTTAAATTCAATAAATTTTTTTATATCAATAGTTCTTATAAAATCTTATTTTATTTATTTGGTGTCAATAATGATCGTTATTGCTAAAAAAAATCTTTAGTTATTCGTTCATAAATTTTAGTTCTTAAAAAATCTTTTTCATTTGTTCCTTTAATGTTAAATCATAAATCTTAATCGTAGTTCCCAACTAAATCTTTTGTTTTTTGGTCCCATAATCTTAATCGTAGTTCCTACTAAATCTTTTGGTTTTTGGCCTATTATCTTATCGTGTTCCCAACAAAATCTTTTGTTATTTGGTCCTATATCTTATCGTAGTTCCCAACTAAATTTTTTTTTGTCTATAATCTTTCGTAGTGGTCTATAATCTTGATCGTGGTTCAACTAAAATATTTTTGTTTTTGGTCATATAATCGTAGTCCAACTATAATTCTTTTGGTCCTTTATCTTAATCTGTTCCAACTAAATCTTTGTTTTTTGGTCCATCTTAAGTTCCATAAATCTTTTTTTTTTTTTTCAAAATCTTAATCGTAGTTAACTAAAATCTTTTGTTTCTTTATCGTAGTTCTCATAAATCTTTTGTTTTGTCCTTAATCTCTAATTGATTCCCAACTAACTTTTGTTTTGGTCTATAATCTTAATCGTAGTCCAACTAAAATAATCTTGATCGTGGTTCCCAACTAAATTTTTTGATTTTGTTGGTCCTATAATCTTATTAATCGTATTCTAAATCTTTTTTTGGTCCTATATCCTAATAACTTAAACCTTTTGTTTTTTCTATAATCTTACAACTAAATCTTTTGTTTTTGGTTCTATAATCTTAAACTTTGTTTTTTGATCTTAATCGTAGTTCCCACTAAATCTTTTGTCTTTGGTCTAAAAAATTAAATTTTAGTTCTTCTGTTATGCTACGTCTTTAATGTTTTAAAAATAGTCTTAAATTGAGCAGCAATATTTTGAGAAGAGAAGTGTCATCTTAGATTTCTGGTAGTTTCCCTAAAAACGTAGTTGTTTATTTTTTTTGTTTTTTTACCGCAATCTTTTTCGCGAACGACTTAAAGAATGAAACCTGTTTTTCTAAACTTGGTCTATCCAGTTCAGAAAGAAGTTCCTCAGCTGACGGCAATGCGGCAGCCAGGCCGAACATAAGCAACATGTACAACATAATCCGCCTTGACCAATTTTATCTCCCCGACATATCCTGCTCACCTCTGAAGCCACTTCAAAATTTAAAAATTTATTTACTATATTTTGACTATAAAATCCGATACGCGACAAACTTAATTTTGCGCGCCATCCAATTAGTTAATTAAAACATGATTGTTAATAAAATGTTCTTTGACAAAAACTATTTTAAGACGTCAAATTAATGGCATTTAAATCCGTTAACGGATATTTTATCTGGTCATTGTTTATTTAAAATAATCGTTTGCAATAAGTCTTTAGTTTCAGAATTTATTTAATTAAAAGCAGGAGTACATATATGAGCGTGTTTTATTTAAAATTATTATATTTATAGTTTACGAATACGTAATTTATGGAAAAAAGTAAGAGCCGTAAAAGCCTTACTGAATTCTTGAACGGCGCGGCACCGACTAACTCAGAAGGCAGGACCAATTCGAGCCCCCACTTTTAATATCATCCTCCCACCAACCCCCCTTGAGCAACTACCCTGTTTCTAAATGACTCGAAATACTTACCTAGGGCCAATTATGTTTTTGCTAGCGTACTTTTTGCCCATTAACCTAATGCCTTACAACCCTAAATGTTAGAAATCATATAAACATATATTTTACAAAGGATTGAACATCGTGTACCCATATATTATGTTCAAATACTCACTATATTTTGCTTTTTTATATTTTTAGTCATCTTTAACCCCCCTCCCCAAATTGACGCTATGATCTTTGACCATTCTTTGAATGTCCATAAACAAATGTAATAATCAACCAGTGAAGTAAGCATGAACAAATGAAGTAATAAAATGAGACAAATAAGATTGATTTGGAGGCTTAAGAAGATTGCAATTTTTATTAAATAAAGAGAGTAGAACGTCTAGAATTATAACTAATAACTAAAGGTAACAAATATGAATATATTTATTCTTACAATAAAAACTAAATACGAAAAAACATTGACAGCTTGTCAACAACAATGCCATAAGAGAAATTTTAAAAATAGAAAACTTGAACAAATAAGATAATAAACCAAAAACATAAACAAATGAGATAATAAACCGAAAACATAAAAAAATTATAAAGTAAACCAAAAACATGAAAAAGTTACACAATAAACCAAAAACATAAACAAATTATAAAGTAAACGAAGAACATGAAAAAATGTAATAATTAACCACAAATATGAACAAATAAGATAGCCAAACAATGTTTTATCTCATTATCAGCTATAGTTAATTTTTTATCGAATGACTATACGATTTTTAAAAATCTAAAAATAATCCAATTGAGTTGAAATTTTGTATAAGTATACCCAAACAAGACTTTAATATGACCTCTTGACCTCTTTATGTAATATATAAGTTTCGTTTTAATACGGTAAGTATATTTACGATTTTTGTTGGATCATAAAAGTTAAACAAACTTTGTTAACCATGAAGGTCATTGCCTGAAGGTTTTAAACAAATGTAGTTACCATCTGAGGACGAGCGTATTGAGTCCAACGTTTTTCAGTATAAATTGGGTAGTTGTATTGTAGCTAAGCGAGCCGAAGTAGTGTTAGCGAGTAGGATTAGGTGGCAAAGTATTAATAGATTGAGTAGTTTTTATATTGTGAGGAGCGAGCCCGGAGTAGTGTTAGCGAGTAGGTTGGTAGAGCAAAAGGTCAAAGGTACCCTTTAATAGATTGAGTAGTTTTTATATTGTAAGGACGAGCTAAGCGAGCCCGGAGTAGTGTTAGCGAGTAGGATTAGGTGAGCAAAAGGTCAAAGGTACCCTGTAATAGATTTTTTTTACATTTGTTGCTTACTAATTTTTTCATAGCACGTTTAAATAGGGTAAATAAATCATTTATTTGTTCCCTATTGTATCCTACTTTATATTTTATTTATCATAAAAATCTTTAATAATATAGTCTTGCACCCTTTTTCAATGATTTAAGGAGAAGGTTGTGTCTTATAGGATGGTAATAAAAAACCACGATTAGTGTAACGTTTCGGCTATAAACCATTATCTAACCAAAAAATAAATATTGATACAGTTAAGATTGTTATGTAAAAACCTACAACATCTCATAATTTAAAAAAGAAAAAGGAGAATAAAAAGATAACTTATATTTAAGAAAAAGTAGACATCTAAAAGAGAGTCATAATCAAAAAGGAAAAACTAATAAAAACTACTGAAAACATCTCCATCACCTCTTTATTGACCAGATCTATAAAAAGTAAAACCATAAAGGAAAAGAAGAATTAAGACAAGAAAGACACGCTATGATAAAAACAAAACTAAAACATGAGTGTCTAAAAAATCTAGAAAAAGGGTCAGAAACCTGTGTAAAAATTAAAATGAGGTTGGTGAAAGGAAAAAGCAAAAAGAGCTGTTGAAAAACGTAGTAAGGAGCACGAAATTAATAACAAAGACTGCACCAGGAGAAAGAGAAAAGGGAAAAAAATAGAAAAACTAAAGGTAACCTGGAGGAAGGTTAATAAGAAAACAAAACATCCAAAGAGCTAAGGATCATAAAGGCTATAATAAAGAAAAAAAAAGCATTAAAAATTGGAATATACTCCTGAGTATATTCATAAAAATCTTGTAATCTACCTATCTTCCGAACGGGTGAATATTTATAAATTAAATTTGGTGCAAAAATCAACTTAGGGGGAAACAAGCCCTATTGAAAATTGTCACGTCAGTAACCTGGTTTTTTAAGTTAGAAAAATAATAAAAAAATGCAAAATTAAAGGTTGGATTTTTTTAATTAAATCAAATAAAACTGGACCAGAATCAGTACGACCACTCTTAGGTGTCGAAAAATCGAAAAGACCTTAGGTAAACATGACAATTTAAGGAGGGTATTGTTTTATATTTTTTTGGAGTCTAATTCGAATAAAATCGGCCCAGCGAAAAAAAATTTATCGGCTCCTATACTAATCCTCTGATAAAATAAAATTTGATCACCCTTTTGTTTTCCCGCCATTGGTATTGCCAACCTTACAACTATCTCTTGGAATCGTGGATTACTCTTTACCTCAGAAAAAATAGCATACCCCACATTGCTGGGAATGTGGTTTATGCTATTTTGAACTTTTCTTTGCTAAAATGACTCGCTTCGCTCGCCAGTAAATATATTCGCTTTGGTAAAAAAGTTTCATTTCTCAGCTTAGCAGTATAATATTCTATTATATTTCTATTCTATTCTATAATATTATAATGGGAGAAGAAACAGGAAAAATGTGTTAGTGGGAACTGAAGCTACCGGTAACGAATTAGAAGGAATTGAGGAACCACCAGAACAAGCCTGGTTTCACGTAAGTAATCAGAAGAAAAACACCACTGAAAATATAATGAAATCGTACATAAGTAAAAAAGTTAACGATAGTGCGGTAACTTGTGAAGTTCTCTCTAAAAATCCGGACTTCCCCACATTTCGTGTTGGAGTGAATTTTACCCATTTAGACACTATGATGGAACTATCTTTCTGGCCTGTTAATGTGAACGTCAGACGTTTTTTATAGGCTGTCAGGAAAAGGAAAACATATCAATAAACTTAAAAAATCTCCCTGGAAGTAATATTGGGGATAAATGTAAGAACAATGGTGTCCTGAAAATATATCAGGCAAATTCACAATGTTTAAGAAATAAAATTAATGAGTTGGAGATAGTAATAAGGAATAAACAAATTGACGAAGCTGTAGAGGTTGAACACTGGGCTAATAAATAAGAAATTGATCTAATCAACACAATTGACGGGTATGATGTGAAATCATAATACTGTAGACAAGATAGACAACATGGAGGTACACTTATCTATGTAAGAAATGGCATTAATTCTAAAGAAATACGTGTCGAATCTGAGGAGATGGATGGTGAGCTATCCTGCGTGGAATTAATTGACTTCAACATGATTGTATTAGGCTGTTATAGATCTGACAAGGGAGATAAAGAAAAGTTTGTCAATGTACTAGCTAAGGCTTTGGATTCTCTAGTGAGTAGAGGCAAGACTTTAGTGGGTTGTGGAGATTTCAACTATAAATTTAACTTACGTAATAAGGAAAATGACAACCTAATTAACTTTTTCTTAGAATATGACATGAAGTTATTAATTAATGAGCCAACCAGAGGAAATAATTGTCTCGATAATGTTTTCATAAACCGGTCGGACGGGGTATCGTATGAGATCTCAAGACAGCTTGCAGATCATCTGGACTTACTGATAATCATTAAAACCAAGATAAAAACAGAATATACCTAGAAGCGAACTTTCTCGGAAGACCAAGTTTTATCATTTTTATATGGCTTGATGATTACTGACTGGCAACCAATATTCATGTCAAATGACTTTATCACTCAGGTATCAGAATTTTTGACTCAGATATTGTGGAATATCTGCCTCCGTGGCCGTGATCGTAAAGGCGTTCAATTTCGGCACCGGAGGTCCAGGGTTCGCAGCCCGGGCTATGCTCTAAGATTTTATGAATGGTATTTGTATTAAAAAGATTTCGCCAACTTTAATTAATTCTTAGAGTGTAGTAGATGCAACCCACCTGAGGTGGTTCCCGCAGGGTGAATACCCTGATGGGCCGAAAGGCCCTAAAACGGGCATTTATTTATTTATTATTGTGGAATTATGAAGAACATTTTCCAGTGAGAAGAGTTAGCAACTAAAAGAAAGTCAATCATAGCCCTTGATACACAAATCAATTAAAAAAGATGCATGATTATGTTGTTTGCCTATTCGACTTAAAACAAGCCTATGGAACGATTTTTGAAAAGACATATGCCGATGAAAAACGAAAATACAGAAAAGCGATTCTGTCATATAATCATAAAATACGATAATTAAGGCTTATATTGTTGTATTTGTTTTGACGAATGTATACCCCAAAAAGGGTCTCAAGCAGAATAAAGATTTTATTGATTTATTATCTGCCTGGGAGCAAAAAACTGTGAAACCAAGAATACCCGTCATATTAATTTTTGATTTTTAAGTATAATCGTAAGAAAACTGCTTTCAAAAGTGAAATTATATGCAAAATTCAATAAAAGAGTTTTCATCTTTCTTAAAATTAGTTAATAGCTCGTAAATATACAAAAATGTGCAGCCTGCTACTACCTAGTTACAATTTCTATTAAAAACTATTGAATGTATCACAATAATAAAGTTGATAATGCCTTTAATGGGGTGATATTGGGGTAAAACACAATGAACGCAGAAAATAACTTTTTATACGACGTACTCAATACCATCTCTTCTCTTAAAGTGTTTTATTTGGCAATTAAATACGCCTCGTTAGTATAAACTGATTAAACCCGCACTACATACATGTATTGCCGCTTTAGTGTTTCCCTAATAACGAAGGCAAAGTGAAAAAAGGATAAGTGTTTACGAAATGCATTTTTGTAAAATGTATAAAATTAGTAAACAAACATAGATTTTTTTTATAAGTATGTAATTTCTTTTTATCAGGTAATTTAAATAAAACTGTTTTTTTTTAAAACTAATACTTCCTTTTCTCAATAGTTCAATTTATTCTGTTTATATTTATGTACTGAAATAAAGTTTTGTGTAAACGTATTTTACGTCCCTAGAGACGTAAAATGCATTTAGAAGGTCAGGTAGCTACTAATGAAAAACTAATCTAGAACCCAAATCTAATGTAAAAGTCAAATTTTTGTTTCATTGGTTAGATATGAAAACAAGGCGGGTTTGATGCGACATTTTTGTGGAGTTTTGTCGACTCATCCCGCTCTACACTTGTCATTCCACGTTTAAAATAAGGGTCATATTATTGTCGTCAACAATACAAAAATACAAAATACAAAATATTTTTATTTATGATATACATAGTTTGATCATATTGTCAATAATAATTCAACTATTTTATCCTTCTAAAAAGTAGGGGCTACTCCCTGACTACTAAAATTAATAATCGTAATAATAAACATAACAAACATAAAACATATAGATAAATAAAATTTACATAAATTTATAGATGAATTGTAAAGAAATCTTTTAATTCGTACATTGGATTTTCTATTAAAATACATTTAATTTTATTATAAAAAGTCTTAGGGTCAAGTTCAGTGAAAGCTAAGGGAAGATGGTTATAAAGGTGAATACCAACTTGTTCTATATGGTTCCTTTCTGTCTTATAGAGCCTTAGTTTGTTAGTTAAGTTTGGTCTTATGCTGGTATGGTAGTCATGTACGTCTGTGTGTCTGTTTAAGTCATCTTTAATGCTGTGAATGTAAGTCAGGTATTGTAAGCAAGCTAAGAGTACATAGTCAGGATCTCATTTTCTTTAAAAACTTTTCTACAACTAACTCTTTGAGATAATTTATAAATGATCCTTATTGCTTTCTTTTGTAATAAAATATTTGGTTTGCATTAGTGGCATTACACCGCACTAATGTACCGTATGATAGGTGGCTATGGAAATAAGAATATAAATAGATTTTAAGGATTCCAATGATAAATCAAAAGAAGCCCTTCTGAGCATATAAATACCTGTTGCTAACTTTTTACTTAGGTTGTTTAAATGAATCTCCCAGGAGAATTTACTGTCGATATGAACTCCTAAAATTTAAAGGAATGGAGAGATGTAGATTGTATGTCATAGTAATTTGTTCCGTCTTGTCATCATTAAGTTTAAGTCTGTTAGCTCTACACCAGTCAGTCAGTATGATAGTCACTTGCTCTGCTAGAGTGTTTAAGTCTTCCACATTATCGCCTGTGATAACAGCACCGAAATCATCGGCAAAAAGAAAAGAAATTATATCTTTAAATTTTGAAAGGCAAATGGCAGATCGTTTATAAAAATTAGAAATAAAATAGGTCCGAGAACGGATCCTTGTCTTACTCCGTGTAGGATCTCTAGTAGATCTGATTTTAGATCATTTATTTCTACATATTGAACCCAACCTAACAGGTAGGATGCAATAAAGTCAGCTGATTTTGTATCAAAACCAATACTGTAACTTTTCTTTTAAAATTACCGAGGCTTGATAAATCAAAAGCCTTTGATAGGACCTTTTTCCCTAGATCATAACTACTTAAGCAAGTATTTACGAACTTAGTTATTGCTGAGATGGTGTTCATGCCTTTCTATATCCGTGTTGATTTTTACTAAACAAACTATTATTTCAAAGTATTTAACTATTCTATTGCGAACACTGATCTCAATTACTTTAGCTAAAGCAGGTATGAGTGATATAGGTCTGTAATTTGCATAGTCACTCTTTGATCCTTTCTTGTATATAGGTATGACTCTTGCTATTTTAAGAATATTAGGAAATTTACCTTCCTTAAATGACTGATTTATCAAGTGAGTAATAGGTTCAGCTAATTCTATGGATAAAAATTTTAAAATTTTAAAATTAATTCCAAATGCATCCCTACTTGATGAGTTTTTTAAATTATTTAAAATATTATAAATTTCTTCAACTGATACCTCAGTCAAAGTGAAACATGTTCAGCTTTAGGAGCAAGATTTAAATAATACTGGAACTTTTTCTCAGACGGCTTTATGTTGCTTACAATATTATTTACAGAATCTATAAAAATTATTTATTTTATTTGCATTTAAATTGCAGGGAGGATTCCCCTGACTTTTCTCTTTTTATTTAAGGTTTATTGATTATTTCCCAAGTTTTTTAGTTTTATTTTTAGCTTTTTTAATTCATGTCATTAAAATTTACGTTTTGCTTCATTTATTGCGTTTAAATATTTAGATTTAATTTTTTTTACATTTTCTTTTTTAAAATAAATGCCTTCGTCGCTAAGATTTAAACATTCATTTAATTGTTTTAAATTAAGTACTGTTCCTGTAACTCTTTAAGTTCAGAGTGAACCAAGCCGAGAGATTTTTCTTTTACTAACTGGTTTAGTTAAAAGAGGAAGAAAAGCATCGATATGAAGTTGTAGAGTATTAGCGAACATATCAAACTTATCATTTAAGTCATCAGTCAAATAAAGAGGACCCCAACTAACGTGACTTAAAGAATTTGCAAAAAACCTATATCACTCTCAATGATTTTCGATACGAAAAAGTAGGACGATTTGAATGGTGAAACTTATTGAATTTATTAATAGTCAAAGACTGGGCTTGTGGTCGCTTAAATCTAAGTCTATAACTGAAGAAGAAACCAGTCGTCGTGTAAGTTAGTAAGTATGTTGTCAATACAAGTGGCTGAGTTACTGTTCAAGTCGTGTCGGGTCGGTTCGTTAATTAAAATTTTCAAATTATGTTGTTTTAAAAGATTTCTAAACAATTTAGCATGATTTGAATTTTTTAATAAATCAATATTAAAATCCCCTGTAATAACAAGAAGGGAATAATTTAAGAGTTGAGCTAATAAAATATCTAGTTTATCAAGAAAAATAAAAGTTACTATCTATTGGTGATCTATAAATACAGCATATAATTAATTTTAAATTATTAACTAAGACAGCACAGCATTCTAAAATTCTTTCATCGGACATTTCTTTGATTTCATTCAATTTCTTTAAATATTAAGTTTGTTTTTAAGAAAATAGCGACTCCTCCTCGGGTCATATTTGATCTACAAAAACAACTACCAAGCTCGAAACCTTCAAGAGAGTATAAATTCTTTTCATCGTTTTAAGCCAGTGTTCGGATAAACAAATGACATGGGCGAAGTTTTGATTGCAGATACTAGATTCTATCTGAGCAAGCTTTGATTTCATGCCTCTAATATTTTGATGCCATATAACTGATTTATTGTTTACCAAATTATTTTTTTCAATCTTACTATGCATCTGCCGTTTTTGCTTATTCGTACAGTCAATTGTATAATGCTGAGTGACAATAACTTTATATGTTTTATAAAATACCAATATCATTTAGTTTCCTATAGTATATTTCAATAGCGTTAGCTTCAATTGATTACGTATCGTATAATATTTTTTGTCAAATGAATAGTAGTACGATTTAAATATAAGTAGATAAAATTGAATATATTAATCGGAGGGAAGATTCCAACTTTTGGTATATTCCGCCTTCCTCGGCTCTGACTCAGTTACCCAAACCGTAGTTAACTCCCACGGCAAGCATCGAAAACTAATTTAAATCCCTCGGTCAAAGCATCAGTATTTAATAAAGTTTATCTACTTACGGCAGCAAAATTAGACATTATTGAACTGTTTTTAAGATGCTATGTCATTTTACCAACACTGTCCTCAAAATATTTAAAAACAGTTTGGGTAATTTGTGCTTTGTGAGGTAGAGTATCCTCCTAGGGAGTTATGGTACATTATAATGGTAAAAAAGTTAAAACACCCTAGAAAGGAAAATAATTGAGTTGAGGTTATTATGTTGCAGGTTAGAGTTATTTCGGTGTTTTTCGTCTGGTAAACATGATTATTGTTTATAATAATATTTTCTGTATATTATTACTTAAAATACGATGCAGTATTAAGTTTAAATTAAACATTTATACTTTATGAAATATAAATAGTAATATGTAGTAATATGGGGGGAGTGGTAGCAACTACCAGGAAAGTAGGCCACGATGTTGGGCCCTTTTTGCTAGATCCCTAAGATAGTGTTACTACTCCTTAATATCAAGTGTAGGTATTACATTTCATCTAATCTAGACAGAAGAGCCGTGAATTTCTATGGTTCCTCTCATGCTTTTTTCAAGCAATCATACATATTTTCACTGACTCATACAGTCTAGTGAAAACTAGGAACAACACGTGCTCTCAATGTTAACCCAAACCTCCACACACTTTAAATTTCAAAGCAGAAACAGTATTGTATTATAAACGAATCTACTATGAGGGTCCTAAAATTTGCCTATACCCAGTTTCATTTAGAGTAAGGGATCTTTAACGAGTACCTGACAACGCACAGGCTCGAGACCACCGGCTTTACGTCCCTTCTGAAGGACATGGTACGCAGAATTTGTATCCCTCTCATAAAAATCCCATAGGCCCGTACTGGGATTGAACCCATGACTAAATAAACTCGGAAGTTTAAAGTCCATTCATTCTGTGTATTGGCCGCGTACCTTAACCACTACACCACGGGTGAATCCTTATGAAATATAAAGTAAAATATCTAAAAAATATAATATTACATAAAATATTAGCAACACTGGTATTTATGGCTTGTTTTAATTTTTTACCAGTTGTTTACAAATCGTAAACATTTTCCTCCTTAGCTATTTTATACAATAATATATTTTTTATAAAATTTTCTATTAAATATCATGGACTTTCTAAAGTGTTTTCAAAGACTGACTACATTTAGCGTAAATCTGAGCCACGCCATACATTCGTTCACATGGTTCCAATACGTTGGCATCGCATGGTCCACAATTTCAAACGAATAAAACCTCATAAGCACTCGTCTGTTAAACAATATAAAAGGGTTTATTAGGTTTGACCTTATCACATTTATAATTACTCTGAGTAACTTTGCTAACAAGGGTTGCTAATACAACCCCGAGAACCATATTTTTTGTCCAATAGCAAAAACATTATGACGTAAGAAAGGGTCAAAAATTTGTGAATAGACGACATTATCAAAAGTTTAAGTGCAGAAAGTATATTATATAATTTTAAAACATTAAAACTAACTCACATATTTCATATTTCAAATACTATAAAATTCAAAAATATTAACTAATATTAACTAGGGTCCGATTCTCAATCGTTTTCCTACAAGGTCAAATTTCATGATTTTTTAAACCTCCTTGACTTGCATTTAGAAAATACACCCATAATTATACCCATTTGTAGGGCCATTTTTTGAGTTAAGATTGATATTAACTCGAAAAAAACACCCAATAATACAAGTTTTTTTGTATTTCTACATTTTAGAAAATTGCAAAAATTTTAGTTTTATTGAAATAAGTGGTTCCCTGTGGGTCGTGTGCAAAACATAAAGAAAACATTTTTTAAGGTAATAAAATGTTCTATAAAACGAGTGTTTAATCATCAAAATCAGATAACTGCAACTAAAGTTATGGCTCTTTCAAAAACACTAAAAAAATTGATAGTAAGATGAGTTGTGGAGTTTCCAAATAGGAGAAAAAAAAGAAAGATGTCACTCCCCTTAGCCTCTAAAATTGAGCCTCTGAAATTGTTAGCACCCACTTAGCCTCTGAAATAGTGGACCATGCGATGCCAACGTATTGGAACCATGTGAACGAATGTATGGCGTGGCTCAGATTTACGCTAAATGTAGTCAGTCCTTGAAAACACTTTAAAAAGTCCATGATATTTTATAGAAAATTTTATAAAAAGTATATTATTGTATAAAATAGTTTTATAGTTTCCTCAAGCTAAGGAGGAAAATGTTTACGATTTGTAAACAACTGGTAAAAAATTAAAACAAGCCATAAATACCAGTGTTGCTAATATTTTATGTAATATTATATTTTTTAGATACTTTCAAACTTAACAGTTCATCATCAGTGCCGGTGAAAGCGAAGTAGAGAAGCTATAGGAGACAGACGAAATAGATTTGTCTGACTCCATGAGGCTGGTGTCTGACTCCAGTTGGCTCTGTCAATAAATATATACTAAGTGGAGTGACATCTTTCTTTTTTTTCTCCTACTAAAAAAATTGTTCAGCGTATTTCTTTAGAAAAATATTTGGCTTTTTGAGCTTTTTTTGGCCATTTAACAAATGTCATAACTTTAGTTGTATTTATCCGATTTTGACGAAAAAACACTCGTTTTGTAGGAAATTTTATCAGCTTTAAAAAATGGTTATCTTCATGTTGTGCACACGACCTACTGGGAGCTACTTATTATAAGAAAACTGGAATTTGCGCGATTTTCTAATATTTTGATGGAGCGCAATCATATGAAAGGCTCCACTCTGGATAGGCAGACTATATTTTCCTTCATAATTTAAGGCATATTTTCAGAAAAATTCGGTTTGAAGTAGCACAAAATGAGTCACATTTTATAGGCCTGGCTCTTGGATTATAAGAATTTATTTATAAATTTAGTAAAACATTATAAGAACCTTATAAAATTATTTTTTGATTTTATTTCTTCTTATTAGCTATTTATTTATTTTATTAATATTGAATATATGCGTGATGCAGTATACAAGTTATACATAGTAGTAGTTTTAAATTATATTTGTTTTTTTCATACGTACTATTAATTGATAATATTATGTAATTTGACGATTTTCACATTCCCGCAAGGGTCAAAAGAAATAAAAATATATTTATTTATTATTTGTTTTTTATTATTATTATTATATATATTTATTTTTTTGTTAGATTCATTTATAGGTTTTAATTAGATTCTTAAAAAAGTATAAATGTAAATTAACATTGAGCGACGATCTTTTAAATTGAATTGAGGAGGCAAACAATGTAAGATTCACTGCCCTATAAATCGAAATATAACTTTAATAAGCATACTACAATTTTTTAACTCCCTGTTAATTTTTTTTCTCCCTCCTTGAGGTAAAATCTTATCACCTTACCTCAGGAGAAAAAGGTCGTTGCTTTCACGCAGTAATTAACTTTTTCGGATTCGCCTCGTGAGTTAAATGGTTTCCTCGGCAATCCTTGGAAACCAACAAAATAAATTTCTCGGTAAACCTTGAGATTTAAATATTATAATTCCATCAGGTTTGGCCTTAGGAACCCCGCTTTACTGCGCAGAAAAAAAAACTTGCTTTTATCTCAAAGTGAGTAAATAACAAGAATTTTACAAATACTTAAATATGTTTGTTAATTTTATTTATACACTATTACACTCTAACAAGATAAAGTTGATTTGATGAAAGGGCAAGAAGTTATTATTGACTACACTAACAACAACGCTAAGTTTAAGAGTTGAGTGAGAAAAAAAACGTCTTAACAATGGAAGGAGCACGAATCTAGGAATCAATGGGCCAAAATCTCGGGGACAATAGAAAAGGGCAAAACTTGTCCACCCTCAAAGTTCAATATCAACTTTTATCTAAAACCTTTGCGAAAAAATCTATCTGGGCCTAGAACTATACACACATACATACATACATACATATATATATATATATATATATATATATATATATATATATATATATATATATATATATATATATATATATATATATATATATATATATATGTGTGTGTGTGTGTGTGCAAGTATAAAGTCAGAAGTAAACTGTGTATCCTTATACGAACTACCAGAGCAATAATGAAATATCAGTTTCTATATTCTGAGCTAAATCTCACCCTTCTTCATCTCTACCGCCCCCGTCTCTCCTTCTAAAGGCGAAAACTTCTCACTAACTTTCCCTCACAGTTCAACGTTAATACTTTTTTACGATAAAAACTATTACAGCATTTTTTTTGTCGCCAGGAAGAATAAAGAGAGATTTTTCGTTGTCAAAAAGTAACGGGAAGATTTTGAAGGTTTGATTTCTATAATACATGATAAAGTTTTTAATGTAACAATAAATATAGATTTAATATTAAAACTTAAATACAACTTACTTATTAAAACTTAATGCATATTATAAATTTAACATAAAATAGATGAATGTATAAACTGACTTTTTTCACAGTAATCTTGAATTAAAGTTTGTTAAAAATTATTAAATTTAAAATAAAAACTTATTTATATTAGTAAAGTTATATTATTATTTATACTATGTATTAGCAAAGTTAGCATGGGCGTAGCCAGGGGGGGTCAGGGGGGGCCCGGCCCCCCCCCCCCTAGCCGAGCAGGGTTGTTGCAAAAATTATATAAAAACTATGGTTCAGGCAAGGAAAAACATTTTTTTTATAAAATTAATTTAAATTTTAATTTTATAAAAATAATTAATTAATTTTATAATTTTTATTTATAATAATTTAGAGCTTAAAGGTAGCTTTTGTCTTAAAAATTAAATTTGTAGTTCGACATATTAACTTTTTGGTTTTATTATTATTAAATAATAAATAAAAACCATATTTAGTTCAGTTCAGTCCAATAATAATCTGTATTTTGTTTTAGGGGATTGTTTTTTGTCTTTCATTAAGACAATTTAAAAAAAATTGTTTTGATTTGTCCTCTAAGAGCTTTGTTTTTTAGCGAATTTCCTTTGGGAATAAAATTCGCTAATGGAATAGGCATCAGTTTCTTGTAAAAACACTATCTTTCGAACGGATTAATATTTTTTAATCAAACTTGGTACAAAAATCAACCTTCGGGAGGACACGAACCCTATTGAAACCCAGGTTTTTGTAACATCATTAACCCAGTTTGCTGAGTCAGCAAAATTTTCAAAAAATCAGCAAAATTCAGGGTTAATATTTATCGCCACAAAAAAGGTCAATGTATAAGTTTTTTGAGACGCTGAATCAAATAAAACCGGTCCGAAGTCAATGCAACCACTCTAAATGACCAAAAAGTCGAAAAACCATTATAAATTACTGAAAACCAAAATTACGGTTGATGAACAAAAAATCAGTTACTCAATTGTCAAGCACTGCTCGTAACTCATTCTGTGTGTATTTTTCAAAGGAAATGCGCTAAAACCTTTGAAAGATAACTGACTAAGCTTAAAGATAAGTAACTAAGCTTTAAACTATTTCAAATAATAGTGCGTACTGCTAACTTTAGAGGCATGTTTTGTATAAACAACTGGATAATTATGCGCATTATAATTATTCCTTTGGAAAATACAGACAAAATGAGTTACGAGTAGTGCTTGACAATTGAGTAACAGCTTAGGTTTTAAAGCATGAACCGGAACGTTAACCAAGAAATGGATTTTTAAGCACAGAAACACGTATTTTAAATGAAATTTGCCAAAATTATTTATTCAGTAGTTGTAAACTTATATAATGTTAAAAACTATAAAAATAATCATTCCAACCAGGATTGTTGTTAAGCACGAAAACACGCATCCAAAAGAAATTCGCCTGAAATGCGGACCACCGCGCCAGAATTATTTAAAAAGAACCATAAACCTAATACACGCGCGCGCACACACACACACACACACACACACACACAACACACACACACACACACACACACACACACACACACACACACACACACACACAACACACACACACACACATACATATATATATATATATATATATATATATATATATATATATATATATATATATATATATATATATATATATATATATATGAACCTTACATATGGGGGGGGCATCATATATATATATGATGGGCCCCCCCCCTAAAGGCAACCCTGGCTACGCCCATGAAAGTTAGTATGTATTTTTATTAATACAAATATATCCTATAATTATACTAAGTAATAGCAAAGTTAGTACGTATTTTTATTAATAAAAATAAATCATATATTTATACTAAGTAATAGCAAAGTTAGTATGTATTTATATCAGTAAAATATTTATACTTTACAGGGTGGTAAATTTCAAATACATCACTTCGATTAACTCAGCTTTGTGTGAAACTGTCGCGATAAAATTGATATCACCCCCACTAAGTTGATCACTGGGAGTTTAAATATTAAATACCTAATTATTATTTTTTCATGGTAATTATCTGACATGTATGGTAATCTGATTACCAAAATATGTTTTTCTACGGTAATTTTAACATTTAAATTGGAGAATACCATTATGTGGATCATTGCTGAAACTGTGTCATATCTTGATATGACGATACCAATATCGCTGAATTCTGGTAATTATTCCCGAACCTACATTGCCTCCTAGTGTAGCCGCCTCCGTGGCCGAGGTCGTTAAGGCGATAGTTATTACACTGACCTTTGACACCACGGAGGTCTAGGCTTCGCATACCAGGTTACGCTCTCAATTTATAAAAGATTATTGTTTAGATAAATTATTGCCAACTTTAGAATACACTTTGAGCGTAACGGTTGCTACTACCACGCGAGGTGGTTCCCGCAGGTGTTATCCCTGATGAGCCGCAAGGCTCTAAACGGGCATCATCATCATTCTAGTGTACCTGTAAGCTTATTTTAATAGGGTAATAATTATAGTACATATGAAATGATAATACATATAAAATAATAATTTATATGGGTACATATGAAATGATAATACATATAAAATAATAATTTATATGGGTACATATGGAAATACATATGGTACATATGAATGATAATACATATAAAATTAATATATGGGTACATATGAAATGATAATACATATAAAATAATAATTTATATGGGTACATAAAAATGATAATACATATAAAATAATAATTTATATGGGTACATATGAAATGATAATACATATAAAATAATAATTTATATGGGTACATATGAAATGATAATACATATAAAATAATAATTTATATGGGTACATATGAAATGATAATACATATAAAAATAATAATTTATGGTACATATAAAATGATAATACATATAAAATAATAATTTATATGGGTACATATGAAATGATAATGCATATAAAATAATTTTGTATGTATAAACATATGTATAAACGATAGCTCGGAGAAAAATTTGATGATGATATTGGTATCAAATTGTCCGGGATATAACACAGTTTCGGAAACACTAAATATAAAGGTACACTGTAATTTAGCTCTTAAAAGTTACCGTAAAACACATTTCTATTAAGGTAAAACATCATTTTTTATTAAGGTAAAGCGCTAGTGGAGAGTATTATAATATTCAATACGAAAAAGCCTTTCCACGTCAATTTAATAAAATTCAAAACCGGCTTTCAGAGTCTCAGTCATGATATCATAGAGTCACCTACATCTATATATTCTTCTCTCCGGCACTGATGATGACCATTTAGGTTGAAAGCCGGTTTTGAATTTTATTTAATTAACTTTGTGGAGAGGCTTTTTCGTATTGATTATTACATTTCGTTTATCAGATTGGCATATATACCAGACAATTACCAAACAAATGATTGGGTATTTGATCTTCCAGTGGTCAACTTAAAGGGGATAGATGCAAATTTTATCGCGCTTAACTTAAAGCGGGTAGATGCAAATTTTATCGCGCTTAACTTAAAGCGGGTAGATGCAAATTTTATCGCTCAACTTAAAGGGGGTATTTTAGCGCGTATTTTTTTTAATTTTAGCGCTCAACTTAAAGGGGATAGATGCAAATTTTATCGTATTTTAGCGCGTATTTTAGGAATTTAGTATTCGTATTTTAGAAATTAGTATTTTAGGAATTAGTATTTTAGGAATTTAGGAATTTATATTTTCGGAATTCGTATTTTAGGAATTTAGTATTCGTATTTTAGGAATTTTATCGTATTTTAGCGCGTTTTTTTTTAATTTTAGCGCTCAACTTAAAGGGGGTAGAAGCAAATTTTATCGCGATAGCTCCACACGAAGCTCAGTTAATCAAAGTGATATATTTGAAATATACCACCCAGTATATTAGTAAAGTTAGTATGAATTTATCTTAGTGAAGTTAAAGTAAGTATTAGTAAAGTTTACACGTAGGTACTTAAAGTTTAAACAAAGAAAAATTAAAATTGAAAAAACCTTCATTTAACCTCTACAGAATAAAAATAACTAATATCTGACATTATATGTTTATAACCTGACGATAAGAAGGATACCCTAGTGTTACATAAGTGTCGAAAGGAGTAGGGAATTAGTTAGCAACAATTTTTTAGGGAAAGGTATACATATATGTTTCTTCATTATTAATTCTGCAGTATTTATATTTGTTTGCAATATTAAATCCAGAATAAATCGACTGTGATCGTACCGACTTGGGACTCGTTTCATTTTATTTTTATAACCGTTTTCCCGGCGGAAAGTTTTATGTAAAGTTTGGTTCAAGTTTGATGTGAAATATTTTTTCACTTCGAACTATAGCATTTTTAAAAGAATCGGCTAGAAATACACACAGGCACACACACACACCATATATATATAATATATATATATATATATAATATATATATATATATATATATTATATATATATATATATATATATATTCATGTCGTCATGTTAGGAAGGTTACGAGGTCTTATTAATAATATTATTAATAATAATAATATTATTATTAGGATTAATGGAAATCCAAAACGGATTTTGGACACACTCCTAATTCCACCTTCCACTAGAAGAAAATTCGCTATAAAGATACAAAAATCTCATGTGGGTATAAAAATTAAAACCTTATACAATGCGAATTAAATATTGCATGCAATAAAAGAAATTGATTTAAAAATATTTCATAAAAACATAATAATTGTTAATGAAGTTATTATTTATCAAAATATGTATCTATACGCCTTAGTACTGCAAAGATACTAAAGCTGCAATTCATTTATGTATTGAAGGTTCTATCTACTCCACAATGTCTAGGCGCTTTCACTTGCTAAACCCTTTTATATCATAGGTTATAAATATTATAGGTCCCCTTATGAATTTACCTTATGTATTAGATAGCGGCAGATGATGAAGCTCTCAATATTTGGCCAGGTTCCTTCTGCTTGTAATGGCTTGGATTCGGCATTCTGAACGTTTATAACACAAATAAACCTGCATCAGAAAAGGGTTCATGATAATTAATTTAATAACAAAATGTGGTGTAGAAGACATCAGAACTTAGATAATAATTCACAGTTTTTAGATAGAGAATTTCTTTACTATTTTGTGTCTTATAGAGTGAGGAAGCATTGAAATAAATTAATTTGAAACCCACTTTTTACGTCAAATTTTCATGATTCAGCACCCACACATTCAGTCAGAAGTGATGCGAGCTATCAAGTGAAACTTGGTGGGAGTAAAGTAACCTAATCTAGATAATCACTTTAAGCCACTTCTACCCCAATATCATTCTTATTAATCAGATAATGTAAGCAACTACTAATGACCAATAAAATATGAATTAGTTTTTTTAATGACAGTCCCTTCTTTTAGACTAAGTTATTTTAATATTATATGATGTGCTAAAGCATGCTAAATCTCCTCTAGTGAGTACACCTCATAAATATGGTCAACCAGCAAAGGTGATTCTATCTTAGATAGGATCTGGTCACTGGCATTGGCGCACCACAGTATAGGTGTAGGGTCTTTACATCCAGAGGGAATAAGTGAATTGTTCTTAAAGGCTATAACACTAGATGATTGAACATAGAGTGTTCAATCATCCTTGAACAATCAGCGTTTTAGAGGCTTGTAATTCGCATGATGATGGAATATAAAATGCAGGAGGCGCGGGACTGTGAACCGGCTCCTTAAAGTCGTCATCGCATGCAGCGAAGGCGCTGATAGCTGAAGTCGCGGATTGGCCAAAAGTCTCTTGTTTTAAAATTTAGCTATGGAAGAATAGTTCTATATTTGGCAGCTTGTGGTAGAAATGAAAAAAGGGAGCTTAGTTTTATATTTGGCATCTCGTAATAGAAATGAGATAGAACAGCTTAGGTCCATATTTGGTGGTTTTTTTAAGAAATGAATAGGGAAACTAGTTCAGTATTAAGCACTTTGTTAGAAATTAGGGAAACTAGTTCAGTATTAAGCACTTTGTTTTAGAAATGAGATAGGGAAACTAGTTCAGTATTAAGCACTTTGTTAGAAATGAGATAGGGAAACTAGTTCAGTATTAAGCACTTTGTTGTTAGAAATGAGATTAGGGAAACTAGTTCAGTATTAAGCACTTTGTTTTAGAAATGAGATAGGGAAACTAGTTCAGAAGCACTAGAAACTAGTTCAGTATTAAGCACTAGGGAACTAGTTCAGTATTAAGCACTTTGTTTAGAAATGAGATAGGGAAACTAGTTCAGTATTAAGCACTTTGTTTTAGAAATGAGATAGGGAAACTAGTTCAGTATTAAGCACTTTGTTTTAGAAATGAGATAGGGAAACTAGTTCAGTATTAAGCACTTTGTTGTAGAAATGAGATAGGGAAACAAGTTCAGTAATTAAGCACTTTGTTTTAGATGAGATAGGGAACTAGTTCAGTATTAAGCACTTGTTTTAGAAATGAGATAGGGAAACTAGTTCAGTATTAAGCACTTTGTTGTAGAAATGAGATAGGGAAACTAGTTCAGTATTAAGCACTTTGTTTTAGAAATGAGATAGGGAAACTAGTTCAGTATTAAGCACTTTGTTGTAGAAATGAGATAGGGAAACTAGTTCAGTATTAAGCACTTTGTTTAGAAATGAGATAGGGAAACTAGTTCAGTATTAAGCACTTTGTTGTAGAAATGAGATAGGGAAACTAGTTCAGTATTAAGCACTTTGTTTTAGAAATGAGATAGGGAAACTAGTTCAGTATTAAGCACTTTGTTTTAGAAATGAGATAGGGAAACTAGTTCAGTATTAAGCACACTAGTTCATTAAGCACTAGGGAACTAGTTCAGTATAAGCACTTTGTTGTAGAAATGAGATAGAAACTAGTTCAGTATTAAGCACTTTGTTTTAGAAATGAGATAGGGAAACTAGTTCAGTATTAAGCACTTTGTTTTAGAAATGAGATAGGGAACTAGGTATTAAGCACTTTGTTTTAGAAAATGAGATAGGGAAACTAGTTCAGTATTAAGCACTTTGTTTTAGAAATGAGATAGGGAAACTACAGTATTAAGCACTTTGTTTTAGAAATGAGATAGGGAAACTAGTTCAGTATTAAGCACTATTAGTTCAGTTTAAGCACTTTTTAGAAATGAGATAGGGAAGCATAATCAGTCCAAGAAATAATTCTTTAGATTATGTTTGTCACCTTCTTCAGCTAGATATAGACAATAATATAAATATAATTAGTAGATATAAGTAATTAAAACGCGTAATTAGAAAAACTTATCTAAAATTCTTCAAGCATTGTAACCACATTTAAGACCAACAGTCACACATCCCGCACTTCTAGTAGTTGCAGAGAACACCTTTTTAACATAATTTATCAAAAACAACACCCAACACAAAAATATTTACCTAAATATTATCTTTAAACTTAATAAGCAGAGTTAAACAAAACATTTTTCGTTGTCCGAGACAATGGAATTGCGCTGATAACACTTGGTTCTCTCTTTTTATTTATTTAAAATTATTACTCTACATAACTCTTCCAAGGATGTAGGGAAATTTTAAAACGAAACTGACCAACAGAAAATTTGGCTAGCCTATTTAATACTCTGGCCCAACGCAGTTTCACGTACGTCGCAAACGTAGCAAGCGCGGATGTACGGAGAGGGGTGAGCCCCCCCCCCCACCCAGGGGTTTTCACAAAGTTTCCTGTCCGTAGCTCCCCATGTATTTATGCTAGAGAGTTGAAACTTTGTACAAAAATTAGTCTATGGGTGTAGTTGTGCTATCCGGAAAATATTTTTTATGACGTTACTATCCCACAATGATAACTCAGATACAATTTTGAAAAATCATAAAACACAGAAAAATGTGCGATCGGATTGACATTTGTACACATGTAGCCATGTATAAGACCAACATATGCCGAGTTTCATCTCATTATCAGCATCAGTTCAACTTTTATCAGATGACTTGGGTACGGTTTTTTTTTAAATTGTAAAAAATCGGAAAATAATCTAATTGAGATACAATTTAGTGCAAGTTTATACCTTTATGTAATAAATGAGTACACAAAGTTTCGTTTCAATACAAGTACATCCATGATTTTTTTGGATCATAAAAGTTAAGCTGCATCGAGCGTGGTCAATGCCTGGGTGGGTGACCGCTAGGAATGAAACTGAAGAATTAACAATGTGAGGACGTGCGTAGCGAGTCCCAAACGTGTTGCAGCATAAATTTAACGACTTGTATATCCTGAGGACGAGCGAAGCGAGTACGAAATTCTTTTTACTAAGAATTTTCTTTAATAATAGTTGTTAGACAAATTGTCCAATTAAACTTTTAAAATAGTTAATTCATAATGTTTATCATAAAATCATTAAATTAGTTTTTAGTGTATTTTTCCTTCAAAGTTTTTATTTAGTGGTGTATGAGTGTATGTGTGTGTTTGTGTGAATGTGTTTTCTATATACCTCTGCACCTATGTTATCTGCAAGTGCCAACAAAAAAACTCTTGTACTTTTTAAGATAACTGTTTTTAGCATTTTTATACTTATTCAGAATTCTTCAAGAAGTTACTTTTGCTGCAGACAAGAAGAAATTCTTCTTACGCAGCTTGTTGAACATGTATTTTTTTAAATATAATAATAGTCGAAGCGGCCAAATTGTTTTTTTCTTAATTAATAAATTAATTGATAACAAACAAATTATGAAACAATTAAAGCATTTATCCAAATTCACGAACTCAATCAAGAAGGGTCTAAATTAAATTATTCTTTTATTGCCAATTCTACGGAAAACAAAATGTTGTTCAGCTTACAAGCCGTTTCATTTTCGTCAGTACTCCGACTCTAAAGGTGCTCTACCCATAAGTGTAGCAAATTTTGAATTTTGCACCTCCTCTTCGAAAGCCAGGGGTGGACTTAGCGACGGCCGGCCACATGTCGTCATAAGTGTTGGTTTTTTCATATCGGGAGCGGTACATTTATAGACGTGAGAACCCTTATTGGTGGTCCTTATTGATGGTCCTTATTGGTGATTCTTATTGGTGGTCGCCTTATTGGGCGAAGAATATAAATAGAATATAAATAGAAGGGGGCCCTATTCTATTAAGGACACATATGTGATCTAGTTAGGGGAAAAACAACCATTTAACATTCCTTTGTCCAATAACGTATACCACGTACCCCCGTATGTTTGTCGATGATATACGATATACAAATTGCGTCAATTTTATATCATTTCTAGGGAGTTTTAAGCGAATTCTTCCTCTAGTTACTGTTTAAGGAAGCAATACAATTCAATATATTTAACAGCTAGCTAGTAATTAATAAGATCCACTGGACACCTTGCTAAGTAAGTTACCTTAAATTCTCTCATCTCAGTTAGTTAAGGTAAAATTTATGGTATGATTAGCGGGGGTTCCTTTTATAGAAAAATACCTCAGGAGCTCTTTGATTATATTCAGTACCCCAAATACATTAAAGTACGACTCTTATTATTCAACTTCGCAAATTAAAAAAAAAAGTTAATTTTAAGATTTTGTCTTTTTAGTTACTCAAGTTAGTGGTATTGAAAGGAAACATAAATTAGTCGATTTAACCTTAACAAAAACAATAGGCGATGACACCTCACTCTTACTTTTCGTAAAGTTTTAAAATATTAAATTAATACTTCAAAATGACAAACATATTTTAATAAAAGTAAAAATCAATAATTTATTAAAGGAAACCCCATCAAAAAAGTGATTAAAAGGGGTAAAACGAGAGAACAAAGGCAAATGTTGTGTAAAGAATACAGTTAAACTGCAATACACATGGGTGTTGCGGTTATAGTAGTTTTCTCAAAACATAGGCGTTCTATTATTTTTTAAGATTATATGTATTTTAGGAAATTAATCAGCCAACCATTATCCTACGTTTTCATAGAGATTAGACCAATAATCTGTAATGAGCAATGATAAAAATGGGTATGGGGTACCTCTGAACTTATTCTCACCCCATCTATGTAGTGAGGATAAGTTCGCACTCGCTTCGCTTGCCCTCAAAATATAAACATTACCATATTTATACTGGAACAAGGAAAAGTAAAAAAAAATAATTCTACTGTAAAATGATATGGAGGTTCAAGGCGAGCGAATTTCCTTCTTTATACAACTATCAATTTCATACCTAAGTTCAACTTTCTCTCTAAGAAGATCTCAGTTTTTAAGCTTTATACTTTTCCTCATTTTTATTGTAGGTATGTTTATCGGAAAATTATTGCGTTGGCACCAAAACTCCGAAACCTGGATTTCATCCATATAAATGGTTACATTTATTTCAGGGAGACAGACGATTGTGTTTAAAAAAGTTAAAGTTAAGTATGCCATTAAGTGTAAATGAAAGGTAAGGGTTTCACCTGAGTAATGGCTTTATTTATTTTGTTTGTGTTTTACTTAAGTAAGTGTTCTACTTAGACAAGAATAAATCAATATTAGGGTGACACCTAAGTTAATTTAAGAATGACGACTGTGTGAACCAGAAGTGTAACTAAAACAAGTTTTATTAAGAAAGTATAAATCAACATTAGGGTGACACTTAAGTTCAAATAAGAGTTAAGTTTGTGTGATACTGAGGTCTAAGTAAAACAAGAAAAAGTCTAAATAATATACTATAGTTAGATTTAAGTAATAAGCTCGTTTAAGTGATTAAGTATTAAGGTTAAACTTAGGAACTTAAGAAAATAAGTAAGTGCAATAATAAGTAATTTTCAAATCTGTTATAATTTAGATTGAGGTCGAGATAGACCCTATTTCTGTTCAGGAACCTAAGAGAGCTCCTTACTTTATTGATTTCTTTACCTAAGAGGCCCTTACTTTATTATTTTTTACCTAAGAGAGCTCCTTACTTTATTGATTCTTTACCTAAGAGAGCTCCTTACTTATTGATTCTTTACCTAAAGAGCTCCCCTCCTTTACTTTGATTTCTTTTAAGGAGAAGCTTCCTTACTTTATTGATTTCTTTACCTAAGAGAGCTCCTTACTTTAGTGATTTCTTTACCTAAGGTAGATACCTAAGAAGAGCTCCTTTACTTTAGTGATTTCTTTACCTAAGAGAGTTACTTTAATGATTCTACTAAGAGAGCCCTACTTATTGATTTCTTTACCTAAAGAGCCTTACTCTTTACCTAAGAGAGCTCCTTACTTTATGATTTCTTTACCTAAGAGAGCTCCTTTATTGATTTCTTTACCTAAGAGAGCTCCTTACTTTATTGATTCTTTACCTACAGAGAGCTCCTTACTTTAGTGATTTCTTTAACCTAAGAGAGCTCCTTACTTTAATTGATTTCTTTACCTTTCCTAACGACTTACCTAGAAGCTCCTTACTTTATTGATTTCTTTACCTAAGAGA
Organism: Microvelia longipes; assembly: GCA_018340805.1. NCBI lineage: Eukaryota > Metazoa > Arthropoda > Insecta > Hemiptera > Veliidae > Microvelia > Microvelia longipes. The sequence continues at coordinate 4,424,784 of JACMZG010001893.1, read as the reverse complement.
GCTCCTTACTTTATTGATTTCTTTACCTAAGAGAAGGCTCCTTACCTTTATTGATTTCTTTACCTAAGAGAGCTCCTTACTTTAGTGATTTCTTTACCCTAAGAGAGCTCCTTACTTTATTATTTCTTTACCTAAGAGAGACTCCTTACTTTATTGATTTCTTTACCTAAGAGAGCCTCCTTACTTTTAGTGATTTCTTTACCTAAGAGAGCTCCTTACTTTAGTGATTTCTTTACCTAGAGAGCTCCTTACTTTAGTGATTTCTTTACCTAAGAGGCTCCTTACTTTATTGATTTCTTTACCTAAGAGAGCTCCTTACTTTAGTGATTTCTTTACCTAAGAGAGATGATTCTTTACATAAGAGAGCTCCTTATTTATTGATTTCTTTACCTAAGAGAGCTCCTTACTTTATTGATTTCTTTACCTAAGAGAGCTCCTTACTTACTAAGAGAGCTTACTTATTGATTTCTTTAAGAGAGCTTCCTTACTTAGTGATTTCTTTACCTAGAGAGCTCCTTACTTTAGTGATTTCTTTTACCTAGAGAGATCCTTACTTTAGTGATTTCTTTACTAAGAAGAGCTCCTTACTTTATTGATTTCTTTACCTAAGAGAGTCCTTACTTTAGTGATTCTATTACCTAAGAGAGTCCTTACTTTATGATTTCTTTACCTAAGAGAAGCTCCTTCTTTAGTGATTTCTTTACCTAAAGAGCTCCTTAACTTTATTGATTTTTTACCTAGAGAGCTCCTTACCTTTAGTGATTTCTTTACCTAAGAGAGCTCCTTACTTATTTGATTCTTTCCTAAGAGAGCTCCTTACTTTAGTGATTTTTTACCTAAGAGAGCTCCTTACTTTATTGTAAGAGAGCTTTACTTTAGTGTTCTTTACCTTAAGAGAGCTCCTTACTTTAGTGATTTCTTTTGAGAATTTCTTTACCTAGGAGATGGATTTCTTTACCTAAGAGAGCTCCTTACTTTATTGATTTCTTTACCTAAGAGAGCTCCTTACTTTATTGATTTCTTTACCTAAGAGAGCTCCTTACTTTATTGATTTCTTTACCTAAGAGAGCTCCTTACTTTATTGATTTATTTACCTAAGAGAGCTCCTTACTTTATTGATTTCTTTACCTAAGAGAGTCATTCTTCTGATTTCTTTACCTAGAGGCTCCTTACTTTAGTGATTTCTTTACCTAAGAGAGCTCCTTACTTTAGTGATTTCTTTACCTAAGAGAGCTCCTACTTTACCTAGGCTCCTTACTTTATGATTTCTTTACCTAAGAGAGCTCCTTACTTTATTGATTTCTTTACCTAAGAGAGCTCCTTACTTTAGTGATTTCTTTACCTAAGAGAGCTCCTTACTTTATTGATTCTTTACCTAAGAAGCTCTTACTTTAGTGATTTCTTTAACCTAAGAGAGCTCACTTTATTGATTTCTTTACCTAAGAGAGCTCCTTACTTAGTGATTGATTTGATTTACCTAAAGAGAGCTCCTTACTTTTATTGATTTTTTACCTAAGAGAGCTCCTTACTTTAGTGATTTCTTTACCAGAGAGCTCCTTAACTTAGTGATTCTTACCTAAGAGAGCTCCTTACTTTTTGATTTCTTTACCTAAGAGAGCTTCCTTACTTTATTGATTTCTTTACCTAAGAGAGCTCCTTCTTTAGTGCCTTCTTTACCTAAGAGAGCTCCTTACTTTATTGATTTCTTTACCTAAGGAGCTCTTACTTTAGTGATTTTTTACCTTAAGAGAGCTCCTTACCTTTATTGATTTCTTTACCTAAGAGAGCTCCTTACTTTAGGTGATTTCCTTTACTAAGAGAGCTCCTTACTTTATTGATTTCTTTACCTAAGGAGAGCTCCTTTATTTTTATTTTGATTCTTTACCTAAGAGAGCTCCTTACTTTAGTGATTTCTTTACCTAAGAGAGCTCGTTACTTTAGTGATTTCTTACTAAGAGAGCTCCTTACTTTATTGATTTACCTAAGAGAGCTTTTCTTTACCTAAGAGAGCTCCTTACTTTATGTACCTAGAGAGCTCCTACTTTATTGATTTCTTTACCTGAGTCCTTACTTTATTATTTATTTATTTATTATTAAGAGAGCTCCTTCAGTGATTTCTTTACCTAAGAGTGCTTCTTACCTCATTTATACCTCATTTAGCAATTACGTAATTAATACCTTGACTTAAATGAGAGTTTTCTTTGTGTGAGACCATTTATTAAATCAGGACTTTACTTAGGTTAGTGTTTTGCCTTAGGATGAATCAATATTAGGTTACACCTAAGTTTAAAAAATAACCTAAATCTTTGTGTCAACCAGAAAAAAAATAAAAGTTAAGGGTTTTACCTAAAAAAGATTTTCACGTAAGTATTATTTTTGCTTTAAGATTACTTTAAAAAAACTCATGTAGCACTTTAGGTTTGATTTTAAATGATATTCAGATAAGTCCCATTAGCACGACACTTAAGGGACAATAATTTAGAAATAATAGTTACACTTATTTCCACTCAGATTTAAACACAAAGACAGGGCCTTTCTTTAGTTTTAGTTTTTAAAAAAAACTAAAACTTAATACAAATACTAAAACTAAAAACAAATACTAAAGCAACCTCCTTACTAAGATAAGCTAATTACTTAATTAAGTTCACTACTTTAGTAAGTCCTTTCTTAAGTAGACTTCCTACTAAAGTTGAACTCCTCACTATAGTGGAATTTCTGCTTAAGTAAACTCCTAACTAAAATAAGCAAGTTAATGATGTCATAACAAATTATTTTCCCAACAGTACAACTACTCCTATTGCCAGAATACCTAATTTAGATTAAAATAGTCATTTCTCTACAGAGTTTCACTTCTCTAGCATAAATACATTAGGAGCTACGATGACAACAGACACACACAGACATACAGACAGACTTTGTGAAAACCACTCAGGAGGCCTTAAAAACTTTGGGAACGGATCATTCAGGTGACATCTTGGTTTCGGATTTTTTGCAAACACAATACTCTTCTTATATACCTACGGTATAAATAAGTAAAAGTAAAATATATTGTTTTAACACTTACTTTTAAAATCATGGCTTCATTTTTTCTCGCGAAGGTGTCACAAATATGTTTATGCTCTGTATAGCCTGGATAACATAATCAAAACTTAATTAACACAAGGACATAACGCATGATAATAACAAAATACTAATAACTACTCACTCACATAATAAATGTATGTTTCTGTCATGAAATGGGCAAATAAATCAGGACAACAAAGGAGTTTGTGGAGGACAGAGACATTTCAAGTTTTGAATCGATAAAAACAGAAACAAACGGCTTACCTAGTCTGAGACTATTTTTCGATTGAAAAACTTAAAATATTCGACTGAAATCGTGGATTTAAACGCAACGCGAATTGCTTGGTGACCAAATCAAAAAATGGATAAGTACGATGGTCCGAGGACATGGTCCCTAGTTCGCCAACTGTAAGTTCCAATTTTCAATTTAAGTAACCAGATACAATCCCTTGCAATTAAAATCACGATTAAAGGCTCATCACAAACTAGTTATAAAATGATGTTTTAGATATAGCTTCTTTCAATGTTTAGATCTTCCAATTGACATTTTTGTATAAGAAAAAGTAGAATTGAAAAGTTACTTCTTAAGTTCTGCTGAGACCAGTAAAAATTGACCTACAAATTTTAATTCAATAGAGTATAAATACATTTGTTTTTCATAAAAAAAACTATACTTTTAAAGATGTAATAAGAAAAACAAAAAGGGTATTCGAATATGTCCTTTTGGTGGTAAAAACTACATCAAGTGCAGGGTATACCTGATCCCAGCTGGGTTATAGATCTATATATACCTAAATCCCTCATAAATACTCTTAAATAGACTCAATCACAATAATTCCATTTTCTCTTCACTCTCACCCATTCTCTCACTGCACTACTTTGAATGCTTATTTCGATTATTTGAAATTGAATAACATATTTGTTGTACTCCTGAACTGATTTTTTAACATATTTTATCAGCAAAAATAATAAAATGCAAATACTCTATTCATATCACTAAACAATCGCATAAGAGATGAAACATTCATTTTCAAACTACATTTCACAAATTCAAATGCATAATACGATCAAAGAAGAACTAAAAGTGATGGGATGATTAAAAAGGTGTATGTAGTGTAAAGGCACATATGTCTTTATACGACAATCCCCTAAATAAAGGTGTATACAGTGTAAGGCACATGTGTCTTTATACTATATACGCCTATACAAATACGTAATGGTTAATCTACAAAATTTTAATAAACCAATCATGCTTTTCTGTAAATCTAATCAACCTCTTCCAGCACCATCACTTTTAATTCCATCAGTGGGGCTAACAATGGGATAATGGATTGGATCATCCCATCGCCACTGTTAATTAAGTACTAGGGGGAGGTAAAGATGCAGCCAATGAGCAGAATCATCTGGTTTGATTTCTCCTTATGTTTTCTCTTTCTTTTCTCTCCAACCCTGAAAATAGTAAAGTTTAGATTAGTTGTTTGGTTTAATAGAATAGATGTTTGGTTAAGTATCATAAAGTAATGTCGTTACAAATCCTATATAAGTGTACTGCATGGAAATACAAGGTAGATATATTTATTTCGTAAACTGTTATTAAATGTAACCAAATAAGTAAAAGAGTGTACCAAGACTATATTGTACAAAAACCCCTATTTCTTTATAATCTTTTTCAATAATTCCTCTGAAATATAATCATCATACAGTAGAAAAACTTATGTTGTAATTTATGTAGGTTAAATGCCCCTGATAGTCAACAATAATAATAATATCAACAATACTTGATATGAGCGTTGAGTGATCTATTTGCAAGACTTGCTTTCGTAGTAGTAGTAGAACCCTAAGCTTCCACTACTCACATAAGAGGTAAGTGGTTTAATTGCTAGACTTATCTATGACAATAGGTTCTATCTCCTATATCAATAGATGTACCCATTTATGGGAATAGGTTTACTCATCTATTGTACAAAATAGGTGTACTTATTTATTACAATACGAGTAGGGGTCTATGACAATAGGTGTTCTTATCTATGACATTTCACCTGTGACAATAGGTTTAATCATCTACGGCAGTAGGTGCGCTCTTCTATGATATAGATTTATTCTGCATTAGGTTTATTCACCAAAAAGAATAGGTGCACTCATCCATGGTAGTTGGTGTACTCTTCTGAGGCACTAAGGTTTATTCCCCTAAGGCTATAACTGCACTCATCTGTGGTAACAGTTGTACTCATTTATGGTGATGTGTACTTATCTTTGGATGTCGCGAGCCAAGAGAGGAAAGAAGTATACTCCTAATTCGTAGTCACCGGTATCATATCTGGTCTCAACCATCCTTGTAGACGGCGATATTTTTCTCATGGACGCTAATTCTAATATACTGTGATATGTTAAGATCCTGGAACAACAGTCCAAAAATTAATCATAATTAAATTGTAATTAGCAAGCTACATAGTCTTCCTCGGTATTAGTCATTAAGGTTGACATCTTCCAGTGATAACCATGTCGCTCAAGATGATGAATTCGTTTCGCTTCCGCAGTGAGAGGCGTCAATTTTGGTCCTCAAAGGCAAGATGTCAGAGATATGTACAAATAACAGGGGAGTATAAAGGCAAAAAAGTGTCGCCACCGTTTTCAAGGTTGGCCAAGGCACAATTTGTCCCATATAGTGTTTAAAAGTATTGGAAAAACGTATAAAGGTTGTTTTTCGCTTTAAGGTCAACACGCTTAATGTTAACATACTTGATTTAATTCTATTATTTTTTTTTATTTTTTTTAGGATTCATTAGTAAATGATCTCAAACAAGGTAAAAAAATCGGGTACGGGGTACCTCGGAACTTTTCCTCATCACTTCAGATTCGCTACGCTCGTCCTCCCTGCTTCGGACTCGCTTCGCTCGTCCTCAGAATATACAATGCACCAAATGTATACTGCAGCATGTCTTTGGATTCACTGCGCTTGTCCTCAGATAGTTAATGAATCCGCTTCAATTTAGCGGTCACCCATACAGCACTGGCCACGCTCAATGCTGCTTAATTTTTATGATCCAACAAAAATCATCGATATAATTGTCGTATTGAAACGAAACTTAGTGAACCTATGAATTAAGTAAAGGTATACACTAGTACTAAATTTGTTACTAAATTTTGAATCATTTTCTGATTTTTTACACTTCTTTAAAAAAACGTACACAAGTCATTCAATAAAAATGTAACAATTGCTGATAATGAGATGAACCTTGTCACATATATTAGTCTTATACATAGCTATATGCGTGCTAAATTTCAATCGGATCGCATCATTTTTTCGCGTTTTATGATTTTTCGAAATTTTTTGTTGAGTCATTATTGCGGGTTAATGACGTCATAAAAACATTATTTTCCGAATAGCACAACTACAGCGGTAGACTGATTTTTGTACAAAATTTCAACTCTCTAGCATAAATACACGGGGCGCTACGATGATAACAGACGCACAGACACACACAATCAAACAGACAATTTTGTAAAAACCACTCAGGAGACCTTAAAAACGCCTGAAACGGATAATTCCGGTGACATCCCTATTTTGGATTTTTTTGCAAACACAATACTTTTCCTATATACCTACGGTATAAATGAGGAAAAGTAATAACTTTAAATATGTACAATTAACAACTACACAATAATAAGGAACTAAAATATCACTTGACATGTTTATAACCTGACAATAGGAAGAATGTAGTTCTGCTACATCCATAAGGATGCTACGGGTGCGCTAAGGAGTAGCGCAGGGGATTGGCGACACTTTTTTACTAGGGGCCTGTAAAAAATGGGAAGGCCTGATTTATGTTCTTTCCCATTTATATAACTTCCTTCGTATGAATAGGGACATACCACATCGATCTAGCTTCGCTCGTCTTCACAAGTATAAACTCACCTGACTTGCTTGCACGTCTTCGGACTCGATTTGCTCGTCCTCAGACATTACAAACATCCGTTTTATTCCTAGTGGTCCAGAAACTGACCTTGATCCATTGATAAGACACTAGATTTTTTAAATTTCTTTGCGATTGCGTGCATTTGCGCATATATTGCATATTGAGCCATTGCATATTGGGCCGTTTTGCGACCAATATGTTTAGTATTATTTATTTATTTTTTATATTTTTACTTCTCCTCATTTATAATATAGGTATAACAAATATGACATGTCAAAATATTACACAAAATATTGACGTCTAACAGTAGTTATGTATGTACCAAGTTAGATTAAAAATAAATCGTTGAGTGAATGTAAATACTCTTTGAGGTTAACCAAAAGAGCGTGCAGATTACGGAAATAGGCTTCATTTATCACAAATCCGGCTAATTACTGAAAATTTTGAAAATAAATTATAAAAAAAGTTTGTTGGTGATCCAACGTTCTAGAAGGCCGTGGATATTCGACCGCGCCTTATGAAGGAAAAGTATTAAGATTAAAAAAATCCTAAACCGGGATGAAACTGGAATTATCTGTTTCAAGCGTTTCTAAAAAACGCTTAGGAGGGCCTTAAAAGCCACTCAGGAGGCCTTAAGCCTCCTGAGTGGTTTTTGCAAAGTTGTCTGTCTGTGTGTGTGTGTATGTCTGTTATCAACGTAGCGCCCAGTGTATTTATACTAGAGAGTTGAAATTTTGTACAAAAATCATTCTACCGGTGTATTTACTACCGAGGTATTCAGAAAATATTTATTATGACGTCATTAACCCTCAATAATGCTGCAAAAATGATGCGATCCGATTAAAATTTGGCACGCATGTAGCTATGTATATGACTAATATATGTTCTATGTTTTATCTTATTATCAGCAATAGTTACATTTTTATTGAATCACTTGTGTACGTTTTTAAAAAATTGTCAATAATTAGGAAATGGTCCACTTGAGTTAAAATTTGATACAAGTGTATATTACATAGTAAATAAGTACACTAAGTTTCGTTTCAATACGGCAAGTATATCCATGATTTTTATTGGATCATAAAAATTAAGCAGCATTGAACGTGGTCAGTGCTGTATGGGTGACCGCTAAGATGCATTTACTATCTGAAGACGAGCGATGCGAGTCCAAAGGCATGTTGCAGTATAAATTTGGCGAACAGTAAGTACGTTCACACACACTCTAGATCCGCGGATCGTATAGAATACGTATACAATACGGTCAACTAACTTCACGGTTCTTGCAGCGTATTTGTTTAGTCGATCGAGTGATAACTGATCCCGCCAAAACATGGCATCTTGTATAGTGAACCTTCACTTTTGGTTATAAGGAAGTTTAAAACAAAAAATATATTTAATTAAATTGTGATTTCTTTGCATAATAATAAAGTTACACTTAAAAAAATAATATTCTAAAAGTTATTTGATCAAAACGGTTATATAGAAGTGAAATAAAAGTTTGATGAGAAGGTTATCCGTTAAATACGATTGTCTCTAAAGGTACACACACAAAAAGACAGCGTATCGGCCAGTATCGGGGGATCCATTTAGATTCCATCTCCCTAGTTCTAGCGTATGCGATCGGATCCCCTCCGCATGGTTCATACAGCTAAAATTACCGTATTGAGAGATCGTATTCTATACGATCCGCGGATCTAAAGTGTGTGTGTGTGTACCTACTAAGTATTTCTGAGGATGAACGAAGCGAGTCCGATGTAATGAGGAAAAGTTGCGAGGTACCCCGTACCCGATTTATTTATTTTATAATTTGTTGGCCTTGAGTACTGGGAATATCCAAAGGAAATAACGCTTTGTAGTAGGTCTTTGGCTCGCTTGGCTCATTGAGGTTAAGTTAAATTAATGACGTCATAAATTTTTCACAAACAGTAGGCCTTTGCATGTCCATAATATTAATGGACTTATTCACCATTTCCATCGGGGTTAAGTTTCAGAGTTCAGCCCTACCCTTCTATTCTGATTCCTGTTCATACGAATAACTCCCCTTGGGATTGAACCCCCCAGGGGGATAAAACCAGAACAAACCACGCGTATGAACCTGTGTTAAAGATGCCTATGAGCCTAATAAAGTCCTACATTGAAAATGTATTCAACGTTAGAAACGAAACGTCGGACTCAATCATATGCCTACACCGTCATCACCGGAAAGCCTTAACCAAACCTCACAAAACTTTTAATGTTCAAATAAAATATTTGCTTAATTTGACAAAATGAACCAAAATAGCTAGGTATAGAGATGCAAAAAACTTACAGATACTAACAGACATTACAGTAACATTTGAAAAACTTATTCGATTTCATTTCATAAATAACACTGTGGTGGTACAATTATTAAATTTAAATAAATGTAGTTTCAATAATTTTATAATATAAATTTAACTCAAAGTACAGAAAACTAGAATTAAAAGAGAGACGCAATGACAAATGAAAAAAAATCAGGTTGGCAACTTGGAAAGAACAAAAAATCTAAACGTATCCAGGTTAACCAACGGAAGTTTTAATTTTTGTTATAAATGTTTTTATTGCCCGGCAAATTCAAATAACTTGTTTATTCATTAAATTCTGTTTAGAATTGTTAGGAATGAATATCACATACATTATTAAATATTTTCTCGAGTAAAATTAAATTTTATTTAAAAAGGAACGAAACTTGCAATAGACCGATTTATGGTGTGTATACTGCGAATACGTTTCTTTATTTTTAGACAAGAAAATTTGTCAGAAATCCTAATAAATTTTAATGTTTTAATATTTTGATCAATTATTATTAATAATATTACACTGAGTCGGTTAAATGAATAGTCGAAATATATTGGTTTGGCAGGGGATTTGCTATTTTTAACTTATAGTTTAGATTCTACCCTGATGAAAAATGAGTAACAGGGTTGAACTGAACCCCGTGCTCAATCCCGTTCACAGGAACCCCCTGCCAAAGCCAAACTCCATGTATAAACAAAGTAACTAATTGGGCTTCTTAATATACCGTCATATAGACAATATTTAAGCTAATAATTATAAACTTTTAACGAAATTACTTTGTAACCTGATTAAACCTTATGTTCAATATAGTGCCATCATGAAGCCTAGAGGTCGCTTCGCAGGCCTTTAGTCCGCTGAAAGCCTGTGTGCATTGGTTCTTGTTTTGTATTATTATTAATAATAATTATATTATAATAATATATTTTGTATAATAAATTAATAATAAATCAATTACATGGCATAAATGCATGTCATTTTGCCGTGCATTTAGCAATTTTTTCCATGCGTCCCGTTTCGCGGCTACCTAGCCTCGCTTCAGGGGCTTGCTTGACTCCTTCAGAGCCACTTACTTCTCTGTCTGACTAGAATAGTAAGCTAACTAGGGTAGAGGGATGTCTTTCCATCCACCTCCGTCTGCTATGTCTTCCATTTGCTATTCAGGATAGTCCGATTGAGCTAAAATTGGCCTCAACCGATTAAGCTAGTCATCTACCTTATGATATCACACATAGTTGTAACGCCATTTGAAGTTACAAAAAAATGATTTGATGCTGTCATAACTTGGGTGCATGACGTCATAAATGTTTTACCAACAATAGGCCCCATAACCCTTATCGCCCTAAGGCCCCCGTATTATTGCCTTATGCCAAGTTTTGTTTCGATTTGAGAAAGCCATAGAGTTATTGTGTCCTATACAGAAGGGTAGAAGTACATTAAGTACTCTTTGGGATGATTCGATAGGAATTTTTGGCAATGAGATGTTTGGCACTTTGGTTGGTCTTGTATAGGAGTACGTGCCAGCAAATTTCGAATCCATCTTATCATTGCTATGCGTGTTTTTGGATTTTCGGCATTTTTACTGAATAGTTACTAGCGTAAACACATTGAGAGCTACAGGTGGATAAAAGACACACATAGAGACAGACAACTTGGTAAAAACCAGGAACTTGGAAATCTTAAAAATACCCGTTACGAATAATTCAAGTGGAACTTTGGTTTGGGATTTTTAGTGTATACACAATACTTATGGCATCGGTATATTCTATAGGAGGAAAAGAACTAACAAGAAACTCTCAACATAAACTGTATATTTATAATAATTTCAATTACATCTATATGAACTAGTTTTAACTCACACATTTATTGTCAGTATTCACATTATTATTGTACAAACAAGAAAATCCAAAAAGACAATATACATTTTACCACCTAACATTTTACCACAACAGACACCTGGTGGTGTCACCAGGTATCATTTTACCAGGTGGTAGTTTCTTTCTCCATTAATAGATGAATCGTGATGTTCAATAATCCATATGGCACTTCCTTCTAGCCACAGTGGAGACATAGTGACTAGAAAATATTAAGTTATACTAAACCAACAAGTCATGGGATTATTTTTATCCCCACCTGAAATTAATACTTAGGATTCCTACTATGGAGACATATTGATAAGAAAATATTACTAATCTATACTGCTTCTTTATAACTATAACTGTAGGTATTACTTGAAATATTTAATAATAAAAATATTTTTAAATAAGCGATTCTTGTGGCTCCTGGGCGCAATTAATTCATAATGTACTTACATTTAATTTTAATATGTTTTGAAGTGGTAAAGTATGCTGAGATGCCAGGTAACAAGTATACGAGGTGCCAGGTAACAAAAGACGGAGTATATCTATTTCAAGGAAAGGAAGAAAAGGTGGTCACTGAGTTCAGGGGTCTTACAATTCAATTTTTCAATTTTTGTCATTGTCTTTTTGACACCATAATATTATTTTTTTTAAAAGTGTCAATTTTCTATATTAAACATAGACAAACACAAATTCTAAATAAATTTTGCACATTAATATACACAGCAATTCAGGACTTTTTATTTAGCCCTTGTGTACAATGACTTACGATCTGTACTTACAATCACAATCTGCTTCCTATCCAATGCTAACTAGATAGTTTATAAATATTTCAAAGAATATTATAAAATTATTATAACATTAAGTATTAAAGCAATTTTCTTATGAATATAAATATTACATGAATGTACAAATCTAATACATGCATACATACATACATTTATTTTTCTTTGTTACCTTTCAAGAAGGTTAAAGTCGTAAGCTATTGTAGACAAGGTCTTAAGACTAGTACACAATGGCTTACGATTCACTTCCATTCGAACATAAGAGGGCTTTGTGCATATATATCAAATAATACAATAGTTATAACATTAAATATTATAAAATACATGCTTTTAAATAAAGATATTGATTTAAATTTACACAAATACACTGGTAATATTTACATCCATGATGTAAAATTTCAATTTCTCTTTAGGTTAGAGTGGGAAGTGAATCGTGAGGCATTGAGGACTAAGCCATAAAAGCATGAGAATATCATATCCATGGCTTTTAATAACACACATCAATCAATTGGAAAAATATAATAATTTTTTATTGCACTTACAAAAAATAATAAATAAATAAATCATTTATTTATATATAAATACCTGTTTACAAAGATAATAATAATATGTTTTAATGAATATAAAAAGAAATAGATGAATCTCCAGGAAACGAATTTTACCCCATTTTTCTTTTAGTAATTCTTTAAAACATTACGTTCTCTCAAGTTTAAAAATCATTCGTTAGTGAATTCCTGCATAATGACAATAAATAGTAATAATTACAGCATAGGAAAATATTACTACATGAGGAACTGTGTAGGTCTGTGATTCGAAATAAATGCAATAAGGTTTAATCTTATTTAGACTGTTGTAATTTTTTTTTATTTTTACTCCCCTCTTTAACATATTCCTTAATAATTTATTTTGGTTTAATAAATTTAAAAAGTTAAAATTGTGGATTTTAAGAGCTATTATTTAGAATCAAATTCAAAATAATAACCAATAAGATTCTAATGATTAGAATCTTTATTTAATCTTTGCTAAATAATGCAGTAGTAACTATATATCCTCTAAAACTACACATCAAACTAAGGTAAATTTTAACAAAAAAAAAATAGTTCATGAAATTTAACAAAAAAATGGCAATATAAAATTTTGTTATTGTATTTAAAATTATAGTTACTATGCATATTAATTTTGTATACTTATCTATGGCATGTCAATAATTTTTATTTTAAAAATAAATAATTAATAAAAAAAACTTTTAAAGAACTGGAATCAGAAAAACTGTCCACTACACAACTCTTAAACTTCACTCTCAAAGTAAATAATTATAAATTATGTAACAAGGCAGTGAAGGGGGATTTTACTTATTTTTGCCTGTATTACTCGCTTTGACATCTTGGTCCTTAGCAGTAATCACTCCATCCACCTTCTAATTTGTGTGTGCTCAAGGAAGCACTTCCTTCATAAATACAAAAATTACTATAATAATTTGCTTTGCTATCTTGTTTCATTAATTTAATTATTAATTGTAAAATTTGTTTATTCATTAATAATTAATTTTAAACCATGTAAAATCATGCAATTTTTTTTTGTTTTAATAATCGTTATTCAGTCAAAGCTGTTACATTAGTAACACTTTCAATGAACTTAAAACGAAAGAGAGATCAAAATCATTTTTCACATTAGAAAACCAAGTTTTTTAAGTTTTTTTCTTTTCTTAAAAACAAACTTAATTAAAAGAATTCTTGTTATTTATTATCAAATAATATGTTCCGTAAATAAATCGATAAATGAATCATAAATTAAATTAATTAAATCGTTAAAATTAGAAATTACAAACTTATCACTATGAGAGTCTTGAAGAAGCCAAAGAGACTAATACTTAGAGGGAGGATACAACAGCTCTTATCATTCCCTGGGTAGTGTAGTACCACAACTGTACATTGGTGATGTTATTTTTGATTTTTCATAATAATTACAATTTATCAAAAAATATTACATCATTTTTCGATATTTACCATTTTGTCTTAAATTAAGTAAAACGAATTTAAAATAAGTTGCAAATGTTATCACATATAATCTTTAAATATCTGTGTCGTATAAAGTGATTTAACGTGACATTACTAAAAAATGCCTGCCGTTCATCTCCGAGAAGATTGTAGAAGGGTGGGGAGTCTCTAGTCTCCCTCCTAGTAAGAGTAAGTACCGCTATGGTGCCATTGGAAAATTGTCTCACTTCTAGACCCTTTATAACTGTGTTATTTTCCCTAAGTACTCTTTCTAAGTATTAGTCTTTTTGAGCATCACCCTCCTATTATCAACAAACAGGGCTGGGCTCTAGCCAAGTTTGATTTGCAAATTTTATTGATATAACATTTTCATCTTCTTGGGCTTAAATACCAAATACTATATTGACTGAAACCATTAGTTTATTTGCCTTTATATAAAAGGACATACTTTCTCAGCCTAAGCAGATAAAATAACATTTGTATTGCCAAAGTCAATAAAATTGCACTTCTCTGATTTATACAAGGTCGTAAAGTTAAGACTTCACTGTTGCTCTTTCAAAGAAATGCTTACATTTTTTAGCTGTTCACCAAAAATCGTGCAACATGGCTGTAAATTGATTTTTATAGCCTAATTTTTCCTCCTGTACATTTAGGGAGATACAAAGCAAAAAATATATTCTTACAAAAATTACAAGGTTCCAACTATTTTAAAACGCAATAGCTGTTTTAAATCTATCATTAAAAAACATTTTTTTAATTTGATTGAGAATCCTATTATTTTAATTCCTACAGTTTTTAACAAATCTCTGGGCTTTGATAAATAAAATTTGAATAATTGATACTTAAATATTAAACATAATACATAAAGGAACTATAATAGATTAAGTACTACAATTTGGCACTAGTTAAAATTTGGTTCAATACAGTTTAATTAAATTGACTATAAAGTGGCCCTTTCAAAAATAAGTTTGACAATGGCTTATCTGAATTAATAAATGTTATAAAATAAATACATAAAACTCAAAGGAATGCAAAATATGATAAACAGTAAAACAAGACTAACCTGCTGTTAACTTCAAGAGGGAGGTTTTTGGGTTCCCACCAAAATATTTTTTTCAAAACTGTATACTTAACAACAGGGGATTTTTTCTGGTTGAAATTATTTCCACGGCACTTAGAGCTCTTATGTCCATTGTGCCTGTTTACAATAGGGTTATAAACTGACTTTTATCAATGGAAATGATATTAAACAGTTTATTTCAAAATCAATACAAGAACATACTAAAATGGATTAAAACTGCATAAAACTAAAAATGCATAAAATCTTATAAAACAATGGGGACAAATTTAATTAAATTTATAAGGTCTCTTCTCCCCCCCCCCCCCCCCACCTAAATTTTTAGTTATAGAATTTTTTAAACTCAGGTGGCAACTATCATTTATCATGATTGGTAATCTCTTGTAAATATGTAAATTAGTATTCATCAATACAATCCTAACACTCTTTAACATTAATCATTTATTTATGGGTTACTGATTGTAGATAGGTTATTTTGGTTGATGGTGTTTATACTATAGATGTTCATTATTCATAAAAAAACAGTATAAAATATGACATTTTTACAGAGGAGGACAGGAAATACCCATTTATTTTTTGCAAAAATGTTCCATAAGTTTTAGGTTTACAGGAAAGGCGCATTATTGGCCTTATTATCAGCAACTTTATTATATCAGCACAGCAATCTATTCAATAATTAAAATTTAATAAAATTTGAAATTAACAAAATTTATACTCTATCCCACTTATCTTTGCACCTAGAGGAGCAATCCTGCTTATCTAAACAGGAATACAAAATAAATTCTACTCACACATATTTGCAAAAAAATAAATTCTCTTATTTTGGCCATTAGAGCCAAACTAATGGCTCTTATTTTAAACGTATGGCTTTAAAACTTATTTTATAATAAATAATCCAAATTTTACATAAATTAAGTTATATGAATGTGCAAAGAAACATAGGTCAGAGTAATAAACTTTTTTATAAGAGGATAACCAACAAAGTCCCCAGTGTTCCCTTGATGACTCAGTATTTATCAAATTTGATTGATTAAAGTTTATATGCAGTATTATATTATTTATAAATTTTATACGTATTACATTATTACTTTTCCTCATTTATACCGTATATATATAGGTAAAGTATTGTGTTAGCAAAAGAATCCGAAACCGGGATGAAACCCGAATTATCCGTTTCAGGCTTTTTAAGGCCTCCTGAGTGGTTTTTGCAAAGTTGTATGTGTGTGTCTATTATCATCATATCACCCAGTGTAATAATGCTAGAAAGTTGAAATTTTGTATAAAAATCAGTCTACCGCTGTAGTTGGGCTATTCGGAAAATAATTTTTTCATGACATCATTAACCCGCAATAATGACTCAGCAAAAATCATAAAACACGGAAAATTGATGCGATCGGATTGAGATTTGACACCCATGTGACTATGTATAAGAGCAACATATGTGCCAAGTTTCATCTCATTATCAGCATTAGTTCAATTTTTATTAAATGGCTTGTGTTTGTTTTTTAAAAATTGGAAGAAGTTGAAAAATGGTCTAATTGAGTTGAAATTTGGAACAAGTGTATACCATTACTTAATAAATAAGTACACTAAATTTCGTTTCAATACAACTAGTATATCCATGATTTATGTTGGATCATAAAAATTAAGCAGTATTGAGCGTGGTTAGTTCTGTATGGGTGACCACTGAGACTGATACGGATGCACTTACTATCTGAAGACGAGTGAAGCGAGTCCGAAGCAGGGAGGATGAGCGCAGCGAATCCGATGTAATGAGGAAAAGTTCCGAGGTACCCCATACCTAATTTTTTACACATAAGTGGCTAACAAGATTTGGCTCATAAACAATTAATAATGTACATAGATCTAACAAATATTTTGAAGCCATCATATATGATTATTTTGTAAATTATTTGACATGAAATTATGATCAATTATTATTTTTTTATTTTAACTGACACATCAATCAAAAATGATAAAATAACAACAGACTATAAAGAGTCAAGCAATACTTGTAATTAAGGTTATACACAAGGCTTTTGTGTTAATAGTTGTCAACAATTTCTTAACTTTCTTGGTCAGGCTCTAAGGAAGCAAATATTGCTAGTAGACTAGGCAAGACACTAGACATTTGACATAACTGATGTCAAATCAATCAAATGATTGATTTGACATCAATCATTTCAGTCAAATATACATATCACAGATTTGTATTATGTAAAAATAAAATATAAACAAAACAAGACAGTTAAAGTTAAACTGTTAATGGACTTATGCCCTATTTTGGTAACAGAAAATTAATTTTAAGTGTTAGTTATAACAATTATTAAAAGAATTTTTGTTAAAATTATAATAATAATTAAAATTTACTATTGGATGTATTTTGTTAATAAAAAAAATTCAGCATGATAGGGAAGACTGGACTAGGTAAAGATTTAATTGGTAGTAGGTTTTAAGACATACTTAAATTAAGAAAAATAAAATTCATTTTAACTTTAGCCTTAAATGTGCCCCAAGGTAAAAAAAAACCTGACCAAAAATCTAAAAGCCAAAATGAATTTTATTTTCAGTTGCCTGATTAGTGGTTTTGAATCAATACTGGAAATGTTTCCTTTCACAGTAAAAATACATTATATAACCGAATTGCTAATAAAAATTGTAACTTCTAAAGACTCATAATAACTTCAGATTAACCAAACTAACAATTAGTAGATTGAAGTATGATAGCTCCTTTACAACACCTTAGCATAGCACAAAAATTGAGTGTAGTTCCTGATGAATTGTTTCAAGATATATTTAACTATGACGAGGAAATTAATCAGTGCTTTGAACGATTAGGCGTAGAGAAGTCATCTAATGAAAACATGAGTGTTAAAAAACTAAGGCAAGAGTTAAGGGAAAAGAGTTTTGATGAATGGTCAAAATGTAAGTGGCAGGGAATTGGTGTTCATCACTTTAAAGATTATTCGAGTGGTAACAAGTATATTTGGGATCGGAAAGTACTTACGGGATCTGAATGGACGAACTCAATAAAGCTTAACACTAACTACGCTCCTTTAAGAGCAGTTCCTGGGAATAGTGTCCAGTCAACAGGAGATGTTGGGACCCTCTGTCGCCATTGTGGCAGAGAGAATGAAACTCCAGCCCATGTGCTTGGAAAATGCCCACACAACATGCTTCTGGTGACCAGACGCCACCATAACGTTAAGCAAAAGATCTCAGAAGTGCTTAAAGAGAAAAAGTATACTTGTTACGACGAGGTATATGCTATTGACTCGGAAGGTTCTTCCAGGTTTTCCGATATAATAGCATTCCATCCAAACAACAAAACTGCCCTTATAATCGACCCTACAATAAGGTATGAAACCAATGATATCGACCAAGCTGATAAAGTCCACAAAGAAAAGAGTAACATCTATGAGAAATGTATAGAGTATTATAAAGAAAAGTTTAGATGCCAGCATGGAGATAGGACTTATACAATACATGGTTTATGGTTTGGATCAAGGGGAACTATATCTGATAGGTCTAAAAAGTTCTTTGACGAGATCGGAACGGATCAAAATTTTCTAAGACTTCTCTCAGAAAATATAATTTTAGACTCTTTAGGCATTATAAGTCACCACATTTATTCTTAATTAATGTACTTTTTCTTATTATTTATTTTACTATATTTTTTTTTTTTTCATTGAATTTATATTGTATTATTCTCTTATTTTTGACTAACCTATTTTTCTTAGCGTTATGTATATACTATGACTTAAATCTACCTTTATCAAATATTTCTTTTATTAATTTTAATATTTGTCTTTAGATTGATAAGTACGCTGTGTATGTAGCAACCCTTTGTATAAGGCCAGCTTCACATATTTATTTTTGTAAATAAAGTGTTTATATATATATATAGGTGAATCATTAGGTACAGTTTTAATATTCTATTACAAATAAAATATAATCACCGAGATTATATTAGTACATTTAAAATCAATCTGACTAGATTAATTTTGTTAATAATATGGTAACAATTTAAGTGAAATCTACTATTGCATTTTAAAATTCATTTACAATTAATTATTGTTTAAAAAAATCAGACTTAAAACTTTTATTTGCTCTTAAATTTGATAAAAAAACTTTTTAACAAGATCAAAAATATAAAACAAAAATAAATAAAAAATGCCTATCTTGCCATACAACGGAATTAAAAAGAAAATAAACAAATAAAGTATTTATAAATAAATGTGCAGAGTGGACAAGTTTTAAGTTATGTCCTAATAACTTACAAATTTTGAGCCCACCATTGCATAAATGGATAAAAGAAATCAAGATCACTTAATAGGGAACTTCAGCAACTTTTACATCAGCAACTTTTCTTTAAAAGTTTACCTTCCGGAGAAAATCCTGCTGACTAATGGCCTATGGTAATTATCTAAGGGTCAATCCATTTCAAGTGATCCAGAGATGTTGCACGAAAAAAATGAAAATTGATAATTTTTTTATCTGTGTTAGTCCTGCCCATAGGTAGTCCAAAACGCCTAGTATTAATTTTTTCTACAGCCTCCTTCATTTTCAAAAATCACTTTTTAGTTCCCGAGACACCCAAATTTTGAGTTTTTTCGCCAATTTTTGAGGCTTAATATTTCGGCTTTGGCTTAACCTAGCTTAATGAAACAGGTCTCGTTTGAAAGTGTCCTATTTGGGCTTTATATAGGAACCAATATTTTTTGTTCTACTGCTGCTAATCTACTCGTGAGTTTGCATAATAAATTTGACCACAAAGACTGAAAATACACTTTTTCATTATTTTTTTTAACAAGAATGATAATATTGAAAAAAATTGAAATAATTTTTTGGTTACTAAGATGACCATAAGGAACAAGAAAAAAATATTTTAATGTTCCAAATTTTACCTTTTTGGGTCAATGAATTATTGAAAGTTAAGGTTTTCATGATTTTGGCGTTTTTCAGGGCGATTTATCGTCCAATGGGACTGGGGCGATTTTTTTTTCAAATTGGGCTTAAAATGACCTCTATACATTGCAGTTTTACGCCCAATATGTAACATATTGTTTATTTTGGTTTTAAGGTACTTTACAGCGTTTTTAAAATCAGCTGTTTTTGAGTTTAACGATTTCACAAAAATATACTGATTTCTATTGAAAATAGGGTTTATCCAGGGGTTTCTTTGCTAATAAAACATAGTTAAAGGTATATATTATTTTTTATGGAAATTAAATCGACATCACCACCCAAAGTGACCAAAAAGTCAAAAAAACGCTGTTCGATTACCATAAAACCTAAAATATGACCAGTAAACCACATATTTCAAGTGAGGAGTCTTTTTGTATGTTTTTTGGGCCTGCGAGTTGAAAGAGAGTGGTCCGGAGTCGATACGACACTCAAAGCGAGAGTAACTGGGTTCGAAATAATTTTTAGTTATGAACTTACATAATGTAAAAAGAACGATAAAAATTTATTGTCCCCACCAGGATTCGAACCCAGGTACTCTGACTTTGAGAGCTCATATCGACTCCGGACCACTCTCTTTCAACTCACAGGCCCAAAAAACATACAAAAAAACTCCTCACTTGAGATATGTGGTTTACTGGTCATATTTTAGGTTTTATGGTAATCGAACAGCGTTTTTTTGACTTTTGGTCACTTTGGGTGGTGATGTCGATTTTATTTCCATAAAAAAATAATATATACCTTTAACTATGTTTTATTAGCAAAGAAACCCCTGGATAAACCCTATTTTCAATAGAAATCAGTATATTTTTGTGAAATCGTTAAACTCAAAAACTGCTGATTTTAAAAACGCTGTAAAGTACCTTAAAACCAAAATAAACAATATGTTACATATTGGGCGTAAAACTGCAATGTATAGAGGTCATTTTAAGCCCAATTTGAAAAAAAAATCGCCCAGTCCCATTGGACGATAAATCGCCCTGAAAAACGCCAAAATCATGAAAACCTTAACTTTCAATAATTCATTGACCCAAAAAGGTAAAATTTGGAACATTAAAATATTTTTTTCTTGTTCCTTATGGTCATCTTAGTAACCAAAAAATTATTTCAATTTTTTTCAATATTATCATTCTTGTTAAAAAAAATAATGAAAAAGTGTATTTTCAGTCTTTGTGGTCAAATTTATTATGCAAACTCACGAGTAGATTAGCAGCAGTAGAACAAAAAATATTGGTTCCTATATAAAGCCCAAATAGGACACTTTCAAACGAGACCTGTTTCATTAAGCTAGGTTAAGCCAAAGCCGAAATATTAAGCCTCAAAAATTGGCGAAAAAACTCAAAATTTGGGTGTCTCGGTAACTAAAAAGTGATTTTTGAAAATGAAGTAGGCTGTAGAAAAATTAATACTAGGCGTTTTGGACTACCTATGGGCAGGACTAACACAGATAAAAAAATTATCAATTTTCATTTTTTTCGTGCAACATCTCTGGATCACTTGAAATGGATTGACCCCTAAGCATCTAAAAGCATAAAATGAAAATATAACAAAAAATGCATGTAAATATAGTATTCAAAAATTAGCTTTAAAGTATAAAATATAAAATCTACAAATTATTCAACATGAGAAAAAATTATTAATCTCTCTTTTTTAGAGAATTAAAGTTTGAAATTTCATTATTTAAAGGTATCATAATTTCTTATGAAAAGTTGCAGCAATATGAGCTGTACAACTAATATTACATCTTTAAAAACAATATGAATGTAAAAAAGTAATAAATAATGCTAAATGTAAAAAGTTTGAGGGAGAGAGATTTTAAGTTGCCTTGTAAGTTTCATTCAAGCATTTTACAAATTGTATTTAAGTACCTGTAAAATACAATAAATCAAAAATGAAAAAGTAATTTAAATATTATTTTTTAAACAAAATAGAACAAAAGTACAACCATAAAATCATTAAAACATAAATCCCCAACTTTTTCACAACAAACTAAATGTTGATTTTAAATCAGCAAAATATTAAATAAGATATCCATATTTTATTTTTAATTCACTAAAAGAGTATTATTTAAATAAAAAGTAAATAGTTTCAAACACTCAATTTTTTCTTCTTTATTATTTATTACACATGCAACAATTTTTTTTAATTAATTATTATTATTATTTTCATACACATTATAATTTATTTGTTCATTAATTTAATTATTGTCAATAATATTATTGGAAGCTTTAGACAAGTAAGTAGGTATAAGTATTTATTAAAATACGACCGACACCGTACATTAATATAGCACAACACACAAATATCATATAGAGATGGATATAGTTTTACCCTTATTAGTGTTAATTTTTTATACCAGAGCAGAAGTCCTACCATGGTTCATAACTAACAAAGCTAATGCATAACATTACTCTTCTAAATATTATCAAAGACTTACGAGGAAAAAAACTAGCTAAGAACCAATAATGAAATATGTGAGTGATTAACAAAGCAAGGAACAAGAAGATTTTACTCCACAGAGATTTATTTAAGGACAGTTTATTACATAAATAATAATGTTTGTCATGCAGTACAAGAGGTTTATTTAGATATTATTTATTCTATGAATAATATAAAATAATTATTCGTAATATAAAATAAATAAAATAATATGATTCAGTCCAAAAAAACTTCAGTGCAAAGAGTTACTCAACTTTAATTTATTACATAAAATAATATCATAATTAAAATAAATCTCTATGGGCCGAAGTCTTTTTTCTGACATTTTTTTATATTTTACCTCCTCTTCACATAATAGCATAATGATGTATGATGGGCAGTGTATATCTAATTTAAAATGAAATTTTCCTGATAAGTGCATTGTAATGGATTTGGCAATGACCAGGCTATAACTGTACACATCTTTTAATTATTTTTTTAATATCATTTTGATGGTGCAACTTCAAACACCAGAAACGTATGAAAACAAAAACAAAGCAGGAGTAAATTCTTTTAATCAAAGAAATTTAAATATTTAGGATAAATAAATGAAAGTAAATGTAAAAAAATAAATAGAACAAAAGGTAACAAATCAAAGTATAAGTTTTTGCTCTCCATTACCTCATGTTAGACATAACAGACCTGAAGATATTAGATAATTTAAGTAATGATCGTAAAATGCCTGTTTTGGTAAAAGGCCTTAATTACAATAATATTTTAAAAAATTAATTAATAAATAATTTCTCAATACCAAATTAGATATTTACTCCAATGAAAGACCATTTGCCCAAAGTCTGGCCTTTTATTATTAATTTTTAAGTAAATCCTATTACATTGCTATTATGCATTGCTATTTAGAAAAGCTATGATAATTTTTATCAAATAAAATATGTTTCATATTGAGTCATTTTTATAAACTCAATATTTGGTTAAACAAAGCAGCCAAGATAGGATATTGGTTGCAGGTACTAAATATTTCCATCTCTGTATGACTAACAATAAAGTGACACAATTTACTATTTGCATCATGATATCAATATAATATTTACTTATTAAAACTAGGCTATAAACTATAACAACACTAATCATAAGTACAAAAAACGATACAAAATTATTGTCATAAATATTGTTTAGATAATCACATCAAATTAAATATTATGCATTGGTAGAAATATTTTTAGGGATATTAAATGATTCTCTCAATAATTTTAAATTTAATTCAACGCCTTGTTGAATAAATTGTTGTTTCTCTTTAGATATACAACAAGGGTGAACTTTAGATAAATGTTTTTGTAGTAGAAAATTACGAGTGAAGGAAGCATTACAAGATTGGCATTTGAATGGCCTCTCGCCTGTGTGGATAAGAATGTGTCTTTTTAGATCGGTAGACCAACCAAATATTTTGGAACAAAGGCGACAAGCATACTTCTTTTTCATTTTTTTGTTAGAATTTTCATCAGTTTCATTTTTAACCTTCATCTCTTCATGGTTTTGATCATCAATAATAGTAATACAGTACTCTGAAGGATCAAGTTCATCACTTTTGTTGTTTTCCGATGGCGAATTTTCATTTTTAATACAATTGACATCTAAATCGCTGACTTTACTATCGAGATGTACATCAGAAGAACTCAAAGAAGATCTGGAAGAGTCCTGACCATCCAAATCAGAACTTTCTATCCCGTCTTTACCTTTATAAACCTCGCTCCTTTTACAAAAGTTATTATTGGATTGCAATAGATTGGAATCAAGATCATATGCTTCACTCTGTTTGCCATTTTGCTTCCTAACGTGTTCTGTTAAATGCAGGAGTAGAGAAGCAGCAGAATCAAAATATTTTTTACACAAACTGCATTGAATCAAAAATTCTGAAAAAAATCAAAATACTTTTTTAATTTATTGTTAAGAGTGAGTAATACTCTAAATGAATTAATAAGAAATTTATTAGATAAGGGTTTGAAATTTAGGTACTCATTGTAATTACACCAAGAACAATTTTAGCATAAAGCAAAACAGTAATATATTTAGTTAAAAGGGAAAGTATTGTGTACAACAACTTGAAGTCTTTTAGTTGTCTGTCATAGGAGTTCCAATTTATGTAACCTCGAGGTACCCTTATGTAAGAGTATATTACAGACATTCAAAATTAATTAAAATCCATAAATTATTTAAAAATAAAGAGGAAAATTTTACAAAATATAAAATTAATAATAAGAAATTATAATCAGCAAGTATAAGAAATTATTGGCATTTCATGAGTTATGCAAAGTAAAAAGTATACACACATTCGGCCTATTGTGCCAAATAAGCAAATCCTCTTTGGGCCAAAAAGCTTTTTCATACAATTTCGTATTTGGCTTTTTTCTTTTTTTCTCGATGAGTAAGATTTCTTGATTTTAAGTATCGAGAAATGATAATATCAAGTATAACCTTACGACAGGATACAATTTAATGTGCTAAAAAATTTATACAGGACGCTATTCATGATCATAAAATTTTTCTTGGGATGCAATTCAATGAAAATTAGCTACTCAGGACACAATTCAACTTTTTCCAGTTAGACATCAGACACTCGTATTAGTTTGGATCCTTACATCATCATAGGTATATATTGATGATCATTATAAGTATTTATATAAATAATACAGGAAATATTTGAATTGATCACACACCTGGTTCTGATTCAGTCTTATTTCTTAGTTTGGTATAAGTTATATCTTACCAAAAACCAATTGCATGGTAAAAAAAACTCCCTGCCAAGTCTTTAGTCTAAAAGTAGGGAAGTCAACTTTTCTGTTCCGCCAAGTCATGTCGGGTTTGTTTGGAGATAGTCATTGGGGTTTCAAAGTGAAGTTGATAGGTTGGCAATACTAAAGGGTCTTATTCAAACTATGAGGCAATCATTAGCTTCTTCTCCTTAGCTTGCCAGCAGTGTGAACAAGCTTTATAGCTAGCATCTTCTGCTATTATTGAGTTATCATATATTCAGAGGTTTTTTGTAGAGATATATAATAACAGATTTTAGTAGTTGTAATAATTGTAGCATTTTTTCCTCCATACATCTAAGACCATACAAATTAAATGAATGAATGAAATGATAAGAGTATAGTCAGGAACTACACTCTAATATATACCCTTGCCAACACTACCTTTAAAGATGAATACCTACATTATGCACTCTGCTGGCAAGCGGCCAAGGAGAAGAAGCTGATGAATGCCTTAAAATTTAAGTGAGGCCCTTTATTATTGCGGTCTACGATAAGTGTAGGAATGTATATTTTTTGAGATTTCATCAGGTAGAAATGCACACAGGCATTAGAAGAATCAAAAAAGTCCTCATATATCAAAACCTCATGTTCAGTAGTTAAGGCTGTGGGAGCGTCAACAAAAAGTGCATAAAGATAAGAAGTTGTCAAAAATGCTATTTTAAACTTCATTTGCTTCACTTTTGCTAGGCTGATTTGAATGATCTTTTTTAAAATTTTGATGTACAAGACACACCCATTAAAGATGTTATAATATTATTGTTGAACCTTTAGCTGTTTTTACGCTACAGACCCTTAAAACCCCAACTTTGTTGCGTACAGTATAATATACACTGGCAGCTTTAGAGAATTTTTCACTTTTTTACTGACTAAGCGGGGTATTTTGACTTATTGACTTGGTGGGGTGGAACACTGCTGCGTTCCCAAATAATTGAGACATCATTAGATGAGAGGAGATAATCAAACTGTAGAATCTTATTAAGTACCCAATAATAAAGGGGATCTTGAATGAAGGAGATGACGTGTTAAGGAAACATACTGGGGTCAGTATGTGGTACTCCATGAGGGTACATGGGTTTTGGAAGATAGAAAAATATAAGAAAACTTACTATCTTAGCAGTTTATGTTGCTAGATCAATCTAATGTTTCTAATTAAAAGATGTTCATAAAATTTGAGTGGCAAAAAAGTTTGCAAGGATCAAATGTTTCTAATTACAGTTAGAATGAAAAATGCAGGAGGAAAAAAATTATAAATGAATTGTTTATAATATAGAAGAAACATTGACATTCTGGTTTCCTGGAGAAACCAGTCAGGACAAAAGGCATGTGAAGTTGATAAACTAGATTCTAAGCATGCTCAGTTAGCACTAAGGATGCACACACACTTTTTGCTGTTTTAGATGGATTTATCTCTATTATTGTAACATTAGGAGGGGGCCCTTTGTCACATGGGAAATCAACTTAAAACATTACCCTTTTGCAAGCTTCATTTTACAGCTGGGGTTGTCAGGTCTCCCGATTCGGTCTAATGTCCATAATTTCAGTACATACTATGATCCCTAAGTTTGCCAGATTTGTAACGTTCTTGTCTTAGGCTAAAATCTGACGAGCCTATTTACAACCAGTTTAGGTCTCTCCCCTTGGTCACACTTTTACATCAAACCTGACCTGGGCTGCTAAGGACATAATTTTGAATTCTCTAAACATTCAGGCTTCGCAGACGCACCCTTACTTAGTCTCTTAGTCAGAGTATACATGACATTCGCAAAACTTAAGTTTAGATTAGATTTACTAAAGAAACAATATTAGTTCACTGACTATTAAATCGAATTAATATTCAACTCTAACTTATAACTGTAGGACTTAACAATAAAAAAATAATTAATATAACTTAATCTCACCATTTGATCGACTCATTAAGAATTTATAAATATACGAATTTCAAGAATTAAAACATCAAATAACTTTGTATAAAGATCAACTACTCTAATCTTCTTGCTTCTATTTTTAAACAATTAAACTACTATAGACATCTAAACTGGTAACACTATAAAAATACATGAACAGACCAAATAAAAATGTAAATAAATAAAAATAATTATCTGTTTGTTATGATAACAATCTTTTTGTTTCTTTTATTTTTCTTAAAACTAATTTGAAAAAATAAGGCGAACAGATACGTGCTTCTGTTTTACATATGTTCTTTGCAATTTTATTGACGTATTTAACTTCTTCAGAAGTTTATTTCTTCAAAATCTTTCAATATCGCGATACAACATTTTTATTAGAATTTAAAAAGAAAACACTTCGGAATTGCAACTCGAAAGTCTATATTCATTAATTATGATACTGACAGGTGTAGTCATCACATTCCTTAGACTTAATATAACTTGTATTGCCTTGTGCTTAATTTAGTGTATTTTTATGTATAATAATAATAATAATAATATAATAAGAGAGTTTTATGTAAAGAGATTCCTACAAGGAACATTTACAAAGTCAGAGCCAAATTATTAAGATCCCAATTATAAATTAGTTATTTTAAAGAATTCATGGATAGGTAACAAGGGGTTTTCCAACAATACACCTTTTACCTTCGCACAGAATCATTATATGGCATCTCCCGGTTTTCACAGAGATATGGTTATATAGTTGAACACCGAGATAACCATATCCTGTTCTGGATTTATTGAGTCTGTGCCGCAAAGGTAGAAGGCCATTGTTTGTACTGGCTCTTGTTCCATATCCATGAATATCTTTCACCATATCAAATCTATCAGAATTCAATTTAATATACTTCACACAATGTATATGTACAGGCATAAAAGGTAAGTATCTTTAATTTTTTAAAAATCGGTTTACAGTGGTCAAGGTATTTAGAATTGCTAATTATTCTAACAACTTTCTTTTGTTTTAGAAAAATTTCACCTGCTTCAGCATGACCCAGAGAAGTATCCCATAACTCATAATGCTTTGAAACAATGCAAAATATGCTGTCATTAAGTAGCTTTCATCTAGATAATTTTCAGATTTTTTATAACATAAATTTTAGAAGAAAGTTTCTTCTCTACTAGGACTATATGAGGTTTCCATGACAACTTACTATCTATGGTAAACCCTAAAACTTAATATTAGAGCTAACATCATCTTTTCTTAGAGAGAAATTCAAGATTTTGAGTTTTTTCGTATTTATCAGAAACCATTGAACGTAAACCATTCTTGAGCATTTATTAGCATTGATCTAATAGTAATTTAGCTTCTTCTTTATTTTTACATTTTATTATAAAATTTGAATCATCACATAACTTATTACTTGAGTTTTAGGCACTATACATACTTTATTTGTTTATTCTTTATATTATTTTGTTGAATAGCTATTTTTCTTGAATAATACTTTTTATCTTTTGTTGCAGGTAGGAAGGCATATCATTTATTGATACAAGGAAGGTGGTTTCCGCCAACGTGGGAACCTTGAGGTTCCCAGTCGTAACTGCTAGGCTATCGGATTTAATATTTTTGAGAATAACAACTTGTTCTCTATCTTTAGAATAATCTGTTAAAGTTTTCAAAGCAACTTGATCAACATTATAGTATTCAAGTTTAACTTGAGTAATATCATGAGGTACCAAGTCGAAAGCCTTTGTCAGGTCACAACAAGCGAGCAAACAGATTTCTTTATCCTCAAATGCTTCTACTATAAATTCTAGTGCAGTCTGGACAGCACTATACTTTTTATGTATAATGTATTGACTTGTTATATCCTTAAAAGCTTTAATAGTTAATAAAGATCATTAGTATTACAATATACAAGAAATACATACAAAAGCTGAGCTATATATGTCTTAAAGCTAAAATTATGCTTACCTTAAACTACGAATCGAAGAGCACTGTTTGGCCACTTGCTTGAAAAGGTTTTATTTCTTATCCAACTTTATAAAACATACAGCATAGCAAAGAAAATATGTGTAGCGTGCGTAAAACTTAAAAAAATAAGTATCACGAAGACAAAAGAGCGCTCTAGTCCCTTCCCTTCACACATAAGTTAAGTTTGACCTTATTAGACAGCATTAATAGGAAAGTCAAACTTCAAAACAGGATGATAAAGGATTCGGATTCCCACCCCAGAAAACTTTCCTGCTTAGTTACAGAAAAATATTTTGTTTGCACTTTGAAATCCGAAACCAGAGTTTTAACTCTACTTCAGGGTTTTAACACCTCCTGAGTAAATTTTACTAGGTTGTTAGTCTGTATGATGATAGGGTGTGTCATCATACAGACTCATATGATGTGTATAATTCCCAGTGTGTTTAAGCCAGAGTTTGCAACGTGTCACAAAAATCAATCTTGAGGTCTAGTCATGGATTCCGCGAAATATTTGTTTATGAAGTCATCATAATGACTCCATAAAAATTTATAAGAAACAGAAAAATGAATGGATCGTTTTAAAATTTGGCACATATGAAGTCCTATATAACACTAATCAATGTGATAAGTGTCATTTCTTTATTAGCATTGGTTCAATTTTTATTGAATAACACGTATTCAGCACAAGTGAATCTTTTTATATAAGAAATAAGTAAACTGAATGTCATTACAATATGGCTAGTATATCTAAGGTTTTTGTTAGGTTACTAATATGCTACCTAACACAGTACAGTGCTCAGATGGGTGACCGCTGGTAATAGAAC
This sequence comes from Microvelia longipes, assembly GCA_018340805.1. NCBI lineage: Eukaryota > Metazoa > Arthropoda > Insecta > Hemiptera > Veliidae > Microvelia > Microvelia longipes. The sequence continues at coordinate 4,394,879 of JACMZG010001893.1, read as the reverse complement.
AGATGTCTGAGGACGAACTGCAATATAAATTAGGTGATGTCCATATTCTAAGGACGAGCGAAGCAGGTTCGAAGAAGTGAGGTTAAGCATAGCGAATCCAATGAGGCGAGGAAAGGTTTCCAGGTACCGCGTACCCGATTTTTTAACATACCTTCAGTAATAATAATACCCTTTTAGAGCCATGCGGCCCATCAGGGATAACCCCTGCGGGAACCACCTCTAGTGGTTGTGGCAACCGTTACGCTCAAAGTGTAATCTAAAGTTGGCGATAAGTTATTTGAACAATATTCTTATATTAATTGAGAGCGTAACCTGGGATGCGAACCCCAGACCTCCATGGTGTCAAAGGTTAGTTTAATAACTGACGCCTTAACGACCTCGACCACGGAGGCGGCTCTACCTTCAGTATTGGTTCGAAAAAAAGAATATAAAAAACTGAACATAGCACTTTCTTCCATACCGAAGTTTATGGGGGAAAATAATTAGAAAGCATTTAATAGTTATTATGCGCTGTTACTAATTTAGCAAACAACATTATTACTATACTTTAAATACTTCTTAAAGGTTAAATTTGGATGTAATCTTAACGATATCAATAAGAAAGACGAAATAATGTAGATTAAAATTTAAACTCTTTCTTACCATTAACAATAATTCCTAAGTATTATGTCGAAACTCTAAAACAAGTAACTGAACATTTAAATAACCTGAAAGTGAAATAAATGTGACCACTCGAAGAAACTTTGATTTAACCATAGAGATATATACTAGAGGGGGCATAGCCTATCTCAATACATTGAAAGGCCTGAAACATCGTATTGGGGGGCTCTCAGGGGCTCTGTGTAACCTTATTGAAACCTCCTTCAAGAGTGAGTTAAAGCAATAATAAATCTATTGTTTTCGGCTTCCTATACCTTGTTTGTGTTTTGATTTGTATTTTTAACGTACTATTATATAAGTTATTGTAATTTTGTACTGATTATTTGATTACATTATAAGCGAAGGTGGTCAGGTTATTTTGTCACTGTTTCAAAATTCAACCAATAGGGCCCCTCTAGTAATAATATCTCTATGGATTTAACAAGAAAGAAACCATAAGATGATCTTTCTAAAAGTCTCGCTTAATTTCATTCTTACCAACGCAAACAAAAAAAATTGTATTTCTACAGATGAATCTTTGTTTAGTCTTTGATTTTTATTTTATCTTTATAAACAAAAAAGGCTTGAGTAGCCCTTTGCTACAAGTAGATATAATAAAACCTAAGCATAGAGATATATTACAAGAGATATAATACCCTATCTTAATAAATTAAGATAAATAAAGAGACTGAACATTTTTTAGGGGCTCTGTATAATCTCTTTCATGAGGGAGTTAATGTTTTAATAAGTCAATTGTTATCTGCTTTTCTCGCATTATTTGTGATTTGTCTTGTATTATCAAAACAAAGTTACATTAATTTTGAATTATATTAACAATCAAATAAGTTTAAATTAATTTTTTGATGATTTAAAATGTTTAAATCATCAAACCTAACCGAACCGAGCTCATTGTTTATAAGGGCGAAGGGAAGCGATTTCTTTGTCCACTTACATGTAAGAAAATCTGAAAACACCCATACACTTGATTGATTTTAGATATTAAAGAACTGACATGTTTGTAATCCAGATATTGTAAATTATTTTTAACCCAATAAAAGTTAATAAATGACACTGAACAGATTGACATGGAAATAAGATCATAAATCTTATAAATTCATCCATAGAGATATTACTGCTTCAATGTATATTACTAGATAATATCAGTTGATTTTTGAAACATCGAATATACACTGTTCAACCTAAACACCTTCGATTATTAATATAATCAAATAAATATCGGACAAAATTACAGTAACCTATACAACAGAACATGTGAAATCACAGTACAAGCTATGTGCGAATAACCGGAAAAGATTAATTTGTTATAACCGAAGAGACTAATACTATCTAAACTTCCCTCATAGGAGGTTTCAAAGAGGTTATTCTGAGAGCTCTAAAAAGCTGTTTCAAGCCTCTCAGTGCATTGAGATAGGATATGTCCCAGTGATAATATATCTATCTCTACGAGTGCTTCTATAAAATATTTTTAATACCTTTATGAAGGATAAAATCGAAAGTCCATTTGTCCAATTTTAGGTTAACCCCCTCCCCCACTCCTCTTAAGTCTACCAATGGTAAAATTCAATGGATTAAGACAGTTAACTTTTTCATGGGTTATATCGTCTTCGAAAAGGGGGTTAGCTTTCACTTAATGTGTTGCATAACCAAATTTATTGCATAGGACCTCTAATGTTATTCACAAGTCTCAAGTGATGCTCTTGAATAACAACCTTATGTAACTCTAAAAAGATAAAAGTGCTCTCAGAACAGGGCACGGGTGTAGGAAGCTGCTCAGTGAATTCTAGCTGCGTAGCTGGGATTTATTCTAGAGTGGTTCAACATGTCAATAACTGGTGTTAAGAGGCATTCAATGCTTAAGATGAAGAGCTAATAAAAAAATAATTTAAACATGCCATAAGACAATTGGTGTTGTCTTCAAAACACCTATTTTATTTGTACAATTTTCGGAGTCATCCAGTAACCCTGCTAGCTACGCCCCTGATAGGATCTGTTTCTATGAAAGTACTTCTCTAACCCATTCCTGAGAAGAATTCAGCATGAAAATGTACCCATCAGTATCAGCTGATACACCTATAAATACATTTGAATTTGTTTGCATTACATTATGTAATGATTTTATAGTTAAACTCCATAGTATTACACACATTTATTATCAGTTAACAGCACAGGAAAATAATGTTGAGAACCAATGAGGTTGGTTCTATATGAAATTGTGGTTTAAACATCCAGGACAAACCTCATTGGCTCCCCCATACTATCAACTGATTACAATCATGTCAAGATGAATCTATTAAAGATGTTTTTCAAATATCTAACATAATTTAATAAAATATTTTCTTCTCATACTCTGAGGTAATGATATTAGCTGATTTACTGATAAGTCATAGTTTGTGTTATTAAAACCAGTAGTGTGATGTGTAGTGTGTACTAGTGTCGGGATCCAGGTAGAGAAACTTCTTTTTGAACCCTATGGATCCCTCTACCATATATTTTAGTTCACTACTAGGCACCTTATAAACCAGGTGTTACATTTCCGATGCACCAACATTCAATCCTTAAAAATAAGGAGAAAAAATTGTCCAAAACTTAGATAACTGGTTTCAACCCTGACTAAATTAATTATTTTGAATACAAATTTACCAATATTATTTTGATAACTATACCCCAAAATGGTAATTTTTTTAAAACTTACTTTTTTGTTAACTGCATATAATAGGCAACATTATGATATGCTCTAATTTATTTTTTCAAAGTTACCAAAAAGTGTGACAAAATTACCTTATTTTAAATTAATTTTGGTAATAGTTATCAAAATAATAATGGTAAATTTGAACTCTGAGGTAAGAGACCAATCCAGAAAGTCTAGGACCATGTTTCCTCTTCATTTTTAATGATTGAATGTTGGTGCACATGAAACATTCCACGAGGTATTATATTTATAAGTATAAAATCTCGGTTCTTAACAATATACAATATTAAAATAAGGCTGTTTTGTAAACAAGGCCAAGCAGAATTGCTCAAGGTCATAACAATAAGGTACAAAAAATCGCACACAATAGGAAATCAGTTGTATTTAAATATAAAAAAGACAAAATAAAGGCACTTCAATTAAACAATTTTATAAACCATTTTCAATCTTACTCAAGGGCCAATACAAAACAAATATACCTAGTCATATAACTATAAATATAAAAAAATAATTTGAAATATTTTACTGTACTAAAAGCATTTTCTAATACCAATGAAAGAAAACTAAATTTTCTCAATACCGACCGAAAAGTAGGGTCCTGAGGGGAGTGTGGAAGGGTAGTATAGGAATAATCCTATTAATATCAAGTAAAACAAATTGATTAAAGAAATCCGCTTTTATCTCTTATGATTTTGAAAGATAAATAAAATTGGTGTTTTATTTATCTTAATTATCAGTCCAAGAAATTTAATCTTAAAAAATTGGTATTAGTCTCCATTTTTAAAATATGTGAAAGCGATCATTGATGAAACTTCAATAATGGACTTTTAAGGTTTTCCTGCTAAGAGTGGGGGTAAATTAACATAAATTGAAATCTGATATTCTAAGCCAAATACCAAAAATTTGAGCGAGCATTTCTTTTCTATTCTAAGATCTGCACAATTACTTCTTACATTGCGCCCTTAAATTAACCCTTTGGCTGCGGGGGTATTGGAATGTAGTTGGGTCCCTGGTTGAGGAACCCGCCTGAAGAAAAACTTTCCCCTGTTGCCAAGGCTTTTCTACCTTAAAGTACACAACTTTAACTAGGCCTAGGTAGTTTCACTTAAGTAAATTTTTATTTTCTACTAATTGTTTTACATTGTCTATACATATAATGTAATAAATGTTTAATTCTTTTTTGCTCGAGTCAAAAAATTTGTTGTTTATTTGAGCATAAATATGGTTAATTGATTTATATAATCGTAATATTGATGAAGATAATGGTTGACATATATATGAAAGTCTCGTTTATGCCGACAGCGCGAGATCAGGATAAAAAAAATTGTTCTTATTACTGAAATTGCGTTTGCCAACGGCTTTACTGCAGCTTTCCTATATCTTTAGGACTTGACAAATAAATTAACCCAGTGTATAACAGTCAACATAATTTTTAAAAAACAAAAACCATAATAACATTTATTTTTAACCTAAAGTTTGTACTCAAATAAAAAAAGTTCTTATAATAAATATAATAAAAGTTTGGACAATTTTTTACAATATTGAAATATATATGAAATAGAACTATTTTGTCTATTTTTATCTTTATTTCTTGATGAGTTAAAAAATAAGTTCAATGTCGCTACTGATTTTAGTAAAGAGGTGTCATAAATATGTCAATTAAAGGGCTATAGGAGAAGAGATAAGAAAGGTTATTCTTTTATCCTCACGACATTCTTTAACGGTTTAAGATAAAGAGATGACACTACTGCCACCTATCAGTGATATGATAAGTTAGCTAATACCCCAAATAACCAATAAATGTCGCTATGATATAGTACTCACAGCACTAAGCACGTCATTATAAAAAAAATGACGGCATATGCACCTTCGCAACACAAGAAAGTTTGAATGTTTTAAAAAAAACTCAATGTGAAAGCATCACATTGAAAGTTTTTGCTAATGATGGCATATGCCGTCATTAGCAGCAAAAGGGTTAAGGGTATGGTTTTAAATTAAGCAGACTTAAAGTTAGATAAGAAGTGCTGTCTTAGTTTTTTTTTAAATATTTTTGTGACAGTTTAGCTTAAATAAATTTTACACCCGCTGGAGGGCTTTAAGGTCGAAATGGTTCAGAGTGAACCACTAGAACTGTTTAGCTCTCAAATCATATTCCACAATTAACTCTTTAATATTCTCATATTGTAAGAGTCGACTATTTTCATGATTAAAAGTTAGTATCTTCTCAAAATAGTCTTACAATTTGGGATGTAAGACCCTAAATATTATTACTATGGTTAATAGACATTGTACCAAAAATTGGGAATGCTAGGTAAATTTTTTGATAGTCAATAAGCATGCAAAGATATTGCAAATCTAATACTTAGCCAAGACTCATTTACAGAATAAAAACAATTATAATTGTTAGAGAGAAAATTGAGATATTCAGTAAGTAGAAAGCTAAACAAAAATAGCCTCATTCCTTGCAGACATTTCTCTACTTATGATATGTACAGCTTTAAAAATCAAAAAATTTTATTAGCCCCCACCCTGACAAATAAAACCTTTGGACCGAAAATACATCTGATAGACAGGTGATTGTGTATAACAGTATTATATCAATAATATGAACATGTTTTATATGATTTAAGAGAAATGTTATCAACATTGGTGAATTTTTGCACTTTATATGTGCTCTGTAAGAGGAATTTTCCCTCAAGAGTAAATCATGTTCTGACCAAAAGTAGTCATATTATATGGACAGTAAATGGAGGTTATGATTGTACAAGTACATGAAGTCAGATCTATATTTTTTGGTAAATCTTCGGTATACAGTACCCCCTGCTTTCAATACGATATATCGATATATTGTTCTTACAAGATATGATGTATGAGAAATCAATAATTAACATTATATTTATTTAATGCTAAGGTGGGGGATGGTAGAGACGGATAAACATCTGAAGGCGGGGTAGTAAATGGAGGGATCACAACACAGTGAAGTATGGTAATGGTGAAGGTATCGTTACAAGAAGAGTTCGATGTATATTGAAATAAGACATTGATAACAAGGGGTACTGTATATCGAAGTTCAGCCTATTTTTTTCTTTCACAACTTGATTGATCTCTAAGAGTCTAAAATATTTAATACTAACAGGGCCATTCATTAAAAAATAAGAACAATAAATTTGTACATTACAGTTCTTTAACAAAGATAAATTGAAATATTTCTTAACAATTTTTCATTCATGGTATATCTAGTAGTTTTGGTTGCCTGATGCCACATTTGAGTAATAAAATGATAGCAAACACTTTTTTACATACATAAAGTTTTCTACTACTTTCATTTAAAATAAAAATACATATTTTTCCATAAATTCCAAGAAATTGAATTTTGGAGTGGAACAATGGACATTAATTTCCAGTAAAAAATGACATCATTATTATATGCCTCGTAACATTCATATGACATCACCTCAACTAGAGGAACTTTGAAATAGTTAGAGATCTACCGCAGTCTGTGCGTCAAAAACTAATAGATATACCACAGAATTGATAGGTTTTATATAAAAAAGACAATAAGGAAATAGGAAAGCATTAAAAATTTGTGAACTAGATAGGATTATTAACTAGGCATGACATTTAAAGTTATATCTGTAATCAGTGGAGTAGCAAGGTTCCAGAGAGATTTAATAAAAAATGTATGTATCCAGGGGAAGGGATTAGAGGCAAAGAATGGTTCACAATGGAGCACAAAATGAGAAAACAAGTATTATTAAACCCATATACACAGCATACGGCATATTTTTCAGATTGGATTACCTTGCCCAGGGCAGATAAGGTTGATCAAAAACTAGTTTACAAGTCAAGTATGAACTTAAGTTTTTGCCACCTCTTCTAAACATTAAGGGTAAAAAAACCTCTGCTACTAACCTTAATTTTCAAGTTTGAAAGTCTAAAGTAGAATTCATTAACATTTTGATATATTAATATTTACTGGTGTCATTTTCTTCACAAAAAAAACTAACTCAAAACAAGGAGAAGGTTTACTGACAAAAATAAACCTGTTTTTAGTCAACACAGTTTCCTGTGTTGAACAAGTTGAATTAATACATTATAACGTCATTGTTGAATGAAAATTAAAAAAAACTTATTAATGTTGACCCTAAAAATTGACTGTTAATTTCGAATAATAAATTCACTTGATTTAATAATATTTTTGAAATTAAAAATTGACAAAGTAGCACTCGAAAATATCACTATAAGAGATTGCAGTTAACTTTATACTTTAAACTATTTATAATAAAATATTGTTATTATTTTATTCAGAATTAACATTAGTTTAATTTAAAAAGGTTGAATCAGAAATAGAAGACAAAATAAATTCCTCATTTGGGAGCAAAAATACTTTGCCTCTAAGTATATCTTGAAATTTAACGACTATTAAGAAATATTTATTGTATGCCAATTGAATGGTATAAAATTATATATGAGAAAACACACACTTACTCTTTTAAGGCAACGATAAATACAAATAATTTAATAAAAAATTGTTTTCAAATGGCTACAATTAATTTTGTTACAGTAATTAGCAGATAGTGCCATACCATTAATAAAAAAAATAAAACAAATATAAGCCCTTATTAAGTGAAATAAACATTTCGAAATAAAAAATAGTAATTGATGCCTTAGTCTTAGTCCGATACATTTCAAGAAAATATGAAAAAAAGTCAATACTTATATACTTATTATATTAATATATATAGAATTAAAAATTATTTATTGACAGTTCAGATTATAAATTAAACAAAAAAACATATGAATTGGAAAAATAAAATGTCAATTTTTATTAAAAATAAAATGGAACAATACTTTTTTAACTTTCTAAAAAAGAAAATAATCATATCAAAAAAGTAAAAAATAGAGCCAGAAAAATTTGCTAACAAAACTACAAAATTATTATAAAAATAAAGGGCAAGTATATTAATAATTGATACAGATGTTTTCACATAGTATATTTACTAAAGCTAGACTCTAATTATTTACTTGAGCTAAGGCTACTTTCAACCTAATTGGCTATCTTCAGTCTAAGAACATAAAGTATAAACAAAAATATAACAAATATTTAGTAATTAGTTTAAAAACATTAGCAAAATAGAAAGTCAGACATGAATTAAAAGCTGCAAAAAATTAAAGATTAACAAACCGGAGATAAGAGAATTAAAAAGTGCTTGAGTCTTAGGAAATAAGAGCTTATTTTCACCAACATATTGCTTATGGCATAGCATGGCTGACCACAAAGCCAGTTTCATATACATTCTTCTGAAAGACATTAACTAGATGCTCTTGGAAAATTGGAGAAATTTAAGAGTCAAAAAATGGCTTGCGATCTTATGTTAAAGGGGCCGGGTCTTTATTAAGAAGGACTCTTGTGAGTAGAGCACCCCACTAAACTATCTTTACCAAATCAATATAAATTCAGTCTTAGTCATGATATCCACACGCTTCTCCAAACGACTTCTCAATCCTCTTCTCTCCAGTTAGTTAATCTTTTTATAGTCTTATGATTTGATTTTATCCCTGTGACATCTTTTAACTTTTTAAATATTTGTTATCTTTTAACATATTATACGTCTTTTGTTAATAGAGTATTTGCATTTTGTAATAAAAATAATTGTGCAAATACTATATTGTATATTTTAGTTTCTAGTTCTATATATACTTTTTTGTTTTTAGACTCTAAAGATGGCCGATTAGGTTTGTAAGTTGGTTTAGTTTTTGTAAATATACTCTGTGGAGGGACTCATTTCTAACTATTATTAACTAAATGAAGTTTTTAGAAGCAAACAACAAAAATAATTATTAGCTCTCGGAGCAAGGAAAGGTTAGAGATTACCATGCTGTGCAATTTGTTCATCAAAATGTGGTTAACTACCTGAATACCAATGCTAACATTTTTAGCAGACTTGAACCTAAAACTATATCTTATCAATGTTAGCTGATACATTATAAGCATAGCTAATCCACTAGATTTAGTAGTTCTAAATCCACTAGAATCAGACTATATTAGAATTGTAGATCCAGGTAAGTAAAGTTTTTTTAATCTTAGGGCTCCTTTAACCATTTCTTTCTCCTGAGGAGAATCCCTCATAGATGTTTTAAGTTTGACCTAAAAAACATGTAATCACTAAACTGCACACAATGAAATCAATCATTCATTTAAAAAAAAGTCTCCACTAGGTTAACCCTATACTCTTAAATTAAGTATAGTACAAACCTAAGGACGAATTAGGGAAACTTTACTATAAACCCTTCTAAAACTCTAGTAGAGATCCTATAAGAAGTACTACTTTTAATTAGTTGGCATTTTTTATTCTTTATTTTAACATTTAAAAACTTATATTCCACTTTTAAATAATATTTCTTTAAAGTAAACATTTAACATACAAGACACACAGAAAGAGGGTGTGTTTGTTATAATGATCAAAATATAATAGATTCAGGAAGAAAAAAACTTAAAAATTAACAAAAAATTAAAAAGAAATAAGATAATTTAAAAATAATTATAATAATCATTTTAAAAAGTTACTGGTAAGTGGACTTATAAAGTAAAAATAAAAATATAATTACACAAATGTCCATAATAGCAAGTTTATTATTATAAATAATAATACAGGACTTTGGTGTAATTATCTTGTTTTTTTATATTTTTTTTTATTTGAGAATTGTTAAAAACATTTATAAGGAAAATAAGGACTTTAATTTTACAATCCCTTAAATGAAAAGAAAATATATATTTTAATACATATGGGTCATCTTCAGGTAAAATGTAAAGATCACTTAATTTACATTAACTATAAATAAAATAAATTAGATTTTTTTTAATTATTTTGTTCATTGTCAATGTAGTTTTAGTGGCCGATATATATTTTAATTTAAGATAGTCCAAATTGATAGAGATATCATAAAGAGATACATATTTCCTTTTTATTAATGTGATTGTTGAATTTAAGTTGTTCTTTTCCTAAAAGTAATTATGGAATTAAAAAAACGTTTCTCCCTTAAAAAATTAAAATATACATTCTTATTGATTTGTCGAGTAGAAATGAATACAATTTTTTTATTTAGTAAATTAGCTAATTAGTTTATACAATTTATTACATTTCCATAGGAAAAAGTAAGAACTTTTTACACAAAAAAAACTATTTGGTTAAAAAAAAGTTCATGATAATATTTATCAAAAAATAGCACCAAAATTTACACAGCCTTTTCAGGACACATACTATGGATGTCACCAGAGAAACTGGCTTCTTTTTTCCTGAAAAAGAATAACAATAATTAAATTAATAATAAAAATTGTAAATAATTTAAATAGAGGCCATATGGAAACCTTTAACACAGGCATTAAAAAAACATGAAAAAATTACCCAACACCAGCAGAATTTATACTTTATTGTACCCAAATTTTTATTTATTTTTAACTTCTGTTATTTTTACAAAAAAAACAACTTTTGTTTTTTATTTTTCATTATAATAATATTTGCTGATTATAATAATATTGTTTAAGTTAAAAATAATAATTTTTCTTTTTCATATAGTAATATATGTCAATGACACTTCAGTCTTGCTCTACATATTAGACCTCGAGATTCTGGAATCAAATTTAAACCTATTATATTCATTATTCTTACAATAGTGTTCAGCGAATGGTTTGGTTATAAAATGCTGCTAAGAGCGTATTAAAAAAATAAAATTACAAATAAAATGAGGCCATTAAATCATCTGTACATCATGTAATCATCATCAGTTCTACTTTTTACACAAGAGAAGTCTGGACTTAGCTTAAATTAAACCTAACCCTATTGAAAAATTGCCTTCAGTTGTAAAGGCTTTAACATCACTCTCTTTACTTACTCACATACTAAAAAAGTCAACACAGTACAATTGCGCAAGAGCCACCTAGGAATGTAACACAACATGCTATGCTGCATCTGGCAACTGTTCCATCATTCGATATTAGTCATTATTGATGGCTTCAATAATGACATCAGGGTGTACCAACAGAGCCTACTCACTCTGTCCTTCTCTTTAAGTTGAACATAAAGTGAACAGAGCAGTGCTCTCTTACTGCCATCATGTTTGGCAAGCAAAACATTTATCATTTCATACTAACTAATTTTTGCACAACATGAATAGTTGACACACCAACCTTGATTATGTCAGTCAATAATGATGAATTCAGATCAATGGGTTGAGAAATACTATGACAGGGGATTTGGAATATGGTTACAAATCCCCAAAATGTTAACAGTCACATTAAATGAAGCTTTAGGTCTTCCGGTGGTTATCACATCAAAGTAGATGAAGAATCCGACGTTTCGCTTCCACTGTGGGAGGCATCTTCAGGAATGTAGGACATCTGGGACGAAAAGCACAATGCTCTACAAAACTGAACTGAGTTTTTTTATCCATGATGTCCTACATTCCTGAAGATGCCTCTCACAGTGGAAGCGAAACGTCTGATTCTTCATCAACATTGACCACCACCGGAAGACCTAGAGCTTTATAACAATAATCGCGGAAGCCTATGCAGTCACATTAAACCTTTTAACTATGATTAAAAACATCCATCAGTTGTTTTAATTTCAAATCGAACAGTGTCAGCCACTCTAATTAAAAGCATATTAATGATAGGAGTCTTAAGAAAAGATTGGAGGTTGATTTCCAAAAGACTAATATGTATAAGTGTAAACTTACTATTAGACTACTATTATAGTATTATACTACTATACCTTTTTTTGTGAGGAGTTAAAGATTCTTGACCACTATCACTATCACATGGTGAATTAGAAGATGATGAAACTGATGAAGAGGAAGAGGATGTGGTGCAAGAACTTGATGAATCACTAGCTATACCAGTATCACATTGTACATCTACTTTATCAGCAACTTCAGCTAGCTCAGGTATTTGAACCTATTAATCAAAGATGAATTAAGTTAAAACAAAGCAACAAACATATTTAACAAGTAGAGAGTCTGTGGAGTGAAAACAAAGATACAAATAAGCCTTAAATACAATTTTATAGAATAGAGTATTTGTAAAGAAAAAACAAACACAAGAATATCTTCAAATACATTTTTATAGAGTAGAGATTTTTATCAGTATATTCTTAAAATAATTGTAAAGGGTATCACAGCCTAAACAATTTAAATTTGCTGAATCAGCATCTTCTAGTGAGCATATCCTTAAAATACATATATCTACTCACAGCAACAAAATAAGTCAGTAAAGTAGTATTTTGCTAATCTGTCAAAAATAAACAGCCGGGAAAAATGTTTTCCCTGCCTTGGGAGATAAAGTTATATTTAAAAAGGATAGTTACTAAGGTTATATTTACTGTAAGTAAAAGATGGTAAATATTTCTACAAATCAACAGTAAGTATAGACAGTAGCCGATTCTTCAAGTATAATTATGCTTGAAACTACCAAGACAGCAAAATACTTGAAATTATTTCTGAGATTTATGTAAGTTAGAAATAACATAAGGTTCTTCTAACCACCATAAATTAAAACTCATAGATATTTTTTCACTCTAATTTGTTGTATAAATAGATTTTTTTTTATAGAAAAGTGACATTGATGAAATAATTCAAACCAAGAAAACAAAAAAAATGTTAAAAATATTAACTAGAAAATAATAAAAAATATCACTTTTGCTCTTCGTATACACTTGTCCTCCAGTAACCCTCAACCAAGTTTACATCCCTCAATCCTTTAGTGTCCGATACCTCGGCCTTAACAGACGCTTAAATTGGCAACACCACACAAAGACAAAACGTACTGATATATCACGACGCTTTAAGTTCCTGTCACGTCTACACTATCACTGAGTAATTAACTTCGTATCTATAATGACTAAAAGTGTAGGGTGGCACCAAGCCTTCCAACTCCAATCGTTTCCAGATCCTACAATCCAAAATCCTTTGAACCATCATAAATGCTCCTTTTTACGAATCAAACTTAACCCTCTACAGTGAACTTAAAGTTCCTATTGTCCGAGATCTTTCAGCTTTAAACGCTTCCATGAATTCCTAAGCGAACACCCTAACCCTCTAGTACAAGCCCTTTCCTCAAACACCCTTCCTGATAATCCTGTACAATGGCTGAGGAGGCAGTGGTCTCAAGACTAGCTATCTTTATAAATTTATGATCTTTATTTAGCTATCATCTCATTTAATCACTTTTCTCCATATTATCTTAATTTAAATTACTATATTATCTTATTTAATCCCTTTTCTCCATATCATCTTAATTTAAATTACTATCTTAAACTTTGATTAAATAACTTCGATATATCTATTCTATCTCCATATTTTATCTATAACCATCGGTAGTATCTATACTAGTAATGCTATTAGAAATTTTATTAGTAATAGTATTAGTAATAGACAGTAAAAAGTACTTGCTTAGCTCCCTAAGTATCAAAAGTACATTACAATTGATCTTTATCAGGTAAATTCTTATAAAATTAGAGAAAACTAATTATTATATAAAATTATGGCCGCCATGATGATTTTTTTTTTTAATTCAGTATATATTCAGTACATTTGTTTGTTCCACTAATCAAAAGCTTTTCAACGATATATTACTCGATATATTTCTTTTAATTACAAATTTATGTTCACCATTTTTGATGCCAATTTAAAATTTGTCATATTTATTTTTTCTCTACTCTTTAAGAGCTTTTAAACAATATACAACACAATTTTTTCGCTAAATTTTTGTTTTATTCGTTCCGCCATTTTAAAAATATTAGTTAAAATATAACGAAAACTATACAGCCCTGACACATAGTTCGTTCTAAATGTATACAAAATTTCATCAAAATCGGTCTATTTTTACATCAGTTATTGCTAACGTACAAACAAACATACATGCCGTCCCAATCTTCTGAAATGTAAGAACTCAATCATGTTCGATCAAAAACATATAAGTACATGATACTTCTCTGGAAATTATTAATTACTGGATTGTTTCTCTAACATGCCTTACCAAGCCACTAAAACTACATCAACCGTAATACTTGAAGCAAAAATTGTTTTTGTATTATTCAATAAAAAAAATTAAAGAAAATAATATACCTTGAGAACTTTGTACCACTTGCGAGCTAACTTAGGTCGACTTTTAAGTGTTTTATGCCATACTACGGGGAAATTAGTTTTACTACAAAAATTTTGAGTTACTGCAATTGTATTATCTAAATTTAAAACAACATGCCACCATCCACCAGGAACAAATACAGTCTCTCCAGGTTTTTGAAGAATTTCTATCTGTTAAACAAAAAGGTTATTGTAAAAATAATGAATTTGAGATATATGAAAACATTGATATATTTTAATGTAAACCTTTAATCCAACAAATGTGTTTCATAGGAGCATTAAATATGCATCATGAAAAGTAAACATTATCAAATAGTTAAAATGAATAAAAGTGAGAATAAAACATTTGTAGAATTTAAGGGTTTATCATCAAATCTATGAAATTTCACTAGCCATCAGAACAATGCATTCATATTAGTATTTATGCACACAAATAAATTTAAGAAGAAAACAAAATCTAAAGATATGAAAAATTCAATTAACAAAATCTTACAGGTTTGCAATCTTGTGGCCAAGTAGGTAACTGAGTTTTAGGATAAATAACAGAAAACCAAGTAATAGCTTCATCTTTCTGTTTTCCACCTTCATTTGATGTAGCCTTAAGTAACTCTTTAGGAGTATGAGTTGGGAAAAGACACCATCTAGAAAGAAATAAGAGCAAATGAGAAAATGATGCGTTTAATGAGAAAAATGCATAAATTTTAACCTATGGTTTTTAATTTTCCTCATTTATATCATAGGTATATAGGAAAGTATTGTGTTTGCAAAAAAAGTATTGTGTTTAATATCATAATATATCTAAGGTTTTTTGGATCATAAAAGTTAAGCAGCACAGCACGTGGTTAGTGCTGTATGGGTGACTGCTTATATGGATATGCTTTATATATGCTTATATGGATGCATTTACCATCTGAGGACGAGCGAAGCCAGTCTGACAACATGTTGCCGTATAAATTTGGCGAATTGTATATTCTGAGGATGAGCGAGTCCGATGTGATAAGGAAAAGTTCCGAGGTACCCCATATCTGATTTTTAATTTCAATTTTTAAAAAAAATATACAAGTCATTTAATAAAAATTAAACTAATGCTGGTATTAGATGTAACTTGGCCTATAAGTTAGTCTTATACATAGCTACATGCGTGCCAAATTCCATTTGGATAGCAGGTTAATGAAGTCATAAAAAATTATTTTCTGAATACCACAACTACAGCCGTAGACTGATTTTCGTGCAAAGTTTCAACTCTCTAGCATAAATACATTGGGAGCTACAATGATAAAAGACACACACACAAACAGACAGACAACTTTGCGAAAACCATGCAGAAAGCCTTAGGAACACCTGAAACGGATTATTCCATTGACATCCAGGTATCAGATATTTTTTGCAAACATTACCCTTTTGGCACTCTTCCAGATTAGGTGTCCCTTAGGGGTCATCTAAACTAGCTTTGGTGTCATATGTAAATAGATAGTTTAGGTGTCTTGTGTTTATTTACTTTTGAAATTAATTAATAAAAATGGATATATTTTCCATTAATTGCAATCATACGGACTGATGGGAACCAGGGGTTTATGGGTGGGGGATAATACACTGGGAAATGGATACATTTTCCTTTCATTAGCAATCTTCGGACTGATGGGAACCAGGGGGTTTATGGGTGGGGGATAATACACTGAAAAATGGAATATTAACCTTCAAAAATCATTTTCCAGTCTAAGTGACCCCACAATGTTTCAATAGCTTAAAGGTGTCACTTAATCTGGAAAAGAGGCTATAGGGAAGTTAGGTGACCCCACAATGTTTCGATGGCTTAAAAGGTGTCACCTAATCTGGAAAAGAGGCTATAGGGATCCTTTCCAGTTTAGGTGTCCCTCAATGTTAAATAGATTGAAAGGTATCATCTAATCTGGAAAAGAGGTTAAGGATCCTTTTCCAGTTTAGGTGTCCCCTCAATGTTTCCTTAAAAGTGTACCTAATCTGGAAAAGGCTATAGGATCCTTTCCAGTTTAGGTCCCTCTTCTCTAATCTGGAAAAGAGGTTATAGGGTCCTTTTCCAGTTTAGGGTCCCTCAATGTTATAATAGATTGAAAGGTGTCATCTAATCTGGAAAAGAGACTATAGGGATCCTTTCCAGTTTAGGTGATATATTGAAAGTGTCATCTCTATAGGGATCCTTTCCTACGGTTATTAGAAAGGTGTCATCTAATCTGGAAAAGAGACTATAGGGATCCTTTTCCAGTTTAGGTGTCCCTCAATGTTATAATAGATTAAAAGGTGTCATCTAGTCTGGAAAAAAGTTATGGGATTCTTCTTCAGTTTAATTGTTCTCTAATAAACTAATATAGATATTTTTTTTAACACGGAAAGTGTATCCATGGGTTTTGTCATATCCCTCGGGTTTAGCAGCATGGAAATTGCCACTACATGAAACCTTTGGGACTGTTGCAGTTTTTTCATAAAGACTAAATAGGAGTGAATTGAGTGCCAATATGTGTGAATTAAGCATAGGGAATAATTAGAAAGACAAAAGCTCGAGGTATCCCGTTCTCGATCATTATATTTTCTTTCTCTTTCATGTACTCTAATTTTAAGCGTTACAATGACTTTTATGAAAGTTCTTTATTTATATTTATACATAAATATGCCAAATATGCCAATACAGCTTTTGACATTTCTATTTTACATGTCACTTTCACTTTCATTAATATTTTTTCCAAAGTTTTTCTTTTTTTCTTATTTATTGAAATAGATTTATTAAAATGAATCAGTTAAAAGGAACCGCACTTTTTGAATACTCTCAATAAATCAGACGGGAACTTCAATCTATGGTTACAAGGTAAGTGTTTCCTTCCCTTTTATAGTTATATACTAAATATAATTAGTTTATTTTAGTAGTTTTCCTAATCTATAAATCTGGAATATATTTGGATTATAATTTAGTTTGCCTATTATAAATATTGTATCACTGTTTTTTTGAATTTGTTTAAAAATTGTTTAGTACTAAGATAAATGCTTTTTATGGAACTTCGCGTTTTTCCTGCATCTTGAATATATCATAATAAATAAATATATTCAAATTAAAATACATTTTTCATCTTAAAAGATATTACAATTTATGATATTTTTATTTATAATTTTTGTTTTTGACTTTTCAGGTTAATGAACAGAATTTCATCAAACCAGTAGCTAGGAGATGCTACCGCTGTCCACATCATTCAAAACTTTGGCGTCAATTTCCAAGAGGATCTCCTATTCCATCTACGGAATGAAGAGCTGGAAGCTGGTGAAATGGACTGAACTTGTTTGTATTAATTAATTAAAATGTATATTCCCTTGTTTTTATACATAAATATTTAACCTCTAAATGGTGACTTATGGAACCGTTATTATTCATCCATTTTGTAGAGTATTTTCCCCTCCTATACCCCTAGTCCCATTGGTCCCATTTTTATTTTTTTGGCCTTTAAAATAGGGGACACCTAATCTGGAAAAGTACCATACTTTTCCTATATACCTATGGTATAAATGAGGAAAAGTAAAACCTGTTTTAAATTAAAGTGAATTTAATATTTTAGCAACACATTGAAGTGATCAGCCATCTAATCCCTTTTCTGTAAAAAAATATTTATTTAAATTATTCTTAGATACGACTTTCATATTGCTAGTTATTTTTTTGATGTTTTATTAAATGAAACAAATAAATTAAAAAATATGTAATTGAATGTCATTTTGAAAAACTTCAGATGTATTTTAATCCTACAAAACTAATTAATTGGTAAAAACTAATAGTCAAGAGTACACATCTCTCTTAATTTAATTGGTTGTGGGTTTTAATGCTTTTCTTTACACCTCATAGGTAAATAGCAATGCCTGTTTCAGTTGGGGGTTCTAATCCTGGTAAGAACAGTATCTGTTTCACTAACTTTGGCAGCACATGGTGTGCTAATAGTTTATCAAGGGAGTAAATAACTAAGGAACCCAATAATTTGGCAACTTACTAAGGCTTCCCTCTCTCTTTGTGATCTACGAGGTGTGTTCAAAAAGTATCGCGAATTTGAATTTCGCGGGTTACGTATATTCGAATTTCAATTTTTTGTGGCATTATGTTGGTACTCATGTCTCTCACTTATGCCGACAACCTCGGCCATTTTGAATGTCCACTTAATTGTTGACAGCTGCTTTGCTTGCACATGTTTTGGATCGTCTTAGATTTTTACCTATTCAAAAAAATGGATCAAAGAACGTGTATCAAATTTTGTGTGAAAAACGAAATTAAGTGCGCGGATGCATTCCGAATGTTGACTGTGGCATACGGAGAAGCTACCTTGGACCGAAGCACGTTTATCGTGGTACAAAATGTTCTCAGAGGCCGAGAAGTTCATCTCAATGGAAGCTTTCGCACGAACAAGACCGAAAAAGCGCGCCAAGTTCGGTCAATGTGAAAGTTTGCTGACAGTTTTCTTCGATTGCAGGGGCGTGGGGCATCATGAGTTCTTGCCACCAGGGTTTAGACGGTCATAAGGATATTACTGCAGTTTGCGCATTTGCGCGAAGCAAATCCGCAGAAACGCCCGGATTTGTGGAAGAACAAAAATTGGCTTTTGCACCACGATAACGCCCTGCTCACACATCGTTGCTTGTGCGCGACTTTTGGCCAAAACACACACTTTGATGCCGCAGCCACCGTATTCCCCAAATCTGGGCCCTGTGACTTTTTCTTGTTCCCTAAACTGAAAGAGGCCATGAAGGACGACGTTATGCTACTCTTGAGGAGATAAGGACGGCATCGAAGAGGAGCTGCACAAGATAAAAAAAATGATTTTTTGAAGTGCTTCGAAGATTGGAAAAACCGTTGCACAAGTGTATATATCTCATGGGGATTACTTTTGAGGGACAAATAGATATTCATGAATATATAAATAATTTTCAATCACGATACTTTTTGAACACACTCGTAATCTAATTTATTTATTACACATTAGATTGACACATTAATGTGGCATTATAAATATTTAGCCATTAAAATATAATATTATTATATTGTAATAAATGGTGATGTGATATGGACACATTGATGTGGCATTATAAAAATTGAACCATTAAAATATAATATTATTATCCCGTAATAAACGGTGATACGATATGATATTGACACATTCAATGTAATCTTTTTTAGGAACTTAAAAATTACCTTTTATGACCAGTGACTAATGAATTCCAGGCGGAAGTACCAAGAGGATCAATGTGAATGCCAGTACCAGATCTTTCAGGTCCCATTACAAACCATCTATAAGGAGGTCTTCTATCTTCTCCTGCATATCTAAATAAATCATCCCTAAAGTATAATGGTATATCGTAATCATCTAATAATTTACATCTTCTTTTGTCCTAAACAAATTAAAATTACATAAATGGAACAAATGATTACATGGATAAAAAAATATACACTTATCTCCATTGGAATTTATCTTTAAGTTTCACTATAGAACTAATGTGAACCTTAGTCAAAGAGACTAATAGTTTAAAGAGGTAGTACATGGGCAGAATAGCACAGTGATAAGGGGTTTGGAAGTAAGACAGCTTCCACTGAGTGTCATAACTGTATTTACCCTATATAGTCTCCCTAGAGAGAGACTAGATTACTCACCTACTCTCTACAACCCTATTATAGCTCCACTCTACAAATGGCAGGTTACCACATTAAACCACTTTATTGAACACAGACAATTAATGGATTATGCAATAAGATATATTTCAAACTTATTTTTTAAATTTATTTAATCACATAATAGTGGAAAAGAAATTCTTATATTTACATTGGATTTGTAATTATTATGAAAAATCAAAAATGATGTCACCAATGTACAGTTATGGACTAGTACCAATGAATGATAAGGAGCTGTTGTATCCCCCTCTAAGTATAAGTCTCTTTGACCTTAGTTTAAAGGATGGCAGACATTTTGGATAGCTGAAATAGTTGTTAATAATAAATTATATTTTTAGATTATTACCACCCAGCTTAATCATACTAAGCTATTTCCTAGACTCGACAGGAACAAGTGTGGGTTAAAACCCAACTATAAGCAACAAACACACAAACTTAAATCTAACAACCAAGAATATTTGTTGACTTTACATACCTCTCCAAAACCACTATCAAATATATAAAGCGGACTATCATCAGTAGTAGTTAACATATAATCTACAAAATATTTCATTTTAATTTTTACACTATATCCTTCATTATCTTCTCCACATTTAAATCTTTGGTTTCTATACTTCTTTTTTAATCTCTGAAAATAAAAATTAATACCACAAACGTAAAGCAACAATAAATTAAAAAAAAAACAAAATGTTGTTATAATAACAGAAGAAAAAATAACTACACCACCCTTTAGCTTGATTCACCAACAAAGAGGGCAAATGCATTTAAATAAAAAATAATGTCTAGTTTTAAAAAAGATTATAAACACTACTATTACAGATTAAAGACACTATATACAGATTAAAAAGACACTAATATTATTAAAACAGATTATAAGACATTTATAGGGGTCAACTACAGACTACTATATTAAAAACAGATTAAAGACACTTATAGGGTTATAAGTGTCTTATTAAAATCCTTTGCATGAAAAAGTTGTCTACTTATTCAGATAAATGTCAGGCCTATATCTGTATATTGATGCACCTAAAGTGAGTTCTGATAAAGTGTCAATCAATTAATAGGCACAGAAAAAAGAGAATTTAAATTAGGTGTCATTAAAAATTGTAAATACACTCCTTGACAATATATACATTATGGAATCAGAACGCCAAGTGGGAATGATCCTCATTTGACTTCTTTCATTGGAATAACCTCATAAGGATCATTTCCTAATACATATTCACTAAAATAAGGGTTGGTAATAATGAAATATAGGCACAATATGCACACGTTTTGTGTGTAATACAGCTTATTATTCATGAAATTCAGAAACCCCACTTACCTATCTATAAATTATTTACTAAGCAGTAAAGATTGTTCTGTTTATCATTAAGAATAATATGTTTAATGAGTAATACAACCACAAAAATTTGTTTCATGCACTACAGCTAATACAGTTTTAGTGATTAGGTGATAATTAATTAAAGAAAATATCCATTAAATATATAAGATATAGTGATGGTAATTAAGGAGAGGTAATGGATCACTTAACAAGAAGGCCATATCATTGGGCATTTTTAGTAACTTATTCAGATAGAACATCGTGTTCTACTTTATGAGTCTAAGTGCAGACATTATGTGTTAAATCCACAGAAGGGCTGTGGCTTTCCTACAGGCTTCTATAGTTTTTGCTACAAACAACACCTACTCCACAGCAAGACAGAGTACTACTCTTAAAAGCATAATGCAGAAACATACAATTATATTAATTACTACATTTTTCCCCAAATCCAATATTATTTAGGGTATCAATTTTTTACAAGTAATGAAATTGCACAGGCTCGGATACATCAGCTAAACATCCCTTTCAATGAACAACACTTGTTAGGATTTCCTTTTCTTACTTAAAAACTCTAGAAGTTTTAGCTGTTTAAGCATGTGAGCCTGTCACCCAGACTGTCTGGATGACTCACAAGACTATGAGAGAAAGGTAAATAATATAAAACAGAACTTTAAAACATAAATATAAACTTACATGTAATGTCCATTTATTGGTTGCATTCCATTTTTTCTGACTCCCAACAATGACAACAGGTAAAGATGGTTTTTCATAATTCTCTACAAATTCATCAATAGAAACTTGGTCCACATCTATTCTTTTGGTATTATCATTGACTATTTTAAATGAATCAAAGTTGTTGGCATATCCCATATGAGCCCAAGACCATGCTAAATTTAATTCTAAAAGAAATAAAAAAAATAGTTAGAACACTTATGACAGCAAAGTTAGAAAGTAAAGTAAACCTTGGGCACAGCCCAAAGGTATGTGCATAGTCTGCACATACCATAGTTAGATCTCACACATTGCTCTGTCCCTTTTAGCTTTTGAGATATTTTGATTAAGTTCTTTATAGTCAAACGTATACATTTATAAAATGCCTAAGAAACTTCAAGTTTTGATTTTAATAGATGCTGAACAGAAAATTTGGATAAGTCTAGAGTCTTCTGGTTTATAAAATTCACTTGTAGTTTTTGATTTAGGATAAAAATCTAACGATGCAAGAGAAACCTAAATATCCCGAACATGAAAATTCAACTGCATATGTGTGACATCAAACACTCACTAGGTAAACATAGACAAGTTAAAAACAAGATTAATAAGCTTGATAATCAAAGACTACTGGATAGGAACATTGATAATGGACTTACACAAGGTACAGGAGTTATACCCAATAGAATCAATAGGTAAAACTAAATGCAAAAATTGGGTACGGGGTACTGAGGAAAAGTTCCGAGGTACATTGTATTCGCTACACTCATCCTCACTGCTTCAGACTTGTTTCACTCGTCCTCAGAAATACAGTTCGCCAAATTTATACTGCAACATGCCTTCGGACTTGCTTCGCTTGTCTTCAGATAGTAAATGCATCAGTATTATTCTCAGCTGTCCCCCATTCAGCACTGACCACTTAACTATTCAATGCTCCTTAATTTTTATGATCCAACAAAAATCATGGATATACTTGTAGTATTAAAACGACACTTAGTGTACTTATTTATTAGGTATTAATACAAAATTTCAACTCAATTGGATCATTTTCCATTTTTTCCAATTTTTTAAAAAACGTATTGAAGTCATTCGATAAAAATTGAACTAATGCTGATAATGAGATGAAACTTGGCACATATGTTAGTCTAATACATAGTCACATGCATGCTAAATCTCAATCCGATGGCATCATTTTTCCGTGTTTTATGATTTTTCAAAATTTTTGCTGAGTCATTATTGCGGGTTAATGGCATCATAAAAAACTATTTTCCGAATAGCAAAACTACAGCGGTAGACTGATTTTTGTACAAAATA
The DNA here is from genome assembly GCA_018340805.1 of Microvelia longipes. NCBI lineage: Eukaryota > Metazoa > Arthropoda > Insecta > Hemiptera > Veliidae > Microvelia > Microvelia longipes. The sequence continues at coordinate 4,371,377 of JACMZG010001893.1, read as the reverse complement.
TCAACTCTAGCATAAATACACTGGGGGGTACGATGATAACAGACTCACACTCATATAGACAGACAACTTTGCAAAAACCACTCAGGATGCCTAAAAAACGCCTGAAACGGATAATTCTGGGTTCATCCTGGTTTTGGATTTTGCCAACACAATACTTCTCCTACATACCTACGGTATAAATGAGGAACAGTAAAAATAAGGTGTTGGCAGTTGTTACAGTGTTCTCTAACCATGGACCAGAGATCCACTACTGTGAAATTATTAAATTCTTTTATTATTCACCAGAGTGTGCCTAGGATTATACACAGCAACGTTTGCTACAGGGCAATGTCCTTCACCTGACCTAAGCTCATCTGGGGCTAAAAGTGAGTCCATCTCACCAATAGAGGAAAATAGAGGAGTTGGAACACTGCCTCAACCCCTTGCTTTTACAGCATTTATGGTTACACTAATAGATACAGACATAGAAATATATTACTAGTCAATTTTTCCCACACTGTTTCTGTTTTTTTGTATAATAAACATTTTAATACAACTCTCTGTAACATTTTACTGTTTATTTGATTACAGTTGTAATAGAAGGTGTTCAGGTTGCTTTTTTGACAATTTAAAATTCAACTAATAGGGCCCTTCTAGTAATAATATCCCTATGCATAGAGGGATCACACAATACAGATACTCCTACATAATTACTGAATACGGGAATCCTACGAGTCATATATCTACTTAATGGATGGGGTATTGGTTTTCTTTGAATATACAGAGCATATTAAACAGTTGATTGTATTCCATACTCCATAACAATCCGGTTCAAGCACCGTATTTGTTTAGTCGATTGAGTCAGATGACGCCATAGCTGATTCCGCCAAAACATAATGTCTTTTATTGTGAAAGCTCACTTGGGTAATAAGGAAGTTCTATATTAACCAATTTGTTTTATTTACAAATAAATTAAATTAAATTGTGGTTTATTTGCACAGTAATAGTTAGACTAATACAAAATATTTGATAAGTTATTTGTAGAAAAATAGTAATATTAAAATAATGGTTTGCTGAAAAGGTTATATTTTAAATATGATCTCCTCTGAAGGCAATTACAGCGTATGGAGGGAGCAATCAAGATTTCATCTTTCTAGTTCTAGCGTATCCCAATGGATTCCCTCCACATGGTTCTTACAGGGTATTTAACTAGTGTAATATGATCCAAAGATTTACAGCCTATCGTTTAGTTTAAAAATCTTGACAGGCCAGTTTAGACACCACTGATTCTAAAGAATAAAAAATCCTGCAAGAAGGGAGCGGAAAAAACTATGTAAAGAAATCAGATTATTTTACCCGTATTTTCTTGGCGATGTTTTTTTACATTTCTTTTGTGTAGTTTTATTTTAAAATATCATTCTAAGATTCATTTGAAAGTAGTTTTCAAAACAATGTAATCATAAGAAGAACCACAAACAAAGTGAACTATAGCTGGGTAGAAGGTTTTTCCCCTACAGCGGTTATTGTGGTAGAGATTTTTTCTCTTTTTAAGTGAGAGGTTGGCAGCGGCTTTTCTGATTGGTCAATCCCCAAAATACTTATGATCTTGGGAATTTTTAAACTAAACGATAAACTGTAGAATGATGTTTGTACAAAGTAAATCATGGACTAGAATAATTGTTTTATAACACTCAGGACATTCCCCATAATTTTTAACAATTTCGTTTATTATAATCATAATAAGAAAGAATGTAGTTATTAATCAATTATTCTAGATACACAGTAACAGTTTAAAATCAACGAAAAGGTAATCCTAATCAAGTCATTTTTGCGCGCTTTTAACGCATAGCAACGCAATAATGATTTCCGTCGTTTAGAAACAAATTCAAGCCAGTTATTTGTTCTTAATTTAATCACATTGATAGAATCGAAGTAGAGAGTAAATACCAATAAATTCAAATAGCAAAAGAAGAAACAAATACTGAAATTGCGTACCTGGCCGAGATCGACGTTTGGCATCTCTAATTCGTTTCTTCGTTCTTTTGTCCAAACTGGAACTAGAATATTCAATGTATTGACTATTTTCGTTTTCCATATAAAAGTAAAAAAATAATTAGTTAAAAATGTAAAATAAAAAAAAACAAAAAAATAAAAAAAGTAAAAAGCTAAAAGAGCCCTAAGCTAGAAGGCATACAATGTGCAGGTTATAATTTCTTTTTTATTCTTTTCATCATCTTTGCTTTCGTCTTCTAAGCTTAACAGTATGGCGGACATGTCGTAGTACTTTAATAAAGTTTTAATAATTATTAATATTAGTCTTACTTAGATTTAGAATTTAATATGTTGAGATGTTCTAAAACTGACAAAATCTTCACCTCATCTGTGGCTCACTAACAACTCAAGATAACAAATTGAATTTTTGAGTCTTTACTAATGACGCATAAATTATATTTCAATAGAAAAGAGAGGAAACTAATGTTTATTCTCCGTTTTGGGACCAATTTTATACACTATTAAAATCAAATTGAGGATTTAAATTAAATTTATTGTAATGCTATTGTTTTGTAAAATGATATGCCTTCCACTTTAACGATAGTCTATTTTGCAATACACAACAGATTGGATGGTCTATAAGTAAACCAGTAATCACGGCACAAACTAAACTTCTGCTCAACACTCTGGTTGCTCAACTTCTTTTCTCTCAGATCTAGTAATTTATTTTATCTGCTCTCGGCAGGAAAATGAAGCATTACTGAACTAATTTTAGGCGAGAAAGTAGTGTTTCCCAGATCGGCTGGTAATTAGTCATGAATGACTGCACTTAACCTGCCTAGGCAGGAAAGTAGCATTTCCCAGCCGCCCCTGCCTATGCTGGTAAAGAAAGTTAATAGATAATTTTTGTAAACTGATTAGTTATATTATGATTCAATAAAAAGCCTATTGAATTTATTTAATAATTTATATAATGAATAATTACATTATTTAACTAATTAAAATTAAAATAAAACAATTTGTAATGTAAATCTTTAATTAGAAATAAGTTTTATTGATTATATTAAAGGCAACACTTTTTGTTTTGAGTTTATTGTCTCATCTTTTTTTGTCGAGTCATTCACTACTTTTATCTTACGAACCCGTTTTTAATACAATTTAAAAGTTAGTTTATTCTATAGCGTTTTGTGATTAATATCGTCGAAAATATAGCCGAACTTTTCGAACATACCCCGCCGGATGTTTTGGAAATAGCTGCAAATGCCAAAGAGAGCCTACTACCTGGCAAATCAGGAAGTAGGTATGTCAAAGCATATAAAGTGTTCAAAGAATGGTGCTCAGAGAAAAATGTAAAGAATGTAAGTAAAAAATTGTGTTAGCGTATTTAAAAGAACTGTCAAACACAAAATCGAGCGCTACTCTGTGGTCAACTTTCTCGATGATAAGATCTGTAATATCAGTCAAAGAAAATGTAAATTTAAACATTATACAAACGTAATAAGTTTTTCAACAATGCTAGTTTTGATTCATTACTGTTCGCAGACAAAATATTGTGTGGAACAAGGCAGGAAAGGAAATATTACTGACTCGTATATTTGCCTTCCTTGGCTTTGCCTCGTTAGTCAAAATTAAAATTACCTGCCTCGGCTTTAACTCTGCAGGTAATTAAGATAGCACACCCTCGCCTTCGGCTCGGGGGCTAACTTCGATACTAGTCAGTAATATTCCATTTTCCTGCCTAGTTACACAAATAACAATTATTAGATAAATAAATTAATTTATACAGAAATAAATTTATATTTATTTATTATATGAATTCTTACTTTTAGGGAATTAATGTATGATATTTTCCTTTGAATATTTTATAATTTAATTAGTATTATTATCTATCGTTATGACTTATTGATTTATATATATATATATATATATATATATATATATATATATATATATATATATATATATATATATATATATATATATATATATATATATATATATACCTATTACCTATAGGTTTACCCTATAGGTAAAATTTTGAAACACTGAAAAATTAACCTGAGCACCTTCGCTTATAAGTATAATCAAATAATCAGTAACATTACAGTAATTTATAAAAATACAAAAATCAAAACACAATCAATGTACGGGAAGCTGGAAATAGTTGATTTATTATAACCTTAACTCACTCTTGGAGGAGGTTTCAATTAATTTACAAAGAGCCCTTGAGAGCTCCAAAAAGATTTAGTGCCCCTCAATGTATTGGGATAGGCTTTGCTCCCTCTATGATCACCAATAACATCCCTATAAACTAAAAATAATCTAACCTTAGTTTTTTTGGTCATTGATAAGCTTTAATGTATATTTCGGGGATATTGGAGGTAATTTTTGGTCGAAGGTGGTTAAATTTTAATTGGTGGCTCAAGATAATTATTGATTATTAAAATCCATAAAACAGCATCAAATCTGACTAAAGAACAGTAAAGAATAATAGTATATTTCTACAATAATGCAAGTTATCCCTACTGTAAAAATGAATTCGAGATAAAATTCAATTGTTATAAACAAAAGTCCGTACACAAGGGGGATCAGCATGCTCATTATATGATCATTCATAAAACTAGCAGGAAAACCAGTCGGCAGGTAAGTTAAAGGCGTGCAGTTGATGCAGTTTAAATTTATTTTCCTCATTTATGACGTAGGTGTATGAGGAAAGTATTTGCATTGCACTAATAATCCGTATATGAGATTTCAACTAAATTAACCATAGAGATATATACTAGAGGGGGCATAGCCTATCTAAATACATTGAGATGCTTGAAATATCTTTTTGGTGCTCTCAGGGGCTCTGTGTAACCTCATTGAAACCTCCTTTAAGAATGAATTAAGGTTATAATAAATCAACTTTTTTCGTCTTCCCGCACATTGTTTGTGTTTTGTTTTGTATTTTTAACTTGTTACTATATAAGTTATTGTAATTTTGTACTGATTATTTGATTTTATATATAATCGAAGGTGGTCACGTTACTTTTTCCATGATTCAAAATTTAACCTATAGGGCCCCTCTAGTAATAATATCACTATGAAATAACCGTTTCAGGTGTTATAGGGCACACGGTTAAAATCATGCAGTTGAAAGCGTGGGAAAAAGGTGTTAAGGAAGCAATGAGGTTGGCCTGATATGGAATCGTGGGCGTGATATGGAATCGTGGGTCTCTCAATACATTAAGAGGCCTGAAACATCGTTTTGGGGCTCTCAGGGGCTCTGTGTAACTATATTAAAACCTTCTTCAAAAGTTAACTAAGGTTGTAATAATTAATCAATTGATTTTGGCTTCGCGCGCATTGATTATGTTTTGTTTTGTATTTTTAACGTTCTAATATGAAAGTTATTGTGATTTTGTACTGATTATTTCATTTTATTTCTAAGCGAAGGTAGCCATGTTACTTTTTTGATGTTTCAAAATTTAATATATCTTTATGGTCTAAATCAGGTACCGAATATTTAAAACAATTTAGTATACATGACTGAATTGTCTGAGACTAAGACGTGTGTTACACTTCATTCTATTTACTCTATGCTTAAATCGACGCTTTTATTAAAATAATACAAAACATTCAATTATATATACCCAAGAAAATGGAAAATATTGCGTGGATGGAATATTTACGCCAAATTATATTGTATTTTTTACTATTAATATTTTGTAGTAAATTCTAAGAAAAATTATAATTTGCTTTAAAATCTAGTATTTAATTGTCCGCCGTTAGATAGGGTAACAGACTTCCCGGTTTTTCGAGGTTGTCTCGGTTTTTAATCTAAAATCCCAGCGTCCTGAAAGAAGGATTCGGGAGGCTTGCTTGTCCTGTTATTTAAGAGATATAGGCACCACAATAATTGAAATCATGATAAATAATTAATCTATATTAAAAAATAATACTTTATTAGATGCTCTACATTTTTCTTTATAAATTTAACTGTAACATCATCATGTCCAGGAGAAGATTCATGTCCTCTGAGATCATGTGCAGCTTCTAATATATCCTTTTCTGTTGCTTTAAACTCTCTCTATTTTATTCCTCCGTTTGTAATATCTTCCCCTTCTATCTACTAAACCATGTTTATTTGTCATCTTTTCACCAATCGTAGAAAAACGCTCACCAAAACCATTTTCTACAAACTAGGGGCTTATTTCTGGGTCAAATATCATCTAATCACCATGTATATACATCCATAATTTAATTCACGTATTGTATTACAAACGCGTTTTTTGTTGAAAGCGAGGTTGATGAAGTTCCACATGATCATAGCAGTATTGCTTTCTTTAGTTTTGTTTTTATAGAATTTTATTTTTTACCTGACAAATAAGTTGTTTGTCTATATGAGTGTGTTTGTGTGTCTGTTATCATCGTAGCTCCCAGTGTATTTATGCTTAAGAGTTGAAACTTTGTCAAAAATCAGTCTATAGGTGTAGTTGTGCTATTCGGAAAATATTTGTTTTGACGTCATTAACCTGCAATAATGACTCAGCAAAAACATCATAAAACGCGGAAAAATGTTGCAATTTGAGATTTAGTACGCATATGTAGTGTGCCGAGAGCGCATCCTTCACACTTCTCATTTATTTAAAATTATTTTATTTAACATTGAAATTACCATGTCATTCTTTTTATAAAATAAATTCATTCTCATTTTATTGATCAAAGAGTCGGCACATTTTTATACATACTAACATATGTGCCTAGTTTCATCTCATTATCAGCATTTTCAGCTGTTCAATTTTTATGAAATGAGTTGTGTACGTTTTAAAAAATAATTGAGTTAACATTTAGTAAAAGTATAATACATAGGTATACAAAGTTTCGTTTAAATACGACAAGTATATTCATGATTTTTGTTGGATCATAAAAGTTAAGCACCATTGAGCGTGGTCAGTGCTGTATGGGTGACCTAAAGTATTACATAAACCAAGTAGGGAAACTCCTATACTAACATGTGTAAAAAAATTCAGACATGCGTGATCATCTGATTGCTGGCTCTAAAATTAAGAAAACTAAAATTGGAATAACTGCGCATGCGCCTCTTAGGATTTACGTTTTTTTACTTAGTTTTATTGGCACCTGATAACATTAGGAGAGTTTTACTTTTAATCATGTTTTCTTACTTTAAAATGTACGTGATAGTTTTATGATTTTGGTTTAAATTTTATGGAATAATTATTAAAATAAATTAGTTATAGAAAAAGAGAAAATATAGTAAAGGTAAAGTACATGTTTTTATTAAAATTTTGAAGAACATCCAGACGACAATGTATTGCCTTAAACATAACTTAAAATCACGATTGCTTTTATTATATTCAAAAATGTTTGGTTAAAGTTGTAAAATTACTAATTACAATCAATATTTGAGGGGGTAAAAACAAATATCACTCACAAAAATGTACTAAGTTAAGTTCGCACTCAAAAAAAAGTTTAATTAGCCACTCGTTTTAAGTAACTTAAAAAACCTAGTATTTATAGATTCGCACTTAAACCTCTATTGGATGTGACAAAACGTATATCATAGACAAATTATTAACATTTTAATACTAAATTGTACAAATAAATGCATTATAAAAACAAAAATTTTGAGTACCGTAAATAGTGTGTTTATATTACTACTATGGCTGCGCCCATAGGAAAATTTGAGCCACCTTCCTAATGGACAAAATGTGAACTACATGCCAGGTCTGACAGAAATCGTGTTTATTTCCCTACTTGGTTTATATATTACTTTAGGGTGACCGCAGAGGATGAAACGGATTTATTTACTATTTGAGGACAAGGGAAGCGAGTCCGAACACGTGTTGCTGTATAATTTTGACAAATTGTATATTCTGCGGACGAGCTAAGCGAGTCTGAAGTAGGGTGGATGAGCGTAGCGAATCCGATGTGATGAGGATAAGGTCCCAGGTACCCCGTACCCGATTTTTTAATAATTAATTTATTATTACGTTTTTCCTTTTTATTGATTTAGTTATTAAATAGGAAGGTAAGTCATACTAATAAAACGTAATGGAGACAATTTATTTTACATTGGAACTTTCTTAGAAATACTATTTTATATACACAAAAACAAAATACATATCAATATAGTATGGAAACTGACCCCCCCCCCCCCACCAAGATTTTTACAGAGGAACACCTATGCTTTTTTAAACCTATATAAAGGTGAGTATCTAATCTAATACAAGCGGACTTGTATTAGATTTAAAACGTAGCTCTATCTAGATTTATCTTATTTATTTATACCATGATACCTGAGAAACCCTATTAGATGCTTGCAGTGGAAGCACTTTAAGGATTTTTGAAACTAATTTTTGGTTTTACTTTGGATAAGTATAAGATATTCACGATATATACCGTGTTATTTTGATATATAGCTGTAACATAAGTTCTAGCTTATTGTTTTAATAAAACCGCGTCAGTTCAAATAAAGGCAAATAAATTTTTCCAACACAGACCAACTTTTTGAAAAAAAAAGTATTATCCATAAGACTGCTTTGCTTATACGTAAAGTTAAGTTTTCGAGAAAGATGAATAAGTTTTGTATGTAGAGATTAGAAGTAAGATTGAGGTGGGCTAGGGAGTCACCCCCCTCCGCCGTCACTCCCCTCTATTTCAAAAAATCCAAAGAGTTCAGTTAAACATCTGCCGTCGTCGTGCGAGGGTCTCTTTACCCTTCCGTCGTTAGTTTTCTGTTTAAAAAATTCCGTAAACCGACCAAAACATTTTTTTAAAAAAAACCGGCTTTTCCGAATTTCTCTAAATCAAACACATATCCACTAAAATTGGATTATTGCTTCCAAACATTGTAATAATATGGTGAGAACCCAAATGTACCAAGTGTATTTTTTTAAGTGTTAAAAATGTGTTATTCCCTTTAATTGTGTATTTATAGTGTTTATTTAAATTTATTTTTGTGATTATTTTGTGTCATTTTAATTTTGTGTTTTTTGTTTTTTTTTTTATTGAAGAATACAGGGATATCATGAAGGTACAAATTTTTATTTATTTATTATGTGTTATCAATTTCTTTTCTTTGTTGTAAAACACAAAACATTTTAGGTGTAATGGTTAAATAATGTTTTATCAGGTTATGTTGACATGAAAATTATTTGTAAACCGGCCTAACAGTATATTGGAATGGGAACCACTTGGATGCAGACCAAAGTGAACCTAAACGTTCATTTAATAGTAATCATTTACTAATTCCGAAATGGAGGTAATATCGGTTTCAGCAGTACGTTATAACTTCTTATTAGCAGCAACCTTACGAGAAAATTCATTAGGGTTCTGGTACCGGCTTTATTTATGTCCAGTTACTGATAAAACAGAAACCTCAAAATTACCTCTGATAAATAATGTTGTTTTGGTTAGAAAGTAATCAAACTATATACAATTTAAAAATATACCATGCTTTATTTAATCCTTCTATTTTCATCCTTAATCCTTTAAGTTATTACTCTTGCTTATCTTGATTATCTTTACATTATCAATTTTCATCTATAACATAATAATTAGTCATAAAAAAAAATTCAATGATTCTCTCTTTTTATTCTTTATTATGAAGTCAAAATTCTTACTCTTTATCAATCTTGATTATATATTTCTATCATTTATCCATATGTATTTAACTTTCTTAAGAAAAATCAACGATTCGTTATCATTATTTTTATCATTGTTTGTCGTAAAGTTTATATTTATTTATTTTCTTAGTTGCTCCGTTATTCTTTATTTCTTCTATACTTTATTCTTTAAATCATATAATATTTTCTATTTTCTTCTAAACTTTATTCGGTTATAATTATGTTTATAACTTAATTCGGTTATAAGTAGATTTGATTAGTTTTTTGGAATATGAAACTTTACCAAAGAACTAAGTTATTATTATCACTACTAATCTTTTTATGGTTATTATTATTCTATATTATATTATCAATTAGTTTTATACCATCATTCCTAATATTTTCTTTAAAAATCTTCTTCATAAGTTTTCTTATCATTTATTTATTAGACACCTCCTACACCTAAATGTCTAATGAAAAATGTCTAATGTTAAATGTCTATCTGAAAAATTTGTAATTCTTTTTTGAAGCATTCTTAATTTAATTAGGAAAATTAGATGAAAACACAAGAGGTGAGTCTGATATAACAAATGACTGCTAAAGTAATCCATGAGCAAACATTTAATAAATTGGTTAACAAAATAATGTGTTCAAAATTTTAATTTTGAAATCAAAGTCATATGGGTTTCAGCAGCAACCAAACTGAAGTTGGTTTGGTAGTTCCCTGTTTTTTGAACAGGGAACTTTTTCACTGTCAAGGTATTAAAGCATAGCTTAGGTTAGCTCAATAAGTGAGTATGATGTACTAAAGGCCTACTACGAACTGAAAAAATACCAGTGGGTTTTTCAGCCCCAGATTACCAGATCTTTCAGCCCCAGAATCCTTACTTAGGGTGTGACTATTCCTTAAGTTAACTAATTTTCAAATATGGCTCAGGCCATCCATCATCACCGTAATCATAATTTGGTATCATCTTAACTCGCCGAGATTTTGCCACACACTTGCCAACTGGGTTTCTAACCGCTGCGCTCCCTAAAGACGTTCTTTAGAAGCCTTTGAAAGTTCTTGTGCAGATTCTGGTCAATACAATGGCTGGTGTGTAGCTGCAATATCAGCTATCGTTACCATTGACGCCCGTTTGATTAGTGACAAAGTTTTCTCAATGCACTCCATAACTAAGACTGAGTTTATCTTATACTCTGGCAACACTTTGAGGACTACCCGGCTTTCTAAGCATTATGCAGGCAGACTTGACTTGACCTTCAGGATTGGTTAACCTCAAAGAAGGCATTTCTTGCCTTGTAGTCATTTCAAAATTGTTTATTTTATTTTGATTGACATTCATTTCCTATCCTTTTTTTGGATTTACTGCTCAGTTTACTTCAAGGATTTAATCTTTAATATGTAGATATATATATATATATAGGAAAAGTTGATTTTAGTTTTTCCGTATTAATAATTTTGGGAAATAAAAATAATCATCCCTTATAGATTAGCCGAGGCACTTTGCCATCTTATTTTATAGCTAGAAGTCTCATACGCGCACGCACACACACACACACACACACACACACACACACACACACACACACACACAAACACACACACAGATATATTATATATATATATATATATATATATATATATATATATTATATATATATATATATATATATATATATATTACATTACTATCTATGTTATTAAGAGTTTTGTCGCAGGTTGTGTCATACCAAGGCGACACAACGTTTTGCCGGCAATAAACTAAACGTTCGCGAGTTTTATCTCATATTATAAGAGATAGGAAAGCAGTAAGTGTATGTATATTGTCATTTCCTTCTAAACTAAGAACCACTGCTTTTACTTGCACTATTCTTAACCGCCTGTTTTAAAATAGATAGTTGGTTCGGTAGGTGTTTTATGTAGGAAGATACGAAAAGAGAGAGGTCGAACCCACGCCATATTAAGTTCTAAGTAACAAAACTTTACCAGCATTTTACAAAGCCCTTTTAAAATACAATTAAAAAATACTCTAATTCTAAGGTGTCAGAAAATATATTTTTCTTATTTCCTTTCGTTAATTAAATAAAAAAAAATTGAATAATTTCATTTAAGTAAATATTTAAGTTAAGATTGTACATACATAGTTATGAAGTCTATTTGAAATTAAACTTATTAAATTAGCTTTTATATTATATATTTTAGTTCAATATAAAAATAGGTTAAATTAAATTTAAAATAATAATATTTATGATTACTTTGTATTCTTTTCACCAAACTTGAGAGTATTTTTTGTGCTTTTGTTTGGATGTTAATTTGATATTTGTGGATATATATAATTATATAGATTGTTAAGTGAAGTTCGAATGCAAGTTAAGTTGCATACCCACGGTTTGTCTATCCCCTCTTCTTACTGACTTAGAACAGGTTTCAACCTATTGTAAGTTTCTAGTGAACTTCGTTCATAGAATATTTTCTGTGTCAAACCTATAAATAATCTATTTAATTATGCATTTGAAGTTGGCTACACTTTTACCTCTAAAGTTTCTGTATCATTTTTTTCTAATTCGGTTTATGCAATAACACTTACGTCATGTGTAGTTTAAAGATCTAATCTATGAATAGATTTAATATGTATTGAAAATACATCAAATGTGGTTTGTAATACGTAAAGGTTTAATTATTAGTTGGTTTTTAGTGTTTTAAAGAAGTCCTATCAATTTTAGATCATAGCCAAGTATTAGATATCGACAACACTGGAGTTTATGAACTGATTGGATAATATAAGATGAAGAAAAAGTTTGCTGAAGAACAGCTGTCCTTCTGAAAACATTCAGAAGGACCTGAAATGATGAAACATTCTAAATAACCGAGCAACAGTTAAAGCTAAAAAATGTCAAGCAAGCATGGCAGTTTTTAGCAACTTGAAAAAAATATTGATACAACATGGTTTTGTTGGACTTAACAACACTTCAAAGTTGTATTAAAATCAATTTTTAGAACATTATATACTTTTTTTAATTGTTTCGAAAATTCGAGACGACTGCCTTATTGAGAATTCTTTTGTACCAAGTTTAGTTTGTATCGGTTTTTCTGTTGGACCTGTATCGTGCTCATCTAAACCCATAGACATAATTATTAGTTTTTTGACATCTATGGGTGCCGAAACTATGTCATTGAATTCCTATAGGAAATTCTGACGCAATGCATGTCACAAAGACAGAACTTGTTCAAAGGACACCTTCAACCATGTCAAGTTATTAAATGTATTAAGTTAGTAAAAGAATAAAATTATTTGTAAAAGCAGTCTTTCTTATGACTATATTCTTATTTTGGTGCCTATATTTCGCGAAGTACCTACTCACTTACTTCTTAAGTACCTATTGGTAGAAATCCTCGTACCAATCGCCACTTCGCCAATATGGTGCTTCTTTTTTTAATATTCCTCGTGTAGACTAAGGAATCTTTCTTCCTGTCCTTCTTCCTGTACTAAATTCTGGCGATTAAATCAGGTAATCTTAGTTCTAAGTGTGGCAGCCTATTTTATATCCCTTATTAAAATATAAATACTCTTTTTATGATTTATGTATAAAATACAAACAATAATACATAATAATAAATTATTCTCATTACTATTTTCATGTTTGAACTATTGTTTATTACTTTATCTATTAGTCGACGTATATACGTTTAGCGCCTTTTTATTTGTGTATTTATCCAATAAGATTGCTTTTTTATGGGTTAGCTTTAAGACTTTTACCTTGACTTGTCTTCTCTATCCAGTGTTACCACTACCTTTCGTTCAAAATAAAAATAAAAAACTTTTTAATTTCTGAAATAAGAGATTTGAATCACTTTAAACCACTAAGCTCTACCAACTTGAATACTTATTACTATACTTCGTCCTATTTTATCTGAGCACTTCTTTTTATAAACTATTAAATCTATTCACTTTCAATTTAGGCGTGCGCTGAAATATTTTTTTTGCCTAATTACATTACTGGGCTTATTAAGAATTGTGTATGATACACAGTTTTTATCAATCAATTACAAAATAGACGCGGTATTTTTTGAAAAATAAAAATAATTATCTATGTATAACGCAGATAAAAACAAAAGGCCTACAGCCTCTTGGCCTTACTCGGTGTCGGTGCTCGGCGCTGTTTCGCAGCCACATGGTTGTCATCATAGAGATATATACTAGAGGGAGCATAGCCTATCTTAATACATTGAGAGGCCTGAAACATTTTTAGTGGGCTCAGGGGCTCTGTGTAACCTCATTGAAACCTCCTCCAAGAGTGACTTTAGGTTATAATTAATCAATTTTTTTCGGCTTCCTGCAGATTGTTTGTGTTGTGATTTTTATTTTAAACATTCTACTATATAATTTACTGTTTTTTTGTTCTGTTTAATTGATGAAAATGATAATTGAATGTGGTCAGGTTACTTTTTCGATGTTTCAAAATTCAACCAATGGGGCCTCTAGTAATATATCTCTATGGTTGTCATTCTATATTTGTTTGTTATGTTTCTACTTTATGTAAGTGGCATACTGCAGCAATATAAGAGAAAATATGGATTTAAATATATTACACCAAATTTGTTGAGATTCTGATAAAAATCTCTTGATGTAGATTGGGGAATAAACATTGAATCTTTGCGTGATAAAAACAAAGCTATGTAACCACAAAATCAATAGTTCACCCATTATAATAAAAATAAAATTTTGCACTTATTGACGAAGTGATTCTATCTAATAGTGACAGTGCACCATAGTGATATTATTAGGGGAGGAGCCCTATGGGTTGAATTTTTAAACATCGAAAAAGTAACCAGATGAACAAAACAAAATAACAGTAAGTTGTATAGTAGATCATTTAAAATACAAAACGAAACACAAACCTTAACTCACTTTCAAAGGAGGTTTCAATAAGGTTACTAAAACCCCTGAAAACCTCAAAAAGATGTTTTAACCTTTCAATGTATTGGGATAGGCCATCCTCCCTCAAATAATATCTCTATACAGTACACTTTTAAAATCGGCTTACTAAACATGTTTTTTCAAGCATCGTTTATTTCCATTAGCCCAACGTTCATCAAGAAGGCGATTTTATCTCTTTTAGAGAATTTTTAGGATGTGTAGGTGCTAAAATGTACATAATAATGCAAATTATTTTAGTGCTCCTTTAAACATTTCAGGCGAGAAAGTAAATTTTAATATAAGTGAGAATAATGGGACCATATCATTTTTGATTTTTATTAATATCACTTCTGTTATATCTTCATAGAGACAAAACAAGGTTAAATTGACATTACTGACCTCTATATATAACACTTTAGATTTGATAGGCCTTTTAACTATGAACTATGTATGGCATAGATTCTACCTAGTGTATAATATATAACATTGATATGTCAGGAAGCCTTCTCCGTCGATATCTATATAGATTATAATGGATATTTAAATTTATTTAATCTATGAGAGACCCTTTTATACAATACAGTCACGTAATCTATTAATTTATAAATAATAAATATCCTTTCAATTTGTTTAAAAATTTAAAACGGCGTAGAAAACTCGGCGCGATAGTTCTAGAACAGTTTTTGCTAGTCATATCGCCTCGTTCCAGTTTCAAAATTGATTTTAAAGCAAGCTATGCCCACTTGAGTTAATAAACTTTGCTATTAAGGATGTAAGCTTCCTTTATAACAAAAAAATATTTTTTTTCTCAAATACATATGAAATAACTTTTCTAAATTTTAACAAGTTGATATATTTTCTTGCTTTTTATTATGTTCATCCAGTAAAGTTGTTATGTCGCAAATTTTCATTTTTAGGGAGTTTTTAAGCCAAATTACACTGAAGATGTCGGCATATAAGCGGCGGAGGGTGTACTAGAGAAATATTATGTATTTGTAAAAAGGGGGCAGATCAAGCAAGACCTACTATTTAGTTATTCAGTACGTAAGTATTAAGAAGTTTTCCTCTAGGCCTTTATTATCCTTCAGCTGTGCCTCGGTAGTCAATATGTTAGATTAGTAGAAACCGTTTTTTTTATTTGCAAGTAATGATTACATAAAGTCTCATAATATTTTATTAAATCACGCAAAAGCAAAAAAAAATATTAAGATTTATAAATCTATTTTTAGAATAATTTAGGATAAAATAGTATAATTTCTTATCATAAGTTGGTCATACTGTTAATTTTTTTTATAATCATGTTAAAAAAAAATCATGTTCTGACTTGTTCATTCCAGTTCTAATTTTGTTATAGTCGTACAAATTCTTTAATTTTCTTATCTCGTGATTTATTTTAATTAATTAAAATAAAATGCGTTAATATTATAAAATTGCGGGTTGAACAGACGGTTTACGGTTTACAACAATTACTGCGGAAGAGTGGAGGCGGATTTCTTAAATACGTAATTTATTTTTTTCTTTTTATTTAATTGCTTTGATCTCGTTTGCTAAATTAATTATTTTTTATAATTTTTATAAATTCTAAGTTAAACTTACTATGTTAACCCTTTTAGCCTAAATACATCAGTTATGGATAAAACTAATAGTTAAATTATAAGTTCAAAATACAATTTTGAGGTTATATTTTTGTCAGATTTGGTTAACATCGGTGTGTGTTTTGTCCAGTTATATTTAACAGCCAGTGGTTTGGCATCCAGGATTAACCTTATTTACTCCCTCGCTGTCAAATGATTACAACCGTGTGTTATACTAAGTCGTACGTCGAACAAAAAGATCTGTACGAGTGTAGGTATGGGTCTCATTCGTCGTGGAAGTCCGACCGATCGATCCGTAAGTTCTTGTTGCTTTTAATAACACTTTTTAATAAACAATGTCGTATCTCAATAATAGTAAATTATAAAATAATGTTGCACATTTACGTGTTTACTCACACGCTTAAAGATATATGCTAGAGGGGGTATAGCCCATCTCAATACATTGAGAGGCCTATCATCTTTGGGGCTCTGTGTAACCTCGTTGAAACCTCCTTCAAAAGTGAGTTAAGGTTATAATAAATAAATTGATTTTGGCTTCTCGCACATCGTTTATGTTTTGATTTGTATTTTTAACATTGTCCTATGTAAGTTATTGTAATTTTGTACTGATTATTTGATTGTATTTATAAATCGAATATGGTCAGGTTACTTTATCGATGTTTCACAATCTAACCAATAGGGCCCCTCTAGTTATAATATCTCTATGCTCACCCGTACATTTCTATTGGCTGGAAATTATGCTGTTAAACAGCTGTTAATTTTATATTTTTTCTTGATAATCAATTATTCTTGATTGAATAAACTAGTTTGCACTCGGAACATTGAAGGAATTTAAACTTGGTTGGTTAATGCAGGACTTAATAATGAATTTATCAAATAATAAATACCTTCATATAATTATAAATTAAACTCATAATTAATTAATCACTTATAATATGTTTTGTAAAATTTAAATAATACCTTAGCGTGTATTAACCTTTAATAGACTTCATCAATTTACATTAAATAAAAAAAATAACAAAAATTGGGTACGGTACCTTGGAGCGTTTCCTCATCCTTTCGAATTCGCTATCATCATCCTCATCACTTCGGAATCGCTTCGCTCGTCATGATAAAATGAAAACTACTTCATATTGCTGTATGTTTTCAGACTCGATCACTCGTCTTCATATACTTCAAAAATACGTTTTCCCAGCTGTTACCTATCCACGTACTGACCTCGCTCTATACTGCTTAACACTTGTGATTGGACAAAAACCTTAGATTTACTATCCATATTGAACTGAAACTTTATGCACTTGTTTTAAAGAAATTCACTTGTGCCAAATTTCAACTCAATGGGACGATTGTTTAATATCGTATACACGTCATTTCATAAAAATGAACTTATGCTGATAATGAGATGCAAGTTAGCATAATAATTTCGTCCGATTTTTTTTCTTCGCTTTCTAAATTTTTAATAAATTATATTTAGGGGAGCTCATCTAGACCCAAAAAATAATTAGATTAAATTAAAGGATAAATTAAATTAGAAGATAAAATAAATTAAATTAAAATTTAATGATAAATTTAATTTGGTTACAAGTATCAACAATAAGCAATATATATTATTGCTTTATTTATTAAGTATCAATCCTCTTGCATACACTTACTGGGAGAAACGATGATAACAGACACACACATGCAGACAAGCAATTAGTAAAAACCACTCAGAATTTCTTGAAAACACTTGAAACTAATGACTTCATTTACCGAACACACTTTTGCTAGATACCTACGGTGTAAATGACGTGTCAGATGGATCTGATGAACCATTCGGTTGTCAGTTCCCTGCATTTTATTTGGACGCGAATCCGAGTCTTTGGTTAGAACAGTTGTTAAGATATCAATAATGGTTAAGCGGGCTGCTTGGTTGGCATGTGTTTTTCATGACTAGGAAAGCTTAGTTCCATAATTGGCAGCTTGTTGTAACAAATGTAGATTTGGGGTAAGTTAGCCACGAGTATGTGCCCATATGTTAAAGTTACATAGATATGGAGTAAGTTAGCCACGAGTATGTGCCCATATGTTAAAGTTACATAGATATGGAGTAAGTTAGCCACGAGTATGTGCCCATAGTTAAAGTTACATAGATATGGAGTAAGTAGCCACGAGTATGTGCCCATATGTTAAAGTTACATAGATATGGAGTAAGTTAGCCACGAGTATGTGCCCATATGTTAAAGAGATATAGTGTTAGAGTATGTATTGTTAAAGTTACATAGATATGGAGTTAGCCACAGTATGTGCCCATATGGAGTATAAGTTAGCCAGGATTATGTGCCCATATGTTAAAGTTACAGATTGCCACGCTGTAAGGCTTTAGCTTGTTACGCTGTAAGCCTTATCAAAAACTGGTGATAATTTATTTGTCCATTATCATTTATAAACTAAGAACGTTTCTATATATATATATTGTACAATAGACTTCCAGTTGCAGTCCAAATGGGGTCTATCCTCGTCTCCAACCCCAATCATTAAGAGCGTGTCTTAGAATTCGGACCCCCTTCGTTTGTGGCGTTATAGGTCGGTATACTTGGTAGTAAGTACTAAAAAGTTGGACCACGAAGGTGGTTGACTAATGAGTACAAAAAGAGGCATTTTTCTCTTTACTACAACTGTCCTTATAACTTAGTAATATGAGAATCATTTAATTAGTAATGTATTTTCTAATTAAATATTTAAAGACGCTTCCTGTTGCCTAATTAATTAGTTAGTATTATAATACATAATTAATTTTTAATTAACAAGATTAGACGTTGTGTAAGGGGATGTTAGTAGAGTTTTAGGAATTTATTATTTATGAATTTTCTATCCTATTGGATTACATTGGACTTTATCCCAGTTCGGCCCCAAAATTAAGGATTTACTGAGACCCTTCTATTTATTTAACTGGTAAATTATATACATTTTAGCTATTTTTTGTAGTATACAGTATTAAATTTCCAACATGGTAGCCTAAAATTTACAATGTAAAATCGCTTATTACGTGGCAAAATGTCATTTAGTGATCGCTATAAGGAAATATGATGCAGCACCCAGCAAGTAGGCCACGTCGTTGGGTCCTTTAGGATTATCCTCTTCAGATCCTAGGATCAGGACTTATTTATTTCTTTTTACTTCAATTTACATATTTTGTAATAATCCGCTGAATGGTCATGCTTATAAGCAAAGCTCCTTCAGTATTGACTTGAAACAAAACTGACTAAAATTCAAGAATTAGCATCTCAGTTCTTGAAACCATCAGGTAGCAAGGAAAATATTCATAATAAAAGTCCCTAAGATTAATATCTTAATGTTTCCATACGCAGGATCGTTTAGGGTAGGGAGTGATTTCGAGTGCCTGGCCTTGCACAGTTTAGAAACCACAGATTTAATATCCCTTTTGAAGGACAACACGTAGTGTAAGGACTTCCAGGCGTATAATATGAGCCCTCAGCTAGGGTCGTACTCGCAACGTTAATTTGCTAACGTTTACATTAGGGGTTCCGTTAAAATTTCAACAACAAATAACAATCTTTATACATAAACTAAAAACCTGTTGTATATTTCACTTTTAACGACCATAACATAATACGAGGACGTTTATTGTTTTTGATTAAAAATTAGGTTTAGGTTTGGTTTACAAATCATTTCGGTATCGAAACATTTGTGTCACAGGCAATAGTTTGACACAAATATACTCGGCCTGTAAACCGCGTAGTGCCGCGGCGAGGTTTAGTATTTAAGCCTGGTCAATATAATGGCTTTGATTATTCGTTAAATTTTATCTACTTATGGGCACCGATTTTTCTTATACTTGGATCTAAAATAAGGACATCTAATGTACACCTTTCTGATAAGTTTCATCATAGTTTATTCATCAGTATAGCCTAAGTTATCTATCTTCTTTAGTAAACAGAAATTAACAAAAATAAATCTGACCACTCCACTAAAATGTTAACTCGATATATTATCAAAGTTTTTTTAAAAAAAGTTAAAAAAGGCTTTAGGTTTGGTGTGAAACATTTCATTAGTTTAGGTTTGCTCGAGGAGATAGAGCCTGCCATCTGGTGTCGGTCTTCTTAAACACAGTTTTTCGACTGTTTTAAAAGACCAAAAGTTGAGGGGTGGAAGTAAACTCCTCTTACTGTAGTTATTCAACCGAATAAAAACAACTAGTTCTCCCATTAGTCTTTTATTAGTTTTAACAATCAAATAAAAACTATTTGAACTATTAAGATTTCTATAGGAAACTTATTTGTTTTATTTATTTATTTCCATTTTTTTATTCATACCTTTCGTCTTATTGTCAGCATTAGATCAGTTATTAAAACTATCGGTTTTTTTTATTTATAAACGAGATCTTTATTTAAAGATGTTTAAGCCGGAGCCATATTATGTTTATAATATATCATTTGATACTACCGAGTTTTGCAAAACATGAATAGTTGACACAATATAATTGTACGAGAGACACCTAGGTAATGTAACAAGCAAAATCCAATGCTGAACTGTTCCATCAAGTTCTGGCTCTGTCGGCGCCCTGATGAGTTAGACGTAACGAAACAGAGTGGGGCATGACATTATGTCGAGTCATCAATGATGACGAATGTCGAATGTTGGAACAGTTCCCAGATGTTACATTGCATTTTGCTTGTTACATTTCCTAGATGTCTCTCGCACAATTATATTGTATATCATTTTGATACTACCGAGTTTTGCAAAACATGAATAGTTGACACAATATAATTGAGCGAGAGACACCAAGGAAATGTAACAAGCAAAATCCAATGCTACATCTGGGAACTGTTCCATCATTCGACATTCGTCATACTTGATGGCTCGACATAATGTCATGTCCCACTCTGTTTCGTTACGTCTAACTCATCAGGGCGCCGACAGAGCCTGAACTCACTCTGACCTTCAATTAATTCCGAAGAATATAATGTGAAGTACTTACCAGAGACGAGCGGTGCTCTCTTACCGCCATCATACATGGCAAGCAAAACATATATCATTTTGATACTACCGAGTTTTGCAAAACATGAATAGTTGACACAATATAATTGTGCGAGAGACAATTGACCCTGATGAGTTAGACGTAACGAAACAGAGTGGGACATGACATTATGTCGAGCCATCAAGTATGACGAATGTCGAATGATGGAACAGTTCCCAGATGTAGAATTGCATTTTGCTTGTTACATTTCCTAGGTGTCACTCGCACAATTATATTGTGTCAATTATATTGTGTCAATTATATTGTGTTATGTTTATAAGTTTAGGGATAATTTGTTCCTCTTTTATTTTTTAGGGTGAGAAAGGGTTTGTTTGGTTTAATTTTAATATTTTTTTTTATCGATGTGTATTTTATGTTTATTGCTAGATGATACTTTGAATAGTTTAATATTGTAAGGGAGTTTGCTGGAGAGTCAAAGACGGTTTCCAAGGCAGTCTGAGGACGTTTGCTAAATCAACCTGGCATAAGCCTATAAAATTTAGGAAAACCAGAGAAATTCTCAATTAGGGTAACCGGACACACGGGTCCTGGGTTTAAAGATTATATTACTTTTTTATTTGTTTTTAAGGTCGAGGGTTTCAGGGTTTTTTTTGGGGGGTGGGTTCAGTTTTAAACAATATTTTTAATAAAGTTTATTTCTTGGTTATTTCTTGGCAAATGGTTACATAAGTTATTTTGTATTAACCGGACTCATATTATATTTGATAGTTTTGGGGTGATTTGTGCGTTTTTATTTTATTTTTTGGGTTTGTTTGGTTTCAGGGAAATTTTAGGTTTGGGTACTTTCTTCATTTTTTAAGATTTGTCGAAAGATGACATTTTTTGTGATATTTTGAATAGGTTACTACTTTAAAAGAGTTTGCTAAAGTGCCAAAAAAAGATTTTATCAGGCAGTCTGAGGACTGACTTTTGATGAATCTAACATCTGTTATATTCTTCAAAAGTCAGTCCTCAGTCTTAACTTAACGGAATTAACCTGTAAAATTGAGAAAAAAATCACAGGAAATATCAATTAAGTTAAATTTGGTTTGGTCTCTAGATTTTCTTAGGTTATACGATATAGTTACGAATTTTAGTGCATTTATTATATTTTTTATAATTTTAAGAAGATTAATTTTTAGAGTCTTGATTTTTCTATCTTGCTTTGGGTATCTTGAATTTTAACGTCTTGTACACAATTGTAAAAATTCTAATGTAGTTAAAATTTACGATATTCTTTCTTTATAAAGAACAAGTAGTTAAAGATGCATCTATTGCGAATAGTATAATAGCAGTTTTCGCCTGGTCACTTGTGTTACAACTAAACAAGCCTGGTTAAGAAGTGAAAAATATTTATTTTTTGCGAATGTGCGCATTCGCTCATAAATCGACAAATGCGCGTGTGAGATAGTTGGCTATATTTTTCCTGTTGTTGGATTAAATAGTTACACATGTATACCAAATTTCAACTTCCTAGCTATTGTAGTTCCTGAGATGAGAAATCGGACAAACAGACGCTGGACAGAAAGTATTAGGGTTTCGAAGATAATCTTCGAAACCCTAATAAGTAATTGCGGGGAGTATAAGATAATATTTTTTTATTTTCGAGTGAGAAGCGAATCCGAAAATATACTAAAACGTAAATTAAGTTTTTTTTAATATTTCGACAATTAGAGAAGTGAGTAGAGTCCGAAGTCAAAGTGTTGAGAGGTACCTCGTGCCCGATTAAATTAATTGAACCTTTATTATTTGTTTTTTTTAATATTTCGACAATTAGAGAAGTGAGTCGAGTCCGAAGTCAAAGTGTTGAGAGGTACCTCGTGCCCGATTAAATTAATTGAACCTTTATTATTTGTTTTTTTAATATTTGGACAATTAGAGAAGTGAGTCGAGTCCGAAGTCAAAGTGTTGAGAGGTACCTCGTGCCCGATTAAATTAATTGAACCTTTATTATTTGTTTTTTTTTAATATTTCGACAATTAGAGAAGTGAGTCGAGTCCGAAGTCAAAGTGTTGAGAGGTACCTCGTGCCCGATTAAATTAATTGAACCTTTATTATTTGTTTTTTAATATTTCGACAATTAGAGAAGTGAGTCGAGTCCGAAGTCAAAGTGTTGAGAGGTACCTCGTGCCCGATTAAATTAATTGAACCTTTATTATTTGTTTTTTTTAATATTTGGACAATTAGAGAAGTGAGTCGAGTCCGAAGTCAAAGTGTTGAGAGGTACCTCGTGCCCGATTAATTAATTGAACCTTTATTATTTGTTTTTTTTAATATTTGAACAATTAGAGAAGTGAGTCGAGTCCGAAGTCAAAGTGTTCAGAGGTACCTCGTGCTCGATTAAATTAATTGAACCTTTATTATTTGTTTTTCAAATTGTTATTTAGTTTTAATTGATCTACTTCATGCTAAATCTGTTTTTGTGTTTACTTATGTCTAAAGATTCTTGTGTTTTATTTTTTTCTCTCTTTCTAGACAATTAGTTATGCATTTTATCTTTCTAGATTTTCTATTAATTAAACTATAATTTATATAAATTCAATGTTTATTTTTATCTGAATTATTTTCTACGATTTCTAATTTGGACTGATTTTCTTTTATAATTGCTTCTTAATGACTTTATATTGTCTAATTCTCCTTTGAGTTTGCTTTATTGCTTTTGCTTTAATGATTTGTTATGTATTAAATCTAAACTATGTTGAAATGAAACTAGTTGTATGCATTTACTCTCTTAAATTGTTTATTTATTTAATTCTATCCATTCTATAATAATATAATAATAATGCCTGCTTTAGGGCCTTTCGGCTCCTCAGGGTATTCGCCCTGCGGGAACCACCTCGGGTGGGTCACATCTACTATGCTCAAAGTAAAGCTAAAGTTGGTGAAATCTTTTTACATCAAACTCTATTCATAAAAACTGAGAGCATTTCTCGGGCTGTGAACCCCGGACCTCCGGTGCCGAAGTCCAGAGTACCGTGGCTACGGAGGCAGATATCCATTCTATAAGCAGAGGCGTATTTATGGGTCCTTAAAGACCTGCCCGGGTTCCATTAAACAATAATGGAACAATTGGGCTCTATTTGAGCCTTGTATTATACCCTTGGCTATAATATTTGGCTCAGAAGAGTAGTGGCTTTACTAAATAAGTTTCTATAGCTTTCACTAAAAACATAATGTGCCCACTGACAGACTAAACATTCGTGGACTTGAAACCATAAGGCATAAACATGTATATACCAGTTTGACATGTATCATACATTTTTGTTAAAAACATAAAGATTTTTTTAAAGATAAAATCAATTATATATATCTAACAATAGCATGACGAAACATTACAGGATTAGGGCTATTTATATTAAAATCAAATTTCTTAG
The DNA here is from genome assembly GCA_018340805.1 of Microvelia longipes. NCBI lineage: Eukaryota > Metazoa > Arthropoda > Insecta > Hemiptera > Veliidae > Microvelia > Microvelia longipes. Next base: position 4,346,888 of record JACMZG010001893.1, on the reverse strand, counting down.
GATTTCATGTCTTTAAATAGACATTATTATGTTATGCTCTGATTTAACTTTCCAAAGTTAAATTACCACCAAAAGGGGTAACAAAATTATTATACTTGGGTAATAGTTACCAAAATAATAATGGTAATTTGAACTTGCAAGAGTAAATTTATAGTAATAGAGACCATTTTAGCTTAGGACCATGTTTTCTCCTTTTTTTAAGGATATTTAATCTTGGTGCGTTTAAAATATTTCATCCGATATATTTATATAAATAAATAAATGACACAATACAATTGTGCTAGAGACAACTATTCATGTTTTGCAAAACTCGGTAGTATCAAATGATAAATAAATAAATCATTATTTTCCACTAAGATCCTCATTATTATCATTATTTTCACTAAAATTTCATGGTAAAACATGAAAATTGTTATGTTTAAAAAAATTGTCAATAATACAAAATTTCTGATAATCTTAAAATTTACAAAATATATGTTGTAAGAAAAAAGTTAATTTTTGTCAAATTATTATAACTTCCATGTGATGTAAGAATTTTGTTACCTGTATTACCAAATTTTAGTAATTTTTCTTGAGTCATTATTGTTTGTCATAAACCATCTCTATTACTGTGTTATGGTAACAATGAATAAAAGTTATGTGACATTTTATTTTTCTTTGGGTGGCCCAAATAATAGTAAATGCAACATGGCTAGGGCTGTAGAACGATTTTATTGTTTTCGACATTAAATTTACTCAGTGCGCTTGTCAATAAACTTTCGCAGCCATAAAATCTCATTTTACTGCTTAGTTACATAATCTACTATTAGTTTAAAGTCTCGGAAGTTAACTAACTAATATAGAAATTCTTTGGTATAGGTAAGTATAAAATGTTCATGGGGAGGGGATTAAAGACAAAATTTTAGTTTCGGAAATGTACGACCTAGTAAAGCCACCATAATTACTTACTTAAAGTTATATAAATTTCAAAATAGCAGTAGTATAAAATAATATTCAGTTGAGAAATATAAGATAGTAATTTGGGTCCCCTCTAGCGATGGCACTAATTTCGTGAAAAGGACTTAATTTTCAATGCACACAAATTTATAATCCATTTAATTAAAAACAAAGTTTGTTAATTCGACCCGTATAATTAAACTTAACAAATCATGAATATAAATAAAATTGGTACTGTAACATTTCAAACCTGGGTATTAAATTTGACACTAATTTAACCCTTAATTAATATTTGGTTGGTAAAGACCGTAGCGTGCAAGAGGCTTTTTTTATTTTAGCCCTATTTGAAATATTTCACGCGAGGGGGATCAAATACAAAATCCACGTCAGTCCTAATCCTCGCAAACTTCTCCTAAACTTTCGCCTGATATATTTTAAGCTTGGATTTTTTTTTCGAGTTGAGAGATCTACTTTAGAGTTGGTATCAAGAGATCTTAACTCGTTGGAAGGTATGACACGCTATTTGACGTAAGTTTAACAAGCGTATCGTTTTTTCGGTTAGGATCGTGTTTTAGAAATATTTTACCGCCTTGGATACTGACAAGGAAATGCGATGGACAATTTAACTTTTGATAATAAAACATTTCCTGGATCCCTTTTGGCGGGGTCAGTCCTATTTTACTTAGTTTGCATAGAACGTTAAGCGTGGTGTTCATAGCCTGTTTGTTTCTTATTTCAATTATATATATATATATATATATATATATATAATTATATATATATATATATATATATATATATATATATATATATATATAGAAACGTTCTTAGTTTATAAATGATTAATGTACAAATAAATTATCACCAGTTTTAGATAAGGCTTACAGCGTAACAAGCTATATATATATATATATATATATATATATATATATATATATATATATATATAATATATATTTACAAGGTTTAAATATATACCAGGTGGTCCAAAAGTTTCCCCCCTCTTAATATTTGAACCGTGTAAGATTATTTTTAAAGCTTGCGAGATCTCTATGCGTAGTGAATTTTATATTTGTATTAACCATTTAGGCGCAGCGCTCAATAGTGCCTAACTTAAACATTTTAAACAGGACCCCGTATATTTTCTTGCATATTTCTATTGTATGATAAAAGTAATTACTATTTTGCTCTTTGAAAGTTTTTCCATCACATTAGGAAAGGAAAGACTGTAAAAGAGCATCAAAATATTAAAAATAAATGTTACTTTGGTGTGATTTATGTTCTTTTGATAAAAAGAACACAAATGTAAATATGTGATGATGTATGTTTTTTTTATTTATACAAATTATTGTTGGCGTTTTGTGTTTTTTATATAAATTTTAATAATGTTTTTTTATTAATACAAATTATTATTGGCGTTTTGTGTTCTTTATATAAATTTTAATAATATGTTTTTTTAATATATGATCATTTACACTTGGTTATTTTTTTCCTTCACTACTATTTTCCACCATGAAGGTAAAAAGGTGCCTAAAAAATTAATACAAATTATTATTGGCGTTTTGTGTTCTTTAGATAAATTAAATTATTAAATGTTTTTTTTAATACTGTCTTTACTACAATACTACATGGCTTTATATAGAGGGTAAAAATGAATCCTAATACTTGGTATGAATAAAATAAATTATTTATAGTTTAATTATTATTTATAAAAACTAATAGTTTTCCATTATTTTTTAATTTAAATGCTTTTGGACGCCCTTTTACATGTTTTTCTCTTTATATGGTGCGAAGCACTATTGTTGTTTTTTTAAATATTTTGTTATAATTTTTCGTTACCTTCTCTCTAAAGTAATAACATTTTTCTATTGTAAATTATATTTTAAAACTATTAATAAAATTTAATATTTTCACGATAAGGTTAGGTTAACTTCCTTGCTTCCTTAAATTAGTCTTCTAGTTGCTTACAAAAATAAATTATAATTTCTTTTTATAATCTTGCTTTATAAGGCAGTAAATTAATATTTGAGGTAATTATGTAATTAGAGTTGTAAGGCTGGTTAGTAGTATTTAGCTTGTTTTTTCTTATTTCCCTGTTTTCTTAAAACACTTTAATCTTCTCTTATCATAAAATTGTTTTGTTCCTAAGAGTTTTTTTTACCTCGGCACCGCCTCGGTAATTTCTCCCATTTTCTTTTTTAAGTCTAATTATGTTTAATTGCTACCCAAACATAATTTACTGGAAAACTACTTACTTCTTATAATTATGATTTTATTGTTGTTAAGCTTTTTTCTGGGGTTATTTTCTTAAATTTAAACCCGTTTCAATTAGTTAGGAGAAGCTAGAGTTTATCAAAATTACTTTAGAGCTTGGGTAATGTTCGATTATGAACTGTTTTAGCTCATTATTGTTGTATGAATATACAATTTAATAATATATGTTAGATTTTAGCAAGGGTGTAGCGATAAGGCAGGAGAGATATTAGCTATAGGTGGAAGCAAATCTAAAAATCCCAAACTTTGTGTTCATCATCAGAATTTACTCTCTGTCTCCCATAAGCGATTTTTCCCAAAGAAAAATCTCTAAAACGTGGTGAACTTGTACAAACATGAATCCGTGATATTGCCAGTGGTCACCCATCTCTCGATGATGATTAACATTAGTAATCCGATAAACCTGAAGATATACTTGCCGCATTAAAGTAAAACTTGGTATCCTTATTTATTACTAAATAGAAACACTGTTATGATGAATGATGAACTTACAACGAAAAAAATAATGAAATGATACTTGTTGTTCTTTTATATGTCTACATACCTCCTAAATTTGATATCAATCCAAAAATGTTTCCGCTTTTTATGATATTTTTTAATGTCTGCCAATTGGCTGCCTAGTTACATAAGGTACCTTTACAAATTGTTAAATAAAAATAAAATCAGCTGTTGTTAAACGCTATTCCAGAAGTTAATATCGGTTCTGAATAAATCCATGCATAATTTAATAAATCAATTGAATATATTAACCTATCAGCTAAAAAAACCTCAAATTAAATATTGACAACAATAAAGCTAGTTTATTCGTTAAATTAATATTCAGTAAATTATTTGCTTCTCGTAGAATAGGCTAATGTTCGCTTCCCGGCTTCGGCCCTTCTGGCCGCCAGCCGCAATCCAGAGGCCTCTGTGTTGTTATTTTATAACATTGTTGCTTCGTATCATTTGTTGTTTTTTATGACATTTTGATCTGTATTTAGCTAATGGCATCGTGCTTCGCTGGCTCAAAGTTTGTTTGTCTGTTAGTTTCCTTCTCTATGAAAAAGCTGTCTATTGTCTGTAAGTATCGGTTGTGTTGGCAGACCCGTTTTTCTGTTTGTATTATTTAGCAAATATGTCGATGCTAGTTTTAGGTTTTACCTTTTCTGACTGCTATATGGTCCTTTTCTGACAGCTATATCCTTTTCTGACAGCTATATGGTCCTTTTTCTGACAGCTATATGGTCCTTTTCTGACAGCTATATGGTCCTTTTCTGACAGCTATATGGTCCTTTTCTGACAGCTATATGGTCCTTTTCTGACAGCTATATGGTCCTTTTCTGACAGCTATATGGTCCTTTCTGACGCTATTACTTTTCTGACAGCTATATGTCCTTTCTGACAGCTATATCGTCTTTTTCTGACAGCTATATGTCCTTTCTGACAGCTCGTCCTTTTCTGACAGCTATATGGTCCTTTTCTGACAGCTATATCGTCCTTTTCTGACAGCTATATCGTCCTTTTCTGACAGCTATATCGTCCTTTTCTGACAGCTATATCGTCCTTTTCTGACAGGGTTAGGGTCCTTTTCTGACAGCTATATGGTCCTTTTCTGACAGCTATATCGTCCTTTTCTGACTGCTATATCGTCCTTTTCTGACAGGGTTAGGATCCTGACTCTCTTCCTCACATCAATCCTCTTCTTACACCCTCTTCCTTATCTCCTGAGGACATATACCGTCCTGCTCATTGATACTAAATATCCAAAACCGGGAGTTTACGTGAATTATCAGTTTTAGGTGTTTTTAAGACCTCCTGAGTCATAGAGATATTATTACTAGAGAGGCCCTATACTGACCTGGAGAGGCCCTAGGCCTGACCACCTTCGCTTACAAATATAATGAAATAATCAGTACAAAATTACAATAAAGTATATAGTAGAATGTTAAAAATACTAATCAAAACACAATCAATGTGCAGGATGCCGAAATCAATCAAATTATTATAACCTTTACTCACTCTTGAAGGAGGTTTTAATGAGGTTACACAGAGCCCCTAAATGATGTTTCAGGCTTCTCAATACCTTGAGATGGACTATGTCCCCCTCTAGTATATATTTCTATGTCCTGAGTAGTATTTACCAAGATGTGTGAGTATGGGTGTGTATGTGTGGAGTTAGTATGTATTTATGTGTGTGTGTGTCTGTAATCATCTTACCTCCTAGTGTGTGCATTCTAGAGTGTTGAGATTAAATTTAATAATCAATCACTGCGTCTAGTTTCGCTATCCAGAAAGTGCTGCAATAACTGACAGCAAATATTTTAAAAATTCATAAAACAGAAAAATATTTAAATCGATTTGAAATTTAACACTTATGGTGGTCACTTTTTGTGCTTTTATATAAAATACCAAAAAATGTGCTAAGTTTCGTTTCGCATGTATCGAATATATGCGTTTTTTTAAATCGGAAAATGATTTAATTGGGTTGAAATTTAACAATATAATAATAATAAAGCTTTAGAGACACTTCTTAGCGAAGCAAAAGCCTACCTATTTAGGGGTAAAGTGAGGTTGTTGAAGTTGTTTATTTATAAAACCGGATTCTACGACCGTACCTAGTAGAAAAAATACCTATTAGTTTGTTAAATATGGCTAGAAGTTACTTAAATTGAGTTTTAATTGCCTTCTTCCAAATTTGCCTATTAGTAGCTGTTCTATGCCATAACTTTCCCAATCTTTCTAAAAATTCGTCGTCCCATCTACGTGCTGGTCGTCCTCTGCTTCTGGTCCTTCCGTATGGAAGGGTTGAAATTTGGTACCAGTGTATCTCTTTTCTTTATATTATATAAGCATTTTATGTTTTTAATACGGCTTATCTAACCTTTAGCAAGAGATTGTTAAACTCGAAAACACGCATTCAAAGGAAATTCGCCTAACATGCGGACCACCGTGCCAGAATTATTTCTCTGTGCGAGACCCGCCGTTACTAAAGCCAATATTATCTTTAACTTAATAGGCAGTTTTACAAACTATTATAAAGTTTAATTAAATACTCTGCCAGATATTGACCGAGTTAACTGGCAAAAGGATAAGATTCCAGTTGTATTAGATTTAATGGTAATAGTGGTTATTAAAGGTTTAATCCTTTCTGGTTTCAGTGAGAGTTCTCTCCCTCGTGTAATGAGACTGATATTATTAGTATCTACTACTCTAATACAAGATAAATTAATGAGTCTACAGTTAGCTTAGGCTTGACATTATACCTTCTATTTTTTTCCTTTTGTTTTTAATCAATTCCATTTAAGGTTTTAACGAGTTCTCATAAGAAAAATAAGCTGTTAAAAAAATCTGAGACGGGGTACCTCGTGACTGTTACTCACCTGTTACTCGCCTGTTAAATACACACAGCGTATTTAATAGGCGATCGTATTGGATACGCATTAAATGCGATAAGATTCTTGCACCGTATTTGTTTAGTCGATTAAGTGAGATTACGTGATTACTGATCCCGCCAAAACATCGTATCTTTTACGGTGAAGGTTCACTTTTGGTTATAAGGAAGTTTAAAACAAAAAATATATTGTATTGTGATTTAAAATATATATATAAAATAATTTAAATATATTGAAAAATTAAATTGTGATTTCTTTGCATAATAATAAAGTTAAAATAAAAAAATATAATATTCCAAAAGTTATTTGATCAAAAACGGTAATATTGAAGTGAAATAAAAGTTCGACGAGAAGCTTATCTGTTAAATACGATAGTCTCTAAATGTACATACAGCTTATCGGGGAATACATTTAGATTCCATCTCCGTAGTTCTAGCGTATGCGATCGGATCCCCTCCGCATGGTTCATACAGCTAATATTACCGTATTGAGAGATCGTATCCAATACGATCCGCGGATCTAGAAGTGTGTGTGAACGTACTATCTGACTCACATTATTCGATCCGCTACTGTAACCCACACTTCTTCGAACTCGTTTCGCTCGCCCTCTTTATATGGAAAACGCCTAGTTATAATTTTGTACGTCTTTAGTTTCGCTTTAATTATCTTCAGACGTTTTATACTTTTTAGTTAGAAGCCCAGCGGTTATCCATTCGCGTACTGACCACGGTGTACACTCCTATGAAAGTGACCAAAAGAACCCGTAGATATACTTGCTGTATTGAAATGAAACTGTGTATACTTGTTACTTTTCCTCATTTATGTCTTAGGTTTATACGAAAATTATTGAATCATTAGTTTCTGGTGTTTGTAATACCTCCTGATACAATTTTAATAAGTTGCTTGTCTGTATGTTCTTGTGTGTTTGTTACCATCGTAGCTCCAGTAAGTTTAGACTAGGGAGTTAAAAATTGGTACAAAAATTAATTTTATAGGTCTAGTTGTGCTTTCCGAAAACTAATTTTTTATAACGTCTTTAACCGGCAATAATGACAGCAAAAAATGCGGAAAAAAGGTTTCCAATAATTTGAAATTTAGCACGCCTGTAGTATAATGTTCCATGTCGTTATCAACCGTCATGAATGACAGAGAAAATTTCAACCATTCTTTAAACATGTAAACATGATCATCCATGTGAAATTTGACAATTTTAAAATTTCATTACTATATAAGATGTGCCAAGTTCCATCTTATTTTCAGCGTTAGTTCAATTTATTTTATTACATTACACGCTTTTTAAAAATCAGAACATAAAATTCCTTTATGAAATAAATAAGAATGGTTTCATTTAAATAATACTTGTACAACTATACAATCTTGTTTAGTTTTTGTTAGATCTCTTTTACATAGGAATGACGAGCGTGGTTAGTAGACTGATGGTTAACCACGGTGCTGATCTTTGATTACTGATCTTTCTTGACTTAGGACGAGCAAAGCGAGACTGAAATGTACTAAATTAAAATAAAGCAGGCGTTTTTAATATCTGAGTCGGAAGTAGTGTGGATGAGCTTTACGAATCCGATGAGATGAGAAAATGTTGGAGGTACCCCATACTCTATTTTTTGAATGTAGATTAAAATAAGAGACTATTACCCTTTTGGCCGATCCGTTATGCGACGTCGGAACTGAGATCCGCTTTGCGGGTCCTAAAAAATAAATAACAAAAATGTAATGTTACGAAATCGATTGAGAAAAACTACCAAGCATATTCCAAAATACTTAGAAAATTTTACTTTCTATCTAGGTGTCTTTTTCTTTTATTGGAAACCCTTTAAAATATCAAAATTCTTTGATAAATCGGAAACTAAAAATTAATACCTCTAATCACCTCTCGTTAGGCTCTTTTTGAAATCAGTGTTAAAAGAACCCCTTAATAATCTCAGGGGGTATAAAGCATGTATTTTTCATCTTTACAAAAAGTAAGTTTTGAACAAAAAATGTCAAGTTACGAGCCAGACAAAGAAGGGTTAAGATATGTTAAGATCTCATTTGTTCTCTTTAAAACACTCATATAAATGTAAGAAAGAAAAACTTTGTCGAGAGTGTACTTGAATTACTTTGGATCTCGTTGAATGCTTCTCTTATTACAACTTGCTCCTTGTTTTGACTTATTTGTTCTTAGAATGAGCTCTTGACAATCATATCTTATTTCTCACTTTATAGAGAAGGTATATAGCAAAATGCAAGTCATTATTGCCTAAATGCAGGACATAACTGTTCAAATTTTACCCGTTGTTTGACTAAATTTGCACTCAGAAATAATCAAGCGTACTTACATGATTTCTCTAACCAACGTAAATTTTCAGCTTTTCATTTTAACAACTTTTGCTTAGTCATTATTGTGGGTTAACGTTGTTATAAATATTTCAAAACAACAGCAGTTTCTTTTAAGTATCTCTGATTGAATTTGTCAAATAATTTATCCGTATATGACCTACACATATTAGAAACTTTTACTCACGCAAACATACATGAAGTTTAGAATTGGACAATACACGATGATCACCTATAAATAAGCTCTTGAAAACGGAGAATTAAAAGGGTATGGAAACTAAAGATGAGAAATTAATGCGAAGCTGCTGACCTATAGACTGTGACTGGGCATGGAGGATGAGAGGATCCTTTTAGCAAGATTGTAACAGATCCTTGCTGTCGAGTGAGACATCAAGGACCAGAAGTCTCACCTCGTCAAAAACGCACATCTTCTGAGATAGAAAGTTTGTAATAATTAACTCTTGAAAATCCCAGAAAACATGATTAAGTATTGTAGAAAAAAGTAAGGCCTATGTAAAACCGTAGTTTTATGAGAAACTTATTGAATGCAGTCGTTAAAGAGTAAATCGACGATACAAACAAAAATATAAAGATGACTAACAAAAAGATAGAAGATTTTTAGAAGGGTGAAGATGCAAAACAGGCGGTGAAATATGGTAACACATTTAGCACGAAGAAAAATAGAAAGGACTCACTGAGTCAAGTCTCACAATATATAACTTTCTAAAATCGCACATCGATAGTAATACTCCATAAAAAAACAATGCATATATATATATATATAATATATATATATATATATATATATATATATATATATATATATATATATATATATATATATATATATATATATATATATATATATATATATATATATATATATATATATATATATATATGTATTATATATTAATATATATATACATACATTATATGTATATATATGTATATATATGTATATATATATATATATATATATATATATATATATATATATATATATATATATATCATTTATATTATATATAATACACATTTAGTTTATTACGTTTATACTTAGATATAAAAATTCGAATCAAAATTATGTGTTTTTTCTAAAGGATATTAAGCTAAATATTAGAGGTCTAAAATTTATCCTGTTGAATACCTTTTTGTGAAGCTGCTTTTCCACATCAAGATGAGATAATTGGAAAAATAAAATACCGTTCTTTGTCTTAACTAAACATTCACTTGAACGATTAAAAAAGCATATTATCTTTTTTTTATTTGGTAACTAAATAAAACAGTAATAAAGAAAGGATAGGTAGGGTTTAACAAATATACGGGTCACTTCCAGTGAAAATCTTTATATTGCGTATGACCATTCTCCAATTTCATTGTGTGGGAGTAGCTTTGAGATCAAATATTGTTATTGCTTAGTGTCAGTAGACATAGTCTTACAAAATGGTTAATATATATCCAAACAAGACAAACCTGCCGCTAACCTCAAGAGGAAGACTTCAGAATCCCTCTATAAAACGTACTAATTCAAGACCAACCTACCGCTAACGTCAAGAGGAAGGCTTTGGAATCCCTCCATAAAACGAACTTATTGACAGCTAAACAAGACCAACCTGCTGCTAACCTCAAGAGGAAGACTTCGGAATCCCTTTATAAAACGTACTAATTCAAGACCAACCTACCGCTTACCTCAAGAGGAAGGCTTCGGAATCCCTCTATAAAACGTACTTATTGACAGCTAAACAAGACCAACCTGCTGCTAACGTCAAGAGGAAGGCTTTGGAATCCCTCCATAAAACGAACTTATTGACAGCTAAACAAGACCAACCTGCTGCTAACCTCAAGAGGACTTCGGAATCCCTTTATAAAACGTACTAATTCAAGACCAACCTACCGCTTACCTCAAGAGGAAGGCTTCGGAATCCCTCTATAAAACGTACTTATTGACAGCTAAACAGACCAACCTGCTGCTAACCTCAAGAGGAAGACTTCGGAATCCCTCTATAAAACGTACTAATTCAAGACCAACCTACCGCTTACCTCAAGAGGAAGGCTTCGGAATCCCTCCATAAAACGTACTTATTGACAGCTAAACAAGTAGTGAGCTAAAAGAGTAGTGAGGATGAGCGTAGCGAATCCGATTAGGGTAGAAATAGTCCCGAGGTATCCCGTATACCCAATTTTGAAATTAAGTTGGCACTAAAGAACAAATTTACGAAAAGTTATTGTTCGAATTTAACTTAATTTAGCCTATCTCGGAATAACTAAAAATACACAACTTGTCAGTATGTTTAATCTTTAAATACAATTCTGGAGAATAGTGTGGATTTAGAAAAGCCACGTACTGAATTGAATTTTGATTAGTAAAACTGTTTACTGACTGAACTACAGACGTCTCTATACCAGTTGTATTTTTAGAAAGCAAGTTTTATAATAACCTATTTTTGTAGGTTAAAGGTATATAAAGCTAGTAGAAAAAATATAATGAAGAATTCAAAACGCTGAAAAAAGGAGGTCCACAGTTCCCTCAGGACCTAGCCTAACCTCCTTTTTCTAATGCTCCAAAAAAGCTGATCCCATCAAGAGGAGCACTGAATTATACAGCGAGCTTCACTTGTGTCCTTATACTGCTCCATCTGTGTCCTTTTAAAAGGCTCAAAAAACCCTGAGAGAATAATACAGAAAAATGGTCAGGTCCAGACTCATTTAAAATCTTAATGAAAACAAACAGCCCAATTCTAGTCTCATTATCGTGTCGTTTCTAAACATAGATTCATTTTTTTTATTCATAAAAACGTTTACACTTACATAGGACTCTTGGGAAAAGACGTTTTTAAATTGAAACTTTACTTGAAAAACACTAGAGGGTTTCTAGAAAAAAATTCGAGTGGTCTAACTCGATTCGTTTTTCATCTCCAAAGCTTATGGGGAAAACTTGTTCCGGTCAGATCCTGGTCTCTTGTTTTACATCCTATCCGGTACATGGTGTGCTAATAGTGTTAAGCAACTGTAAAGAGTTTCTAAGAAAAAGATGCTAAAAGGTATGGGGACTAAGGAACCAAATAAGTGAGCTGTTTACAAGAGTTTGAGCTGCTAGTTTCCCCCTTACTCTCTCTTTTATCTTGTAAAAAAAACTCTGTGCCGCATGCCGCATTAGAACTATAGACGTAACACTGCATGATCGAGAAAATAAATTTAACATGGTTTTTGAATATCTTTGAACTTACCACTTTTGTTTCATCTGACTTATGGAGGGGATCCATTATATTAGCAGAATATTAAGCACCTATTTCTTTCGAACATCTACGTTTCACCATCTAAAGACCCCTTTAATCGTAAAAGTTCGGTGAGTATGTGCGACATCTATGTGCATGAGTTCAAAATTTGCGAAAAGTATAGACGCAATACTCTAATAGAACAGAAATAATGCGCTACGAGTGCAATTCTCGGACAGTTTGAAATAATTATATTTATATTTTTTAACATTCTTTTTGTTCCCTTTATCCATAATAATGTATTTAAAAGACACTATAGGGAATACTAAAAAACACACTCCTTACTCCATGTACCAAACTATATTTCGCCCCCTAGGCATCGGGGCATATTCATGTCTAAAACATACAAAATGAGAAAAACCATAACATAAATTTTTCTAAACAAATCAAATACTAAATTAAATTATTAAATTTCACAAATGATAATTAATTTTTAAAAAATAATATAAATAAACTTACAATAAAAATTCAGGTTGTAATTTAAACTTAGAAATCAGAGATTAATAATCTCCGTCGTCATAAAGTCAAAAAACCCTAAAAACGAAAAAAAGGAAGCTGTAATTAAGGGTTAATTAGGAAAATAAGTAAAGAGAATTTAATTAATTTTAAAAGGAAAATTTAAATTAAGTTAATAATAATAATGAAAAACTTACATGAAAAGAGTAGTTAAAAGTGGTAAGTAAATTGAAATAAATTAAAAGGAGACACATATTAAATTAAAAGTTAGAAACTCTATCAACAAGCATAGGGAACTGAGGAAATAAATACTCCATACAGAATCAAAGATAATATAAAGAAAAAATTAATACGTTGGAAAATAACGCTTTAATTAGTTTAAAGGAATAATGAAAAAAATCATAATGTATTAAAACTAATTACTATTAATTATTATAAATTAAAATTTATTTATTATATATATTATATTTATTATTTATTTATTATTTAATTATTATTATTATTATTATTTATTTATTTATTTATTTATTATTATTATTTTATTTATTTATTATTATTTATTTATTTATTATTATTTATTATTTATTATTTATTTATTTATTTATTAATTATTTATTTATTTATTCTTTATTTATTATTTAATTAATTATTATTTATTGTTCATTTATTATTAATTTATTTATTGTATTAATCATTTAAACCCATAAATTAATTTATTTAATATTAAGTTAGTTAAAAATTAATTACGTGATTTTTTGAAAATAGCGCTATAATGCTGATTCATTTTTAAAGCATCTTTTTTTAATATAGTTAGGTTCTTTTGATATGAATAGCTTCTAAAAATAATCTTTTTTTAGTATTACTCTCTTGTTCTAAGAAGATAACATTATTAAGGTCAAACTTATGATTTTTTGGTTTGTGCATGTAATGATAGAGCAGTATGATATAATTAATTAAATAATAAATAAATAAATAATAAATAAATAATTAATAATAAATAATAATAAATAATAATAAATAAATAATAATTAAATAATAAATAAATAATTAATAAATAAATAATAAAAATAATAAATAATAATAAATATAAATATAAATAAATAATAATGATAAATATATAATTAATTTTTTATAATAAATTAATAGTATTAGTTTTAATACATTATGATTTCTTTCATTATTCCTTTAAACTAATTAAAGCGTTATTTTCCAACGTATTAATTTTTTCTTTATATTATCTTTGATTCTGTATGGAGTATTTATTTCCTCAGTTCCCTATGCTTGTTGATAGAGTTTCTAACTTTTAATTTAATATGTGTCTCCTTTTAATTTATTTCAATTTACTTACCACTTTTAACTACTCTTTTCATGTAAGTTTTTCATTATTAATTATTAACTTAATTTAAATTTTCCTTTTAAAATTAATTAAATTCTCTTTACTTATTTTCCTAATTAACCCTTAATTACAGCTTCCTTTTTTTCGTATTTAGGGTTTTTTTGACTTTATGACGACGGAGATTATTAATCTCTGATTTCTAAGTTTAAATTACAACCTGAATTTTTATTGTAAGTTTATTTATATTTTTTTTAAAAATTAATTATCATTTGTGAAATTTAATAATTTAATTTAGTATTTGATTTGTTTAGAAAAATTTATGTTATGGTTTTTCTCATTTTGTATGTTTTAGACATGAATATGCCCCGATGCCTAGGGGGCGAAATATAGTTTGGTACATGGAGTAAGGAGTGTGTTTTTTAGTATTCCCTATAGTGTCTTTTAAATACATTATTATATTTATATACTACATAGGCAGCCTCCGTGGTTGAGGTGGTTAAGGCGTCAGATGATCTTTGACATCTCGGAGGTCTGGGTTCGCATCCCAGGTTACTCTCTCTCAATTATAAGATTATAGTTCAAATAAATTGTCGCCAACATGAGATAATACTTTGTGCGTGGTTGCCATTACCACCTGATGGGTCCGCAGGGGTCATCCCTGACGGGCTACAAGGCTCTGAACGGGCATTGTTATTATTATTACTAAATAAGCAGTAGAGTCTAGATGTATTTAGGCAGAAATTATAATCTCGGTTTACACTAATGAAGGAGAAATAATTTGCTATGAGTATAATTCTCGGGCGTTATAACGGCGTTATTAATTCTATTAATTTATACTATACATCTACAATTAAATATTATTAGTATTCGTCACCATTGTATATAATTTTTAATTTATTTAGAGACACTGGATAGGACTGAAATAACTACTTCTTATTTCTTTAAATGACTAAATTTCGCCTGACCCCAGGCATACTCATGTCTACAAACAGAATAAATAATTTAAAATAACGTTAGGATAATCTAACTTGGTCTATCCTAACGTTATTTTAAATTATTTATTCTGTTTGTAGACATGAGTATGCCTGGGGTCAGGCAAAATATAGCAATTTAAAGAAGTAAGAAGTAAGTAGTTATTTCAGTCCCATCCATTGTCTTAAAATAAATTAAAAATCTACAAATAAGCCATAACTGTCTTAAAATGTTACTATTATCAAATTATAGCTGCTTCTTTTGCGACCCTTGAGCTAAAATCGAAAAAAAACCGTTTCAAATATTGGACGAAGCTTAACGAAACATTTTTTGCATTTACAGTGCGAGTGATACGAAATTAATTTAATTATTTATTATTTATATCTTTAAATATTTATTACGGCTAATCTAAAAACGGATTTGAGCTACAAAGCCAGCAGGTTTTTACGGGGTACCTCGAAAATTTTCCTCACATTATATTTAACTTTCCGGATAGCAAAACTAGATCAAATGATTGGATTTTGTTTTAAGTTTCAACTCCCTATCATTAACACTTTGGCTACGATGATAACGGAAACACTCACACGAACGTGCTGTCGTGTGAGTGTTTTCCATGTTTTTGTGACATGATAAAAATTACTCAGGAGGTCTTAAATACAAAAATTCTGGCGCGGTGGTCCGCATGTCGGGCGAATTTCATTTAGAATGCGTTTTTCCGTGCTAAACAACCTATTTCTTGCTTATGCAAAAACCATGCCCATTGCGTGGTTCCGGTTCATGCTTTAGAACCTAAGCAGTTACTCAATTGTCAAGCACTGCTCGTAACTCATTTTGTCTGTATTTTCCAAAGGAAATGCGCATAATTATCCAGTTGGTTGTACAAAACTATTGCCTCTAAAATTAGAAGTACGCACTATTATTTGCACTAGTTTAAAGCTTAGTTACTTATCTTTAAGCTTAGTCAGTTATCTTTAAAGGTTTTAGCGCATTTCCTTTGGAAAATACAGACAAAATGAGTTACGAGCAGTGCTCGTAACTCTTAGGTTCTAACGCATGAACCGGAACCACGCAATGGGCATGGTTTTTGCATAAGCAAGAAATAGGTTGTTTAGCACGGAAAAACGCATTCTAAATGAAATTCGCCCGACAGCGGACCACCGCGCCGGAATTATTTATTTAGTAGTTGTAAACTTATATAATGTAAAAAGCACGGAAACACGCATCCAAAGGAAATTCGCCCGACATGCGGACCACCGCGCCAGAATTATTTTCTAGTTGTAAACTTATATTAAGTAAAAAAAAAACGATAAAAAGTTATCGACCCTTCCAGGATGTGAACCCAGGTACCCAGCGTTTGAGTGGTCGTATTTACTCCGGACCACTGGCATTCAACTCAGAGGCCCAAAAAACATTGAAAACGACACCCTACTCGAAATTTAATTTTAATGACCGTAATTTTGGTTTTCTATAATGTTTGTGGTTTTTCGACTTTTTGGTCACTTAAAGTGGTCGTATCGACTTCGGACCGGTTTCATTCGATTTAGCGCCCAAAATTACATAGAAAACGACACCCTACTCGAAATTTATTTTTTATCGACCTAAATTTTGGTTTTTGGTAATTTACAATGGTTTTTTTTTTTTTAGGTCACTTACAGTGGTCGTATCGACTTCGGACCGGTTTCATTCGATTCAGCGTCTCAAAAAACATAAATATTGACCTTTTTCGCGCAAAAAATATTAACCCTGAATTTTGCCGATTTTTTCAAAATTTTGCTGACTCAGCAAACCGGGTTAATGACGTCACCAAAACCTGGTTTTCAATAGGGTTCGTGTCCTCCCCAAGGTTGATTTTTGTACCAAGTTTGGTTAAAAAATATTAATCCGTTCGAAAGATAGAGTGTTTACAAGAAAGTGTCTAGATATAATATATATATATATATATATATATATATATATATATATATATATATACATATATATATATATATATATATATATATATATATATATATATATATATATATATATATATATATATATATATATATATATATATATATATATATATATATATATATATATATATATATATATATATATATATATATATATAATATTCACGAAAATTTTTTCGTCATTAGGGACCTCTGAAACGGATTTGTGTCGTGGTCCGAGGTTCGAATTCCGCCATGACGCCTATCCCATTAGGCGAATTGCCAAAGGATATTCCAGTTTTGGGAACATAAGTGCAAAACACAATAAAAAAAAAATAAAATGCCTGTTTTATTTAAAATGCCCTGATGGGCCTTTCGGCCCATCAGGGTATTCACCCTGCGGGAACCACCTCAGGTGGTTTGCATCTACTACACTCTAAGAATTAATTATAGTTGGCGAAATCTTTTTAATACAAATACTATAAAATCTTAGAGCATAGCCCGGGCTGCGAACCCCGGACCTCCGGTGCCGAAATCGAACGCTTTTACGATCACGGCCACGGAGGCAGACTAGGCAAACACAATACTTTTCCTATTTACCTTTGGTATAAATGAGAAAAAGAAAAAAATATAAATGAATTAAATAAAACAATTGCCGTTCTAAAAACTTTTTATGTCCCGTTGCTGAGAATTTAACAGATTTCGTTTCGAGGGGTTATCTCATGATCTTTAAATATTTATAACGGCTAATCTAAAATGGGCTTGTGCTACAAAGCGAGCAGGTTTTTCCTCGTGCGTTTGTGGAAAACTTTTGTTATTATTTTTTTTATCTAACCGTTCGAGGCTTTCTTTTTTGCCTTAAAAGTTTTTTTTCAAGATGCGGCATTGTTGGAAGGGGAACTTAAAGGAATGTCTTCAGTAAAATCTATGCTTATTAGGGACACTGAAATAATTAAAATCTTTAATATTTAGATTATTTATTTAGTTTTATCCCTACGTTTTGGGGGCATTAATTAATTTGAACATGCTATCTTGATGTCTTACAGAAAAAGATATTCTTTGCTGTGTGTAAATATTATAACAATAATTAATAAATAGTCTTTAATACCGTTATAAATTTATACCAGTCAATGGCCGGCTTTGCGGGCCATCGACTATTCCACTATTTTTGTACTGACTGTATGGGATAGCAGGCTAACCAGGGTTGATGAAGAGGTAGGGGACCCCCTTCCTCTCTACTACTACCTCCTCACCATATAGAACAACTTAACCCACTAGATATCCTAGAGGTCATCGATATAGACGTCACATAAATATACACACATATATTATTTTTATTTAAGAAAGCTTTCGTGAGTAATCGTTCGCCATACGTAAGGGTTAAGATATAAGGGGGGACATTTACATACACACACAAGCATATAAATAATAATGCCCGTTTTAGGGCCTTTCGGCCCTTCAGGGTATTCGCCCTGCGGGAACTACCTCGGGTGGGTCACATCTACTATGCTCAAAGTAAAGCTATAGTTGGCGAAATCTTTTTACAACAAATTCTATTCATAAAAACTGAGAGCATAGCCCTGGATGTGATCCCAGGACCTCCGGTGCTGAAGTCCAGTACTATACGACCGTGGCTACGGAGGCAGATACATACAAGGAGGGACATTTACATACACACACACGCATATATATATATATATATATATATATATATATATATATATATATATATATTATATATATTTATTTTATAATTTACTTTTGATGGTCTAAAATTTTACCAAAGCCCAGGTTTATTAGATGTAACGGACCTTTTATGAGTGCCTAACATCGCACAATCTCGGGATCTCCGGCTTTTTTTAAAAGATTCTTTTAAAGGGCGAAAAAGGGGGTCCTTTATATGTATATATATATATATATATATATATATAATATATATATAATATATATATATATATATATATATATATATATGTGTGTGTGTGTGTATGTAAATGTCCCCCTTGTATTTATCTGCTTGTGCTTGTTTTAAGATTTTCATTCCTCGGAATCGAACTCAGACTGTCTGAGTGTTAGGCATACATGCTAACTATTATTCCGCACCGGAAAGCCACTAGTGCTACTTTTAAAATATGTAAATATATACTAATATGTACATTTGTTCTGTTTTAAGCGGAAATAAGATTTGTAGTAGGACTATAAAGATATTTTATAGTAGAGTAAAAATAACTTATTTTTTCCCTTTCGTCATAGTTTTCAATATTAAGCGCTTTTGTTTGAAATACTGACTAGCGTAGAGAGTGTTTAGTTTATCAGCTTACATTTTATTAAGGCTCAGGCAAGGATTAAACTAAACTACTAGAGAACTTGAGTCTTCCACAGCATTTTCCGGTAACAATAAAACCGAAAGTAATAAAGGAGGTAGAAATAATAAAGAATCCTAAGTATGGGTAGTGTTAGTTTTAGTTTAAATGTTTAACTAGCATAAAGGAGCATGAGCATGTGTTGCTTCTAACTCAACTAAATGCTCTTATACTCTCCATAAAAGACTTGAAACACTTTCACCTGGTAAGGAAACCTTGTCTTAAGCAATTCTGATTATTCTAAAATTTAAGTTCATATTAAACCGCAAATTCTCTTTATTTAGGACCCTGTTCCTAAAATCACTTGAAATAAAAAAATAGTAAAATGTTATGAGGTTTTGGTCATGATAAATAAAACAACATTTAAGCTTTCGACCGTATGATTAGGTCTTCATCAGAAAGTGTTTAATAACAGTTTTAAATTAAAGTTTGTTATTAAACACTTTCTGATGAAAACCTAATCATACGGTCGAAAGCTTAAATGTTGTTTTATTTGTCATGACCAAAACTTCATAACTTTTTACTATTTTTTTTATACGTATGGTCAATAAGTGCTATTTGTTATTGATCACTTGAAATAATAGATAAGATTTTTTAAAATAAAAGTTTCGTCGTATTTTAACATAAAAAATGTATAATCCCCCCACACATGTTTGGAGGGGAGAATTTCCCCTCCAGTCGCTAAAATAAAATGTATTAGTATTTTAACTTAAATTTAGGGTGTTATTACGAACTACAATTTCACTCTGATACAAAATGTATCTATCTAAGTATGTAAGCGCAGTTTTAAAATCTTATTTCCATTCTTTCTTATAGTCCAAGAGCCGTACCTTAATTCTAAAATGTGACTTATTTTGTACTACTTAAACCCGATTTTTTCTGAAAATATATTTTAAATTATAAAGGAAAAGTATAGTCTGCCTATCCAGAGTCGAGCCCTTCATATGACTGCGCATGCTCAAAATTTTAGGAAATCGCACAAATTTCAGTTTTCTTTAAATAAGTGGTTCCCTGTGGGTCGTGTGCAAAATATGAAAAGAATATTTTTTAAAGTTGATTAAATGTTCTATAAAACGAGTGTATAATCATTAAAATCGGAAAGCTGGAACCAAAGGTATGGCTCTTTCAAAATCCCAAAAAAATGAATTGAAAAAATATTGGGGTTTTGAGATTTTTTCGGCCATTTAACATTTGACATAACTTTAGTTGTATGTATTCGATTTTGACGAAAAAATACTCGTTTTATAGGAAATTTAATCAGCTTTAAAAAAAGTTCTCTTCATGTTTTGCACACGACCTACAGGGAACCACTTATTACAAGAAAACTAGAATTTGTGCGATTTTCTAATGTTTTGAGCAAGCGCATTCATGTGAAGGGTTCCATTCTGGACAGGCAGACTATGCTTTTCCCTTATAATTTAAGGTTTATTTTCAGAAAAATTTGGTTTGAAGAAGTACAAAATGAATCGCATTTGTTACGCCTGGCTCTTGGATTATTATTATTTAACTCGTAAATGCCGCAGAATGAGTGCTAAAATAATTGTTTTAGTTATTTTACTAAAACGATTCGATAAAGGTCTGTAAATAAGGTAAAAAAAAATAAATTACAAATATAACTTAAAATCTTAGTTCAGATAGTTTTACGTCTTTGAAATGAATAAACTATATAAAAATTATAATTTATACATTCCTTAGCAATAATAATAAAAATAAATTAGGAAAAAGACTTCTAGAAGTGGTAGAAATGTTTACAATGAAGATTTTATCCTCAAGTTTCTCTTTAAATATTTTTGGTTTCTTATTTCCAAGATATCTCAATTTTCTAAATATGAATTTTTTAACGAAAAAATACAGTTTTTAAAAAAAATTTAAATATATTTAGCATAAAGAATGTTAATGAGCATCCCAGGGCCGTTACTGATGGGGCAAAAGAGGAATCCTTCTAATACTTTGCCTCTCTGAATTTAAGACAACATTAGGCGTATTAGTTACTGCGTACACACAGAGTATTTAACAGGTGATCGTATTCCATACGCATTTAATACGATAAGGTTCTTGCGCCGTATTTGTTTAGTCGATTGAGTGAGATTACGTGATAACTAATCCCGCCAAAACATCGTATCTTTTACGGTGAAAGTTCACTTTTGGTTATAAGGAAGTTTAAAACAAAAAATATAATCAGTAAATATTGATTTCTTTGCATAATAATAAAGTTAAAATAAAAAAAATAATATTCCAAAAGTTATCTGATCAAAAACAGTAATATTTAAGTGAAATAAAAGTTCGA
This sequence comes from Microvelia longipes, assembly GCA_018340805.1. Classification (NCBI taxonomy): domain Eukaryota; kingdom Metazoa; phylum Arthropoda; class Insecta; order Hemiptera; family Veliidae; genus Microvelia; species Microvelia longipes. The sequence goes on along the minus strand of JACMZG010001893.1, from coordinate 4,325,347 downwards.
CGAGAAGGTTATCTGTTAAATACGATTACTTCTGAAGGTACATACCGCTGTATGTACCAATACGCTTATTGGGGAATTCATTTAGATTCCATCTCCCTAGTTCTAGCGTATGCATGAGCGTACAGGGTGGGATTATTTTGAGGAGGAGGAGGATTATGGTTCAAGCAAGTAAAAGCATTTTTTTAAAATAACTTAATAAAATTTATTGAAATATTAATTTTATAAGTATAATAAATTAATCAGTTCAATAATAGTTTGTATTTTGTTTTATTCTTTAAGTCTATTTGAATAAAACAAGTTTTGATTTGTACTTTTTTGTTTTTTAAACAAAACATGTAACCTTATTTTAATTGTTTGTATAGCACACATACAGATTATATATATATATATATATATATATATATATATATATATATATATATATATATATATATATATATATATAATGTGCCTCCCCTAAAGGCAATCCTGGCTACGCCCTTGAGTGTATACAGCTATTATTACCGTATTGAGATATCGTACTGTATACGATCAGCGGATTTAGAAGTGTTTGTAAACGTAATAAGTGTTATTTGAGTTTCTCCTTCTTTCACGGATGTTGTTGGCTCTGTCGAGGTTGTCGCAACTCTTAATGTTTTCTTTAAGCCTGTAGTTGTCTTATACGTAAAGGCGAAGCAAACCTGTGACAGTGGTGCAGGATTACTTGGTTTTTAGATTTTGATTTTACTCTAAATACTGCCTCCATCCTCCCCATTTCACGCTCTAACCTCTTTAGCTCGCTAAAACGTGTTAAAACGAATAAAATTCAATTTTATTTTAAGGCACAACAAAATTATTGCATATAAAAGTTTTAAATACTTGCAGCCGTAAGAAATTCTCACCTGGCGTATATAACACTATGATACTTATTCCACTCTTTTATTTTTTATTAATTTTTATTTTAAATTAAATTTAATAAAATGGCAACAGATGATTACACAATTAAACAAGCATCATGTTAAATTTACTGATAAACTCCACCCTTTCTAATAAATATTTAAAATATAGAGTACATGGCATAATTTAAAGCAATAAAAAATACTTTTTTTACTAAATATATTAAGTGGAGAAAAACCATAGAGGGGTTGACTCGCTTCACTCAGAGCTATCATTGCCTTGAGCGGGAGCTCCGACTCCTGCTGGATTATTTTCAGCCCCGTGGGATATCGCACATCTGCACCTGCCCTAATTTTTTTTTTGTTAAATAAGTACCATATTTATGGAATTTACACATTGGAAAGATAGAACATTATTTCCCTGTGTTGTATTTAATTTTTTTAAATTTTATTTTAAAAATCTTGATTTGAGAACAAAATTTTAATCTAACTTTTAGTCGCTTACACCTGGGACCCCTCCGCCTAAACGTGTTTAATTAATTTTAATGTTGTAAATACTTATTATGATAAAATTAAACAAAAATGTATTTATTTATTATAATATCAAGTTTACATGCGAGCTATGATGGATAATGTTTATGTTTTTATTACTTCAATAGTTTTAGTGATATCATCAGTTGTCATTTCTAAAAAAATCTTTATATCATTAAAAGCTTTAATTTAATATTGATGACCTCTATAGAGGGTATTTGTATTCCCTTTGGAAATGCAAGTCACAGCTAAAGATTTTTTAACACTTTCTTGAAAAACGAAATTTCCTTCACATCACTTCAGACGTTTAGAAAAATAAAAACATTTTATGACCAATTGCGTTTTCTGATCAGTTTGATCTCATGGCATTAGATTGCGTTTTCTGATCAGTTTGTTCTCATGGCATTAGATTGCGTTTTCTGATCAGTTTGGTCTCATGGCATTAGATTGCGTTTTCTGATCAATGTGATCTCATGGCATTAGATTGCGTTTTCTAATTAGTTTTACGTCGTAGCATTAGATTGTTTTTTCTAATCAATTTGTCTCATGACATTAGATTGCGTTTTCTAATAAGTTTTATCTCGTGGCATTAGATTGTTATTTTTCTAAATTGTTTTGTCTCATGGCATTAGATTGTATTTAAAATGCCCAAAATATAAGGGCTCAAAACATTATAAAATCATTATTAGGACCCAGTTAAATATGCGCTAAAGAAATAGGAACATGATTTTTAATACACTACAGACTACAGGATTCTCGTAAAAAAAGAATTATTAACGTTAAGGTATTATTATTATTATTAAAGATTGGGGTTGGAGTCGAGGATAGACCCCATTTGCACTGCGACTGGAAGTCAATTGTACAATCCCCTCAATTGGTCCAGGTCAGAATAATCCTTTTCCCCGGACTAGGTCTAGGATCTTTTTGACCAGTCATTCATTGGTAGAGTCAAACTTAGTGAGAATGCTGCTACCAAAGTTGGTGAAGCTTTGAAAGGCTAGGGCTTCACATCTCAGAAGTATGTGAGATGCAGTTTCGGTTTCCGATTCACAAAGCCTACACACTGGGTTATCTTTAAAGATACCAATGGTATGGAGATGTTTTCGGAGGTTACAGTGACCAGTCAGTAGTCCAGTTACTGTTCTAAGGTCCCTTCTGCTAAGACTGAGGAGGTCCTCAGTTACTTTGGGACTGGGTCCTTTTAACATAAGTTTACTGTGCCTCATGCCAGAGGATTTGTTCCAGTGGTGCAGGTGATTGGTTAAGAGCCAATCTTTAATTACACCTTTAGCTATAGCTTTCGGTATGGCTACTATGGGTTCAGGGCCCACAGGAGTGGTCTCAGACCCCTTTTTTGCAAGGATGTCTGCTTGCTCATTACCTTCAATTCCCTTATGGCCAGGCACCCATCTGATTGCTATATCGTTGTTGAGTGACAAGGTCAGAAGGTTTTGTAAGCACTCCCAGACAAGCTTGGAGTTGACTTTGTATGAACCATGAGCTTTAATGGCAGCTTGGCTGTCAGGTAGAATTTACCTGTTCTGAATAAATTAGAACGTTAAGGTAGAATTTAGAACTGAAGTATTCGGTTTAAGGAGTCTTCAGAAAAAATTTGCTAGCACACGTAGCAATTTTTTGTTGTTAGTAACTCTCATGATACCTTTCCGATTTCCCAGACCGGCCTACTTGGTTCAGCATCTTTGTCTAATGTGTGTATTAATAAATAATATGTAATTACTGCGATCCTGGTGCACAGGCGCAGAACCTGGTCACAAGTAACAGCAACATGACGTAGTAGACCCCATATGCTACATATGCTAAACTAACTTTACTTGTAAACCAAAGATGTCCCATAATTATGTAAAATTAAACCTATTATTATTCTTCTTCGAATAAATGAAATCTGTAACAATACTCATAATTTAACTTAATAGAAACCAATGCTTTTGGATTTAAAGTATCTTCAAGTTAAACTTTAAAATGACCCTTTTCATGATTTTAAATGGTTAACTTTTCCTAAATCGCAACCCTTTAAAATAGAGAATAAATTAAATTAGCAGTTCTTAAACTATCCCCATCATTTGCCCCTCCTTCTTTCTCTTCTCAATATCCCTCATTATTGATCTAAAATGATCCTCGAGACTTAAATTTAATCAAATTTGTTGAGGGCTAGATTTTTTAATTTTATGTATCTAGAAACCCTCAAAGACCAAAGTCTCCGACTATTTATTTACCATATTTAATTATTTAAAGTTTGCGCATCTAAAATGTTCCACCTCAAAGAAATTATTTTCTCACTCAAGAAATTAATGACTTGCACAATTCTGCCTTACAATTTCGCCACAAATGGTTTTTTTAATATTTTTTTTTGTATTGTTATGTTTTCAGGTAATCAAGCTCTATTCAATTTTTTTGTGATTTGTACTTATTCGTTATGTGTGAGTTTCTTTTTTATTATTTAAGTCAACCAATTGCTTTTTCATCGGTTTATAATTTATTTAACAATTATTCAGTATGGACGCGTAATGTATCTTCCAGTACATTATAGATAATTTCAAAATATATGTATGTATATATATGTATGTATACAAACATATATTCTGTATATGTATATACAGAAGACAAAGCGAACTCTTCTCCTAGATCTCATTAGTTATTTTTTTTTTTAAATTCGCTAAAAAAATATGTATACTATGTGTATAGCATACTAAAAATATGTATGCTTTTTATTTAAGAATAAAATTATACATACATATCTTTCAGATTAATCTGTTTAACAAATCAAACAATAAAATAAAATATACGAGAATAACGTATAAATTGCTTTTATCCATCAGTCAAAATAATTATAAAAATGTATGAGATTGTAAGATATGGAAGCTGTCAAATTACTGAAATAAATTAAAGAGTGGCTGGCGGTATGTTGAGGAAACCTCTCAAGCTCTTAGACACTAATATATTATTCCGCCCAAATCCTTGTTATTTTCGCTATGTGACAAAGTATTGCGGTAAGCGTTAGATTCATATGGGGGCGAAATCCACTCGTAAGGCAACATTTTTAGCTAAGTTATCAATCACCCTACTGCACTCTTTTTTGGATCCTTTATATAAAAATTTATGTTTCAGCATTCCATAAATATGTCCTTTGCATTTTATACACTTTAGGTAAAATATTTCTATACTCCTTGAACTATTAGAAAAGCGAAATGTATGAAATATTCTTATAGCTCCAGATTGAATTGATATTTGTAATTTTAGCGAATTTTCAAAGGAAAAATGAACTTATGAGATTGGGGACTTGGAGGATGGGCTTTTTATTTGGAGCAGCTGTAAAATGGCTACTTTAAAGTCGTTTGATTGTTAGTAGAAAATGATTTTTCTGACCCTGAAAGTAAAACATGAACAGAGGACGCAAAATGAACCTTTACTTTCTGTTTTAAAACTATAATATTTAACCATTATTTTAACTTATTATAGTTTTAAAAAGGTATTTACCGCAAGTTGAAGAAGCAATTCAAGAATCTGCTAAAGTCGATACTTTCTGTAAGCTACCAACAGCAAGTTTCGACGGTAGCTGATTTTTCAATTTATCTTAGTTTTAATCAATTTTGTGCATAAGTGACCCTGCCTATCAGAAGAGATTGTTTATACAATATAGTTGTTAAGTGTTTTCTTTGTTGGCTTTTTATACAACATGACTGTAAAGTGTTTTCTTTGTTTGCTTTTATACAACATGACTGTAAAGTTTTTTCTTTGTTTGCTTTTTATACAACATGACTGTAAAGTGTTTTTTGTTCACTTTTTAAACAACATGGCTGTAAAATTGTTTTGTTTGCTGTAGAAGCTAATTGATTACACGCCTTTCTCATTAATAAACACATAACCATTAAAGTAAAACTTTGACAGCCTAGTTTTATAATCTTCTAGTTTAATTAACTAATAATAGTCCTTAAGTTTTTTCTTAAGCAGAAGAGACTCCTTTTCTTTTGCTTTGTTATTAGAATAGTTAAATATTTTTTAATGTCTTACGACACCAAAACTTCTTAAACAACGTTATGGATAATAACAAAGAAAATCAATTACCATTTCACACATAAAGAACATAAAAATGAGAAAAAAAATTATACGCCAGATTAAATGTAAACAAACCATTTTAAATTATATCTTCTTTACGAAAATAAACGCGGCATGTTAAAAATATCAACATTACATGTTGGGGTTCACGCTCAGCACCCAGCCGTAGTGAGAAATCCATAAATTTCGTCTGACGAGTTTCTATTTACGCTCACTTCTCTTAGAAACTAATTAGATTATTATTTTTAATAATTTCTGTTTAGTAAACGATAGTTTTCCTGATATCTCAATGTGAGTTTGTTAATTTAAGTTGTCGTTTATATTTAATGATTGACATTTATTTTTTTTTGTTTTTTAACTTGTCATTTTAAATATACTGTCAATTGTACGTGCTATGCTTCCGTGCATTGTAATATTGGTATTATCGGGACTTAAGACATAATTATTTTTGTTAATCTCCTGGTTTTCTTCTTTAATTTGGGAGAACGATTAAGGCAAATAAGTTAATATTCTGGCGCAGAGGTTTGCAAGACGGGCGAATTTTCTTTGAAATGCGATCTTTGTTGCTTATCAATCCAATTGTTACTTACGTTTTCAGTATATTTTTAATAACCTGAGCAGTAGCGTCACAACTACTTGTTTAATCTTTTCAAATTTTTAAAAGAAAATACACATATTTATCCCATATATTAAACACTACCTGGCACAGCATTATTCGCAGTCATTTAAAGCCCAGTTTATGCTAATTTTTAGCGCTTTTTCTTTGAAAAATTTGAAAATATTAAACAACAAGTTGTGACGCTACTGTTCAGGTTATTAAAAATATACTGAAAACGTAAGCAAAATTGGATTGATAAGCAAGGAAGCACTCAATTAAAAAAAATGCGCCCGGCCTGGGGACATTTCAATTATTTTGAAGTTATTAACTTATATACTGAAAGTAAGAAATATAAAATTAGCCCCATCGGCACCAAGATTCGAACCTGGAAACCATCGAGTAGTCTTTTATCTACTCCGGACCGGTTTTTACGTTACGACTCCGGAACGGTTTACATCAAAATGCCTGCATATAGACCTATTTCCGGTGAAAAAATGTAACCTTGAATTTTACCTTTTTTTTGAAAAAAAATTCCGACAGCAAATCGGGTTAATGAAGTTAATAGTACCCTGGTCTTCAATAGGGTTCGTGTCCTCTCCAAAAGTTTGATTTAAAAATATTAATCTGTTCGAGAGATTGCGTGTTAACAAAAATCGGGCTGTGAAGCCAGGCAATGAAAATTCGTTAGATACATGGCAAAATGCCGTGTAACAACAAATAATAATAAGACAGCAAATAATATGAAACAACAAAAATGTCGCCGAGTAGCGGCTACGGGCCGAAGTCCCGTCTTTTATTTCCAAGCTCATCTATATCTTAAGTCTTGTGGAGAAACTTCTCTATGTTAAGTAGTACTTGTAAAATCCAGAGAATTTTAACTAAAAATTAAACAAGTTTCAAATTTGGCAAATTGCTTTTACTTTTGCAAATGGAGTTTGAAATTTCCGCAGTTAATTGTAATAAGGCTTGATAGAAACGGCATTGGGTATGGAGGAGTTGGCCTGCGTCCAGAAACCACTGTATTATCATATAGGCTGGTTTACACCTTACTCAAACTAACTACCTTCATCTCTAGTTTATTAACTGTAGTGTATAAGACATTTTCTGTCCTTGCAAATTATTTTGCTAGTTGAGATCAAACTTCGAGATTATTCTAAAAATTAAATCTTCCGATTTTAAACCGACAGCTAAATAGTTCACGGTTTTTGCAACAAAAGCGTCTACTCCAGATCAGACAGGTACGACACGCAGAATACTTAATTGTTCTATAAAACAAAAGCTGTCAATTCATGATAGTCAGCTGGATAGTTAATGGTTCTATAAAACAAACACTGCTAATACATAATAGTCAGCTGGATAGTTTATTGTTCTATAAAACAAAAAAGTTACCAATTTAAAATACTATGCTTGATAGGGAAAGGTTTTATAAACCAGCGCTGCCAATTGAGACAACTTAATAATAAATGGTTCTATAAACGAGTTCTACCAATTTATAAACAATTGGTATTTATTTGTTGAATACTATCTGGTTCTATAAACCAATGCTGCCGTAACAGACAGCTGAGAAGTAAATTGTTATATATAGACTAACTCTTTAAACTCATAACGAAAGACTGAAAGTTGAATAGCACAAGAAACCAAATATTGTCAATTCATAACCGAAATTTAAATGATAAATCGTTCTATAAACACTTACTGTCATTGTTAAAGTGTCAACTTTAAAAATGTCTGATACATTTTTGTATAAACCAATCCTGCCAAAATGTTTGCTCTCTTTTATTCTCATCAGACAACTAAATCGTGAAGTTCTATAAACAAACCCTTCATATTTACATACTTATAAGGTGAAATATTCCATTATTTTATTATTATCATAATGTATTAGCTTTTTAATTACTGATAAATTTGCAATTAATTAGGGTAAAGTTTCTTTACCTGCATTAATGATGTTAGTTTTGTAATAATTGAGTGCTATAGGAACCTAATACTTCATTATTAACATCTCATCATGTTATACATTCCTATATTAAATTAATTTACTTGCGTCTATATTATATTACTTCAATAAGTGTCCATTCTCTGTTTTGTGTTTTATTTCGGTCTCTCTGTCTCCTATGATACTTGGGGGCAGCATTGGAATGAGAAAAAAATATGACACCAACTTTTTTATTCTAGTGCCCACGTTTCAGCACCTCCTGGTACCAGAATTTACATTGAACGTAACGTAATATTTTGTGCTGGTACCAGAATTTACATTGAACGGAACGTAAAATGTTCCGGTGGTACCAGAATTTACATTGAACGGAACGTAAAATGTTCTGCTGGTACCAAAATTTACATTGAACGGAACGTAAATTGTTCCGCTGGTACCAGAATTTACATTGAACGGAACGTAAAATTTTGTGCGGGTACCAGAATTTACATTGAACGTAACGTAAAATGTTCCGCTGGTACCAGAATTTACATTAAACGTTACGTAAAATGTTCTGCTAGTACCAGACTTTACATTGAACGGAACGTAAAATGTTCTGCTGGTACCAGAATTGTTTAGATGGAATTGGACGGAACGTAAAACCAAAATCAATTCCTCTGGGTTTCATATTTGGGAGCTTGTTTTGTTGAAAAAATCTATTTTCAGTTGAACACATCGTTTGATTCACTCAAGGTTTTGTCTAATAGAATAAGTAAACTGTTACTCTGGGTTTGTTCGCCTGTTCGTCACTCTCCGAGACAATTCTCACAGTGTAAAATTTGTGTCACGAGTAAAATTTTTCACTCGAAGAAGCCTAAAAAGACTCGAGACGTGCTCAGACTAGGAGACGAACTTGTTGAATACGCTATTTCATTTAATCATAACTCTTTGCAACGCTGTCTTAGAAACCAGGAATATTTCTATCTTCAAGTCTTCAGATAAGTTGCTTATTTGAACTAATACTAGAGATTTTAGATGAGAGACTGTTTGTGAAAGCCTGGGTTAATACCTAGATGTTCAAAATCTTTCGGTTGCAACCTGTTGATTGATGCGGTTAAGAATTGATGAGGTTTCAGATAGTATTGCTTCAACATGTTAATGCAATCTCCTAAAAATGTTTTAAACACTAAAAACGAGTTCAAAGACGTATTATTTTGTATGGCTTCGAGTCAACATGACGATCCATTACGCTCCTGAAGATGCTTTCACTGTTGCAAATACGCTCTGGGACGTAAGGCAATAAAAACTGAGACACAGAGTGTAATACTGTTTTATTGTGTCGGGTCTCGAGTCAACAAGTATTTTCAACATGTCATTATGTATGGTGTTACTGAAGATGTTGTCATGTTCTGTTGAAAACATCTTTAGGGGCGTAATACATCGTCAGATCGTCATGTTGAGTCGAATTCATTCATAATAATACTGCATTGCACCCATTATTTTAGTTTGAATTCCTTTTAACGAAACGCCCTACGCCCTTGTCTTGTTGTTAAGATTAAAGAAATACGTAGGCAAATAATATCCTAGTCAACCGTCGAAGAATTTGAGTTTCATGTCATTAAGCTAAAGGCTTCTACGCCTTTTTCGAGTAACTAGAGTGCATAATGGACCAATTTTGCTTAAATATGTGTCTAACTTTGGAGGTATAGGTATAGTTTCTTAAAGAATTGAAAATAATCTTGCAAAACCATTTGTCGGTTCCTCTTATACTTTAAGATCCCGAAGTCGTATGGTATTTTTCTTCTATAAGTTCTATGGTATTTTTCTCATCTAAGTTATGTGGTATTTTTCTTCTCTATGTTACATGGTATTTTTGTCCTCTAAGTTATGTGGTATTTTTCCTCTATAAGTTCTATGGTATTTTTCTCATCTAAGTTATGTGGTATTTTTTTTCTCTATGTTACATGGTATTTTTATCCTCTAAGTTGTTATTTGGTATTTTTCTCCTCTAATTATTATAAAAGTCTACTGAACTTCCTAGAAGTTTAATATACCTTTCTTGTTGATTTTTTCTGCATACTCTAAAAAATCAATACACATTTGAGTATGATTTCTCATTTCCTTATTTCTCGACATTATGTCGAGCCATCAATGATGACGATTGTCGAATGATGGAACAGTTCCCAGAGATTGCATTGAATTTTGCTTGTAACATTTCCTAGCTGTCTCTCGCACAATTATATTGTATTATATCTCCATCTAATTTATCAGCTTATAAATTTTCACAAATTATTACTATTATTTTTCAAACAATTATTTTCTGGGCTAATATATTATAATCAATGATCTCCGCAAACCATAATTCATCAGTTGATTAAACTATAATTAAATTAATTATTTATGGCAGTGAAATAGATAAATATTATCTTTATATTTATCACGCTCATTACAATAACGACATTTTTGAACCATTATTACAATAATTTAGACGCCAAGCGTTGTTTTCGATTAGATTCTTAGAAATTCTAATTATTTTTAGAATGGATTGCTATTTTTTAGTATAATAATTCGCTTATCAAGGTAACTAAAATAATCAACTGTTTTGGAATCGATGAATTATTCCTATCTCATGTTTCAATCCCCATCAATATTGGGCGCTGCAACACCCTCTTTAAGAGAAAGCATATATATATATATATATATATATATTATATAATATATATATATATATATATATTATATATATATATATATATATATATATATATATATATATATATATATATATATATATATATATATATATATATATATATATAGTGTGTGTGTGTGTGTGTGTGTGTGTGTGTGTGTGTGTGTGTGTGTGTGTGTGTGTGTGTGTGTGATCAAACTTGGCAGCTTAGTTTTTATATATTTCTTTTTACATGATATTTTCTAATAATTTGAATTTTATGTGGTGAAGGGTAAATGTTCTTATGTTTTGATAGATTTAAAACAACTTTGGGATATAATTTTAAGTATTGAACAAATAAATATATATTTTTGCCAATAACTTTTAACCTGAATGCCAAAGCAATAGCTATGAAATTGTTTCCACTTGTTTTTATGTTATACGCGTTCTAGCTATTATACTTCAAATGCAGGAACAACTTCGAAAGTTAAAGGCAGTCAAAGATTGAATATTCAAAAGTTAATTTCTTTGATGATATTACATAGGCCGATATTAAAATAAAACTGAATGTGTGAAGGATTGACTGATAAAACTGAATGTGTGAAGGATTGACTAATAAAACTGAATGTGTGAAGGATTGACTAATAAAACTGAATGTGTGAAGGATTGACTAATAAAACTGAATGTGTGAAGGATTGACTAATAAAACTGAATGTGTGAAGGATTGACTAATTAAACTGATGAAGGATTGACTAATAAAACTGAATGTGTGAAGGATTGACTAATAAAACTGAATGTGTGAAGATTGACTAATAAACTGAATGGTGAAGGATTGACTAATAAAACTGAATGTGTGAAGGATTGACTAATAAAACTGATGTGTGAAGGATTGACTAATAAAACTGAATGTGTGAAGGATTGACTAATAAACTGAATGTGTGAAGGATTGACCTGAATGTGTGAAGATTGACTAATTAAACTGAATGTGTGAAGGATTGACTAATAAAACAGAATGAGTGAAGGATTGACTAATAAAACTGAATGTGATTGTGAAGAAGGTGAAGGATTGACTAATAAAACTGAATGTGTGAAGGATTGACTAATAAAACTGAATGGTGAAGGATTGACTAATAAAACTGAATGTGTGAAGGATTGACTAAAAGCTAATCCATTTACATTAGTTCACATTTTAGTAAAATTGGTTCTTATACTGATTTAAAATCTTAAGAATTATAATTCTTGTAAAAACCTGAAACCTTCTCCCTCGAGGTTAGAAGCAGGTTAGTATCAAACTTAGATTTACAATAGGGAAAAGTGGTAAAAGATGTTACTGTCAAGAAAATAGTAAGGGGGTGAGCCCCCTAATTTGATATTTGTCGCCCGATTAAACCCTATTCCCCTCATCCGAGTAAAGTACAGCCATACCTTGTCTGATGTCCCCCACATTTAACTCGTACCTAGCTAATGTGTCATTTTCTAAAATGTTAATATATCTATTTTTAGTCTATTTGAATGATTCTTCATTTGTAAGTTGTATAATTGATGTTGGCAGTGTTCAAAATCATGACTTAAAATAAAGTTAGGCTTGTTTCTGTATTGCTAATATAGGAATATCTTACTCAATCTCAAGCAATGTCAACTCTCGTTGGTCTGTAGCCTGTTTTATAACTAAAAATATGTTTAATTTAAGTGTCGGCAAGCTCTGTATAGTAAATATCTATCAGGAGAAAAATTGTTTATTTATCCATCGCTTATATTAGATACTTTTAAGATAAGTTCGCCCTATATTGATGGGGATTGAAACATGAGATAGGACTAATTCATTGATTCCAAAACAGTTGATTATTCTAGTTACCTTGATAACTATTGGATATTTCTTTCATTTACTAATTCTGTTTAGTAAATGATAATTTTTATTTTATTTTCAATAAAATCTTAGTTTTGTTTAGTAAACGATAATATTTATAAATATAACTATATTATGAAAATTTGAAACTCACTCTAGTTTTTTCTAGGAGTAATTATTATGTTTCATGAATAACAATGTTTTTTTATTAATCTTTCTCTTTATCTGATTTTTTCTCTAGAGTACATATCGCCTGTAATATTTTTTTTTAATAAGGGCCAAATGTTCAATATCTATGTCTGTCATAAAAATGCTGATAATTATTATTATTATTAGCATTTATCTAAAGTCTTAGCCTGAAATCAAATATTATTTTTATAAGTGTCATAAAATGGCTGTATGGCTAATAAAGGCCAATGCCAAAAAGCTATACTTGTTTGTATAGCTGGTAGTGATAGCATTCAGGGAGAGATGATATATCACCTAGCTTGTCGAATAAGTCGTTGAGCCATTTTGCTAACTTCCTAAAATAGAAGATAGCCTTTAATTTCTGATGACCCCAGAGTTTAGAAATTTGTGTCTGGTTCATAGAAGATTCTACACTCTCGTGACTCTGCAACGAGTTCCAAGCTTTGACTTGGTACAACACACTCTCCTTGCTAAGTCTAAATTTTTTTTTGAAGCCATAAAGCAAAAGGTTATATTTGTTGGAAATGACATGACAGACATCTAAGTGACAGATTAATTTATAATTTAAGATTTGATGTAAATTATAAATTTGGTCATGTCAAATTTGATTTGTTAATTATTAATAATTATTTTTTGGCCCAAAATAATTATTTACAAATTTGGGATAAAATTAAATTCTTAAATGAACCAAAGATGGAGTAGGTGAGACATAGGTTAGTATTTGTCCACTTTTTCTGGGTGTGGAGGATGTTGGAAATGACATGACAGACATCTAAGTGACCGATTAATTTATAATTTAAGATTTGATGTAAATATGTATTAGTATGAAATATACTCTGTTTGCAACAATATTATTAATTTTATATAGCTATTTTTGAGGGTTTCAAATGTTTGTCTAAACCCAGGTGAATATAGAGTTGTGGTGCTTTTACGAGTACTTTACATCGTACAGACTTAGAACTTTCGGCTTTACGTCTTTTTAGATCTGAAGGGCGCTATTTTTGTAAAGATTTCCTTCCCTCCCATAAAAATCTTAGTCTTCTACTGAAATCGAACCTTGACTGTGAATCGCAGACTCATGTTCTGCAAATTACATGCCAATCTATTACTTAAATAAGTAATAGATGCCAAGTTCTGAGGTACCATTGTAGGAGTATTAGATGCCTGTTACAACTAATTGCTGTCAGGAGAAGGTTTCTACCCGAGCAGTCAAAGATTACAAATAAAATGTTAGCATTAGGAAAGGGACGTAGGTTTTGTAGTTGTGATTCCTATTGAAGGGGTAGAACCCCCATTCTCCAATCAGTGTAACGTAAGAACTAATTTTATTAAATTAAACAAGACTAGTTTTACTAATAATAATTTAAGCGAAAGCTTTATATTATCCATAGAAGTAATAAATGCATGTATACGGGGCTTCATTGTGATTTATTAATTAAACAAACGATTTGGGTGTTACAGAATCAAAAGGTTTATTGTAAATCCCTTTATATCCCAGATGTGAAATCAGTATTTGTAATAAAAATGGGTTTAAGGATGTGATTTTGTGACAGATGTCACTGGAAGGACAGTGAGGGGTCAGGACAGGAGAGGCGTTGTGTAGCAAGGTCACTGGCATGCCAAGTCAGACAGACTTACTGTGTCCATCCCCTCCTCACATGGAGGCACTACAATGGTCAAGGTCTACCCTAGACTAGCTACTGAACACCAGCTAACAACTCTTACAAATACTTTCATTCTGACTAACAAATCTATTACTAACCAACAAATTACAGCAGGATAGTGCAGGCATTATGATACAAGTTAAAGTAATTACTTAACTATTGATTTATCCAAAATTTCCAATTGGTCAAATATGATTTAAACTTGGAAGGGAATAGGAACTTTCAGGATCATGCTATACGTATTTCTAAGTTTGTCGAATTAGTCCATGGTGGGATTTTAAAAACCAATCGCATTAAATTAATGAACAGTGTCGTTTCTTTAGACAACTTCTGTGACCATACCCATTGCTGTCATTATACCAAGTATTGATTACTTCTTCTTCCTCGTCAAAGAAATTAAATTAAGTTAAAGGAAGGCAAAGATAAGGGACCTTCTTAAATAATTTATTTTTCACTAAAAAGGAGTAGCTACTAGATGAAACGTTAAAATAAGCTAAATAAATAAAAGCTTTGTTTCAAAGTAAAGATCTTGCTTGAGGATCAATGAATCAAAAAACTTGTTCTGACCTGTTCTTGACGTCTTCAATACTTCCATTTCTTTAAAGTTGTATCTTTTTCCTTTTTTATGCTTTATTGGTTATTATTGATTTTAATTTCCTCTAAAAGAGAATAATTCAGTTGACTACCGCGGTTATTGATTGAAATGACATCCACTGTTGTTGGTTGAGATTACTCCCGCTGTTATTGATTGAGATTACTTCCGCTGTTATTGATTGAGATTACTTCCGCTATTATTGATTGAGATTACTTCCGCTGTTATTGATTGAGATTACTTCCGCTGTTATTGATTGACATTACTTTCGCGGTTATTGATTGATATTGCTTCCGCTGTTATTGATTGAGATTACTTCTGCTGTTATTGATTGAGATTGCTTTCGCTGTTATTGATTAAGATTATTTCCGCTGTTATTGATTGACATTACTTTCGCGGTTATTGATTGAGATTTCTTCCGCTGTTATTGATTGACATTACTTTCGCGGTTATTGATTGAGATTAAAACACATTCACCGTTGTGCTATTCCAAAGCTTTCATTTTCTTACGTGATAAGGAAGCAAACTAATAGAATAATTCGTAGATAAGAACTAAACATTCTTGCAATAGTTTAACTCTTTAGGTTGGCTAAATGGTTCAAATGTTGAATGGTAGTTGGAGTGCTTGTCAAACCTAGTAACTTCCTATTGCTTTCCTTTGGCATAATATAAAAGTATATTTCTTTCGTACTCGAGACAACAGCAATTCTTGACAGTTTTTCAAATCACTACAAATAAATTTCAGTCTAAAAAATCCTTAGGGAAGCCTTAAAAAAGAAAAATCGTAATATGAAACATCGATTTCTTTTCATCCATTTGTTTTTTTTTTCTTTTTTACCAGGACCTTTTTCCAAAGGCTCTGAAAATCTAATTTTGGCTTTTCCACCATAACTCTTTAGAGACGAGAGAAAAATCTATCTATATCAATTTTAGCATCTCCCTTAGTTTAAGAATACAGCAGGAAATGCCATTTACTTCTATGTGTAAATCTTAAAAAATTGTTTAAAAACTCGGTTAGAAAACAAACCAGATAGAGACCATCGCAGGGGGGAAATTGCCAGTAGCAATTTTTCAAGTTTAGATTTATAAGGATGAGCGAGTAAATTGTATTGTGTTTGGAGCGATACGGGTTTACTAAACTGAAAAAAAGTAAAATTTCAAACATTTGTATAAATATGAATATTTATTTTTCTCTTATCTAGATCAAAGTTTTGGTGATGGATTATTTTGTCCTGCAATCTTTTAGATAATTTCGATACGTTTCACTTTCAGCTGATAAATATTATAATTATTAATTTGATTTTTGGTCTCCATAGTTCTATAGTTTATAGGTTAGGACACTGAGGAGACTTTTATCAAGTTGTTAAATTACTCTTTTAAAGATTTTGTTACATGAATATTGTTGGAGATTACACGCAAAATATTTTGTGGAATTAATAAAATAATTTATTAACTTGATAAAAGTCTCTTCAGTGTCCTAACCTATGAGTTATAATTATATTTTTAAGTTTTTTTTAACTGTTAATAAGTCCTTTATGGTGATCCTGCTTCAAAAATAAATGTAGATCAGTGACTTGAATTATAATAAATGCCCATTTTTGGGGCTTTCGGTCCATGATTGTGTTCCCTCTGCAGAGACAACCTCTGTTGGATAGTAATGTTATTCACTCTGGGAAAACCAATGTACGTAGGCCCGCAAGGGTATTTAGTCTTCAAGGACCATCTTAGGTGGGTCTCAACCATTATCTTCAAGGTATTGTTTTAAATTTGTAAATTATTTTAACAATTTGATCAAATTTAACAAATACTATTCATAAAAACTGAGAACATTGTCCGGACTGTGAACCCTAAATCTTCGGTACCGAAATCGAGAGTTTATACGATCTATGAAGGGAAATAATAAATTAAATCGTTATTATTTCAAGCTATAGGCAATTTTCAGCATTATTTGTGAAATAACTAAATATGTGGCTGACATTTTACGAAGTCAGCCTTCTCCCGGGGGGGGGGGGGGGGTGATTTGTTATCTATGAAACTAAATGCCCCCACCACTTTTCCGACTTCCCCTATTATATGTGTATAGTATGCCACGGAAATTCATTTATGGGTTAACATAATGTCCTTAAAGATTAGGCATAATAATAGTCATGGCCGTTGTACGTTAACAAATGTGAAACGTAACAAAAAAGTGGACTGCGTGATAGTCTCTCCACAATATATAATTTTAATTAAATCAAAATTTCAATCTAAGTGCATTATCATAAACCTTAAATATTTTATTTTTGGAAAAAGGGGGGGTGGCAAGTGGAGTCGATCCCCTTTTCCTTTTCTGTCATCTATACAATCTCATAAGCTTCATTTTTTGATACAAATTCGCTAATAACCATATTTGAATGATAGTTATAAGAGTGATAGTTCAAAAAAATCAGACAAACGGTACCTCGGAATTTATCATCCACACATTTCGCTTAGCTCATCCTCACTACAATAAACTCGTTTCGATCCTCCTTAAA
>JACMZG010001893.1:4285382-4305382 GCA_018340805.1 Microvelia longipes | reverse complement strand
TGGAAATATTGCGGCGAAATTGCAAGGTAATCTTTAGCACTAGGATAGTACTCCATACCACATACCTAGTACTTTTAGCACTGCTTCAATAAAACATTCTGCATATAACCGTCTTTATTATGTATTGACCCTGGTCCCTCTTCCTACATTTATATTTACTTTTTATTCAGTTTTTTTATCCAATTTTATAAATTTATAAATTTTAAAAATAAAATTTTTTAAATTCTTTTTATAAATTTCCTATTGTTGCTGAAATTGATTAGTAATAATTTATTTATACTTTTTTTGTTTTGTTCGTTTATTTAAATTATTTAAAATGTTTTTTTAAGTCTTTCTTTTCAGCGAATTTCCTAACGGAAAATGAGCTTTAGAGATTGGGGTTCTATAACTTGAGATGTGTACATTTATTTACACGTTTATAGCACCAGAGCATTTTCGTTGATTTCAGAAGCGGTAGCCAAAGAGTCTATTAATTTTTTGACAATTTAGGTCTTTCAGTGGTGACCGCGTCAATGTAGATGATGAATCCAACGTTTCGCTTCCACTGTGGGAGGCATCTTCAGGGATCTAGGACATCATGGAATGATCTACAAACTGAACTGAAGATGGAGACGGTGGAGGCCCTATTTATACCTGTCTCTGACCTTGTCTTCGAGGACGAAGATTATAGCCATGAGAAGGGATAATAGGGTTCGACGGATTCTTCATCTACATTGACGCGGTCACCACCGGAAGACCAAAATCTTCATGACAATTACCGCGGAAGCCTATGGAGTTTACTATAATTTTTAAGCTTTAAGGTTTATCATGAAAGGGGTTCATTGAATTGTTTTCTAAGATGTAACTTGGGGAACCATGATTTTTAATCCCGATGAAAAGCCGAGGGACTTAAATAGAGAGACTTAGATGTCTGTTTGCTTTTCAATTTTTTTAGAACCATTTAACAATGTCATTGTTAAATTTAGCCTCAACCTCAACCTCTTATGAGGATAACTATATCCTCATAAGAGTGGCCTCACTAAATAATAGTTGGCTGAAAATCCGTTTTAGGTAAAATTAAGTTGTTTGGTGCAATAAAAAGAGTTTTTCACATTTTTCAGATCGAACCACAAATTTTTAGGACTAGTGCTTAAGTGAAAAAATCTTTAAAAATCCTCATTGTGTCATTTATTGCCCCTCCATGCCTTCTATAAAGCCAGGACGCAATTGTACTATTCCATCACTATATTTAGAATTGCTTGGAAAGATAGTAATAATTATAATATATTATAATTATTATATATTAATGTAATAATTATTAATTATTATAATTTATTAAATAATATAATTATTATATTATATATTAATAATATATTATTACTAATATAATGTTATATTATCACTAATAGTATATTATTAAAATATATTTTCTTCTTATACATGAAAAGTAATGAACTAACACATTACTGTTGTTTTCTCGCTCAGTCAATTTATTTAATTTTTTAGAGCATGATTCAGATATCTTTCTATTAAATGACGCTCTGATTTAACTTATGAAAATTCCGAGTCTAGAAAAAAAATTTAAAGAAGTTATCGCGTTGGAGGAAGAGTATAGAGTATTGTACCCGGAGTAACCGACCAAATCTTTGTTTAGAACGCGATATCTTTATTATACAATTAGTGTTATTTATTACAGGGATTCCGCCCTACCTGTTATCGGGTTTAAACCAGACTTGCTTTTAGTTCGATGATTTATTCTCCATCGGTTTTGGCTTTAGAGAAAAAAATTTATGTGTCGTATATGTCGTTTTTCCGTGAAGTATGTTACTCGGTGTGTCAATAAGTTTTGAATAGCAGTAATT
Organism: Microvelia longipes; assembly: GCA_018340805.1. Classification (NCBI taxonomy): domain Eukaryota; kingdom Metazoa; phylum Arthropoda; class Insecta; order Hemiptera; family Veliidae; genus Microvelia; species Microvelia longipes. The sequence goes on along the minus strand of JACMZG010001893.1, from coordinate 4,303,541 downwards.
AATGATGTTATCTGAGCGAGACATGTGACTACCGATCCGAAATGAATGTCAAGTCTTTTGTTTTCCCTAATGCATTTATATGAACTTCACAATTTTTTTAGAGAATTTCTGTGATAAAAATTTATTGTCTTTCGGTGAAAGGGAACTCGTATATTCCGTTTGTGAGCTATTTCTAACTCGGCACTGAAGGGAGTGACAGTTTGATAAGCGACTAGAAGTCCTCTCGGAGGAGTAACCTTTCTACAGTGTGTCCGTTCTTTCGTATATAGGACGGACGCGTTACAACAAGATTTCTCCATAAAACCTCCCCTTTACTTGGTACGTTATGAAAATTTTAACTTGATTCTATTTCCTTCTTTTCTTTTTCATTTCCTTAGCTTTTACCCGAGGCCAAAACTACTGGAGAATCATAAATAAAATAGACTTTTTTCTTTCGCCTCCAGGGATATATAGTTATAAATAAAGTCATATTCGTAGACAGTTTTTTTTTCTTCTGAAACTAAGTTTGCTCCTTTATGTCCCTTATAAACTTTCAGATCATGACCTGACTAAGTTTTCTTAATTTTTTTTTCTTTTGTTTTATGCATACCTATAATATGTATGGTTGAATACAAACCTGGGTTTAACATTTTTTTACTTAGCCAAGTTTTATCCACAGATCATTATTTTTCTTGTATCCAATCTGAGCACAAATAATCATATAATCCTGCAATCAAATTAAACACACATATGACCCTCATAGATTTGCACAAACAATATAAACAACACAAATACTACAAAATAACACATTTATAATTGTGGATCTGTCTCTTTTAAGTTCTTAACTATTATCGATTATTAATTCAAAAAATTACTAACTAATATCCGACGATTTCTAAACTGAAATTGGTTCCTTTTAGCTAATTTTTCCAGAAAACACCTAGATGCGTTCAAAATCCATTTGGGATTCCTGATTACCAAACATAGTTTTAGCGGGACTAGTATACTGCAAAACACAGATGTATATATATATATATATATATATATATATATATATTATATATATATATATATATATATATATATATATATAAACACACACACACACACACACACACACCAATGAAACTATTAATGTCTTAAAAAGTACATAGTAAAAACATAAGAACAATCTTATAGAAAAAATGCACTTCTGTTTTGAACTTTTCTTTAATGACTTTAACTATTAGTAATTGTTACATTAATAACTTAATTACAACTTGTTTTTTTAAAGCCTGGACTTAAGTAGTTAAAAAATGTATCAATAAAATCGTAATGACCAGTTGTATTAAGTAAATAATGAGTGCATGTATTAAGTATTTATTTTATGTAATAACATATATAATTACTTACATGTAATACCTACCTAATTTTAAACTTATACGTATGGAGCAGAGTTGAAGACAGCAAGTAGTAATTAAGTTAGGTTTATTTTAATAAAGAGAAGTTCAGAACATAATTTTATTTTTTCCGTGTACTTTTTAGGTTTTCCCGAGTGCTTTTTTCCCTTGTGCAGAACAATCTTGACTCAGCGTGTACTTTTTAGGTTTTTCCGAGTGGTTTTTTCCCTTGTGCAGAACAATCTTGACTCAGCGTGTACTTTTTAGGTTTTTCCGAGTGGTTTTTTCCCTTGTGCAGAACAGTCTTGACTCAGCGTGTACTTTTTAGGTTTTTTCGAGTGCTTTTTTCCCTTGTGCAGAACAGTCTTGACTCAGCGTGTACTTTTTAGGTTTTTTCGAGTGCTTTTTTCCCTTGTGCCGAACAATCTTGATTCAGCGATAATTTTATACGTCACTCTGGTGCCATGAAACTTAAACTTACTCTTCTTGAAAATAGGAAAATTTAAAAATGATGGAATTTTAACAATTTTTATTGTAATGTTAATTTTTTTAACCATTCATCTGTGGATAGTAATATTTTGTCCCAACTATTATGCACAAATTATAAATTAAAGTGGGCAACTTTTAACAAATACCTTTGCTTTGTTAGGTATTGTTAAACCACTGGGGCTTTGAACCCCCAGTGGTGAAATTGAGCTTTTACTTGATGGAATGTATAAAAAAAAATATTAATAAATAATAAAATAAATAAATATTGTAATATTCGTAAGATCAAAGCTGACAGCTTTGCCTGTATTTAAGTTTATTTCTTGCCTAAAGCAATATATATTCCTTTTATATTTTTAAAGTGCTTTTCAAAATAATATTTTATTTCAATAACTTTTTTTTATTATTTTATGTGTATAAACTTGTATCGATAAAGGGACTTTTTATCTCGTCGTTTTACTAAAATAATAATGGGTTTTTTTATTCTTGTAACTCTGTTACTGAGTGACACATTGATGTAGTAAATAAATATTTGAATAGGTTAGGGCTCCTTGCAGTCTTGCAATGCCGTAAGACATTGGTCTACAGCGCGTACGAGCCTTAAGACATTGGTCTACAGCGCGTATACGAGCCTTAAAGGCAGAGATGCACTACGGCACGAGTGTGGACGTAGTGGCAGGTCTAAGAGTATATTTCCCAAGCTTCATCGCTTAGAAGTCAAGAACTGTCGCAATTTTGTATTTGCCGATTAATCCCAGTTGTTGTGCAAACGATGAATCAAGTGAATCCCTAGTTCCTTTTGATTTCCCTGTGTGAGGTTGTGTTTGTTTTTTTATCGCAGTTTGGCTGGGTATTCAGAGTTCATCTCATTTGTTTATAGTGCGGGAGACCAGGAGTGATTTTCTGCCTCATAAGATTTATAAACCATTTGGTCATAGGATTTACAGGACCATTGAGTAGAGTAAGAAAACCACCGCATTCACTCTGGAGTTGCACTATATGCTGACTTATAATAATTATTTTCTTTTTGGAAATTATGAAAAAAAGCTTCTAATACAGGTTGTAGTACGTAAAAAAAACTTACATTTTCTATTAAGGTCTCGGAGTAAAACACCGGTGGTGTTTCTTACTCTACTCTTTGGTCCTATGACCGAATGGTACATAAATTTTATCCAAAAACAGTCGTAAGCAATAATTTTGCCTGTGGTTTTATTTACCAATAAGATAAGCTTGTAAATGCTGATATGCTTGTAATTTAAAGATGAAAAGGATAACATTATAATACAACAAGTAAATAATTTTGTCTGTGGTTTTTATTTACCACTTAGTGTCAAGTCATTAAAACGCAATGAAAGGATTATATTATGATATAACTAATAAATAATTTTGTCTGTGGTTTTATTACCACTTAGTGTCAAGTCATTAAAAATGCAATGAAAGGATTATATTATGATATAACTATAAATAATTTTGTCTGTGGTTTTTATTTACCACTTAGTGTCAAGTCATTAAAATGCAATGAAAGGATTATATTATGATATAACTAATAAATAATTTTGTCAGTGGTTTTTATTTACCACTTAGTGTCAAGTCATTAAAATGCAATGAAAGGATTATATTATGATATAACTAATAAATAATTTTGTCAGTGGTTTTTATTTACCACTAAGCTTGTCAATTCATTAAAAAGCAATGAAAGCATTATATTATAATATAGCTAGTATTTAGTCATATTTCGTCTATGGTTTTTATTTACCACTAAGCTTGTCAAGTCATTTAAAAGCTATGAAGGGATTATTTGAAAAGCAGTTATTTTAAAATTATTACCAAGTGTTTTAAGATATTGAGAAAGTTTTAAAACTGATTCCCTACTTTTTGATCAGATCAGGTAAAGTTTAGGGGCTTCAAAGTTGAAAACTTAACTTTATCCGAATCCAATTTCAACTGATATGTACCGAAAAGTCCTTAAAAAAGTTTAGTTGTAAAAAGAACAAGGAAATAAGTATTTAAACTGGTTTTTATGTTGGTTTAACCGTGTGTTCGGTTTAACCGTGTTGTAGGATATATATAGAAAAAGTGTTACCCGATAATGTAGTTAAAAGTCTAGATAGTTGTACACTACACTAGTTTAAGACGAGGCTTCAATTAAGCTTGTTCACGTCTGTTAGGCTTTCTGGCATTGTTAACCTCTCTGTCGAGGCCCTTATACTTCCAGCCCTTAACTCTTTCTGCCCCTTACAATTCCCCACTCTCCTCTGCCCCAACCCAACTGCTTTCCTCTTACCCCTTTCTTCTCTTTTTTTAGTTTTTCTAAAAACTTGTTCATTTAATTAAAACAAGTCTAAAAAAAGAAGGGAATTGAGAGGTTCTTGTTATCAAGTCTTTTATATTTCTAAAAGGTTGGAGGGTCTTCCTTCTTTGTTTTTATTGTTTTTAAATACAGCTCGAAAACGATTCTGTTCTTTCTTTCGGAATTTGTGGTATCGAGTGGACCTATTGTTCAGCTACCAATTTGTAATTCAACGTTTTCAACTGATACGGGTTTTAATATCGTAATCATAATATCGTTATTTATTTTATTTTGCTATCGGATTTTACTACAATGAAATCTTGCATTTGATATTAAAACTAACACCGATAATATGATTTAAATTACTGGTTACATTTTGATAAAGAATCTTTATCAAGACTTTAATTTTTGATCAAGACACTTGATAGGACGTTTATAAAAATACAATTTTAACTAATGTGAATAACTACATTTTGTTATTTATACGCATAGCATATTCATGCCTTTAAAACATAAAATGATAAGAAAGAGATTAGAAAATTAGCCGTAACTACTAACTACTCAGTTCTTTTTAGATTTTATTGGCATGAATATGCTATGTGTATAATGAATAAAGTCATTCTTATTAGTTAAAATATTTTTTATTAACGTCCCATCCAGTGTCTTAACTAATAATAATGGAGACTAAACCAATGGAGACTTATGATAATGGAGACTAATACTAATATTTACGTCCCATCAAGTGTCTTAAGCTACTTATAATAATGGAGACTTATACTTAATAACAATTCAAATACTTAATAATGTAGACTAATACTTAATAAAAATACTAATAATACAATACTAATACTTAATAATGGAGAATAATACCTTAATAAATAATACTAATAATACAACTAATACTTAAAATGTAGACTAAATACTTAATAATGGAGACTAATACTTAATAACAATACTTAATAACAATACTAATAATACAATACTAATACTTAATAATGGAGACTAATACTTAATAACAATACTAATACTTAATAATGTAGACAAATACTTAATAATGGAGACTAATACTTAATAACAATACTAATAATACAATACTAATACTTAATAATGGAGACTAATACTTAATAACAATACAATACTAATAAAATACAATAAATACTAATACTTAATAACGTAGATAATACTTTAAAATGGAGACTAAACTTAATAACAATACAAAACTTAATAATGGAGGACTAATACTTAATAACAATACTAATACTCAATAATGGAGGCTAATACTTAACAGCAATACTAATAATACAATACTAATACTTAATAATGGAGACTAATAGTTAATAACAATACTAATACTTAATAATGGAGACTAATACTTAATAACAATACAAATACTTAATAATGGAGACTAATACTTAATTACAATACTAATACTCAATAATGGAGGCTAATACTTAACAGCAATACTAAAAATACAATACTAATACTTAATAATGGAGACTAATAGTTAATAACAATACTAATACTTAATAATGGAGACTAATACTTAATTACAATACTAATACTCAATAATGGAGGCTAATACTTAACAGCAATACTAATAATACAATACTAATACTTAATAATGGAGACTAATAGTTAAAAACAAAAACCTAATACTTAATAATGGAGACTAATACTTAATTACAATACTAATAATACAATACTAATACTTAATAATGGAGACTAATAGTTAATAACAATACTAATACTTAACAAAAATGCGAATACTTAATAATGGAGACTAATACTTAAGAACGATACTAAAAATACAATACTAATACTTATTAATGGAGACTAATAAGTAAAAGACTTAATAAGGCACCAGCATACGCTCTTGGTTATTTACCATTTAAACACCAAATATAAAATAAAAAAAAATAGGTCAAAACATTTAAATACTCTAAAAAAACTCGAGCAAGGGATTGAAGCATCTAAAAGCCTCCACTGGTGGTATTTGCAATAAGAATTGCCTTTCCATTTTCTTTTTATCATTTAAAGTATAAAAATAGCCTTATTCCATTTTTTCCGTTCATTTATTATTTCTTATATTCATAATATAATTTTTATTGGAAAGAAATCAATAAGCTGTAAGATAGAGCGGTAAGATGAGGTTCTTCACAAAAGGTAACTTTCCTTACCATTTTTTTATACTTTTTTTTGTTTTTATTTCTTTAATAAAAACCTCTTTACTGGAGCAATTTTATCCCCCCTTTTTTCTCCTTCTATCTCAATGCGAATTTAAATGAAAATCATCAGAAAATAATAAAAATAAAAGTAATCTGAAAGTGTAGAGTGTATCCACCGTTGAATTAATACAAATGGTTTTTAATATTGATTAAAATAACGTTAGGGATGAATATTAATATTAGTGAATGTTAGAATTAAATATTACAGTCTATCGACTGCTTTAAAAATCTTGACATGTCAGTTTAGGCACCGCCGGTTCTTTAGAAAAAAAATCCCTACAAGAAGGGAGCGGGTAAAACCTATGTAAACAAATCAGGTTATTTTACCCGTATTTTCTTGGTGATGTTTTTTTACATTTCTTTTATATAACTCCTAACTAACTATAGTAATATTATTATTTTAAGTATAATGTTGTACCATCGACATGTAGAATTTTTATTGTATTTCTGTATATTATGCCATCTCATTTGTAAAGCGTGGAGACAAATAAAGATATCTGTATTTTTATTTGTAGTATAAGTGTAGGTATGCCTTGATATGCGACTAATTTCTGTGATAAATTTCAATCCAAACGGTTCAGAAATTGGACCTCTACTTTGTTCGTAAGAAAAAATTAATTACTCACACACATTCATAAACACCGATTTTTATCCGTTTTTTACTTTTTCTTATTTATACCGTAGATATATAAGAAAAGTATTTTTTGCAAAAAAATCCGAATCCGGGATGTCACCAGCATTATCTGTTTTAGGCATTTTTAAGGATTCCTGAGTGGTTTTCGCGGTTGTGTGTGTGTGTCTATTATCATTGTAACGCCCAGTGTATTTATGCGAGAGAGTTGAAATTTTGTACAAAACTCAGTCTACCGCTGTAGTTGTGCTTTTCGGAAAATATTTTTTTTATGACGTCATTAACCCGCTATAATGACTCAGCGAACATTTTGAAAAATCATAAAACACGGAAAAATGATGCGACTGATTAAAATTTGGCTCGCATGTAGCTATGTATAAGACTAACATATGTGCTAAGTTTCATTTCATTATCAGCATTAGTTTAATTTTTATCATATGATTTGTATACGCTTTTTAAAAAAATTTAAAATAATGCCATTGAGTTGAAATTTAGTACAAGTGTATCCCTAGATGTATAAGGGTACTAAGTTTCGTTACAATACAACAAGTCTATCTATGATTTTTGGTGAATCATAAAAGTTAAGCACCATCGAGCGTGTTCAGTGCCTGGATAAATGACCACTGGCAATTAAACGAATGTATTAATTATCTGAGGACAAGCGAAGCGAGTTTGAAGACGTGTTGTAGTGTAAATTTAACGACTTGTATTTTTTAGAAGACGAGCGAAGCGAGTCCGAAGCAGGGAGGATGAGCGTAGCGAAAGCGGTGTGATGAGGAAAAGTTCCGAGGTACCCCGTACCCGATTTTATTTTATATCTATAGATGCCGAAACATGAGTTCTCATGGTAAAAATGGTTGTCAATTTTTCGTCATTATAATCCTTTCCCCTTATACTATGGGATATAGGGAAGCCAAAATGTATAATGTACTTAAGACTTACAGCTGTGAAGCTTGCTCCTTAAGCTGCAGAGAGATATGATCACCTTTAATACTATTTCATATTGAATGGACTATTTTATCCTGATTTATTTGGAGAGAACATTTTTCTTACAAAAGAGTAAAGTAAATAATTCCTCCTATTTTGGAACTGTGAAATCCCCGCAAGAATAAACATGTTCATTGACATAAAACACATTCTGTTTCAAAGATTACCTGCTTTGAAAACTGGAAAGAATAGACTTATTTCTCTCTACCTGCTAGCTCTAGTAAAACCCTGAAGACGGTCTAACCCAAATACTTGAAAACCCCAAGGAACCTATTATTTCGGTCCTAAAGGACATTGCATCTCCGTTGAACTACCTGCACCTATTGTTAACCTCTCACGAGGTTCTTGAAGTCTTTATTTTTTCAAGTATCTACTTGAACAATTTTTTTTTAAAAAAATGTTATAATGGTTTAAAAAAATTAACATTACAATAAAAATTGTTAAAATTGCTTTTATTATATTGTGCTTTCGTCATTTTTAAACTTTCCTCTTTTCAAGAAGAGTTAGTTTAAGTTGTATGGCACAAGAATGACATATAAAATTATCGCTGAGTCAAGATTATTCTGTACGAGGGAAAAAAGCACTCGGAAAACCCTAAAAAGTACACGGAAAAGAGTAAAATTATGTACTTTTTACTTGTAAAAAGTAAAATTATGTTCTGAAATTTTCTTTAATGGCCTAAGCCTAACTTAATTACTATGCTGCCTTAAGCCGTGCTCCACGCGCGTAAGGCTGAAATTAGGTAGCTATAACCTGTAGGTCTGTTGGTAATAACATATATTATTTTTTTAAATAAATACTTCAATAATTATTTACACTAATTATTAAATGCACTAATTATTAACTTAATAAAACTAGTGATTAAATGCAACTGGATATTAAAATTTTATTGATACATTTTTTTAATTACTTATATTCAGGCTTTAAAAAACCAGTTGTAATTAAGTTATTAATAGTTTAAGTCATTAAAGAAAAGTTTAAAGCAGAAGTACATTTTTTTATGAGCTTGTTCCCGTGAGTTTACTATGTTCTTTCTTAGGCATTAATAGTTTTATTGGTCTATAAATCTTATATATCTATATGTGTCTATAATATATATATATATATTACAATGTGTTAAAAATGTATAATGGACCTACCATTTCTTCTTCCCTCATTATGCTACTGTCAAAAAAGGCGCTGACAGAACTACGTCGAGTCAAGCAGGCTCGCCGTAGTTCTGCCGAAAAACCTTGAAGTAATCTTGTCATGTACGTTGAGGTTCTAAAACGATTGGGACCAGTTTTAGCTCGATCAGACTATTTTAAGTGGCGAAATTGGAAATAATTACCATAAGTCATTACCAATGTGTAGTAGTAGTAATATGGGAGGGGGGGGGTGGCAGTAAGATAGTGTTCTACTCATTTTAATTTCAAGTGTAGGTGTATTTCATCTAATCTAGACAGAAGAGCCGTGAATTTCTATGGTTCCTCTCATGCTCTTCTCCTCAAGCAATCATACATATTTTCACTGACTCTTCACTGATAAACCAAACCTATACACACTTTCAACTACAAGGCAGAAACAGTATTGTTTTATAAATGAATCTACTATGAGGGTCCTAAATCTTGCCTATACCCAGTTTCATTTAGGGTAAGGGATCTTTAACGAGTACCTGACAACGCACAGACTCGAGACCACCGGCTTTACGTCCCTTCTGAAGGACGTGGTACGCAGAATTTTTATCCCTCTCATAAAAATCCCAGAGGCCCGTGCTGGGATTGAACCCATGACTAAATAAACTCGGAAGTTTAAAGCCCATTTATTCTGTTTATTGATCGTCCCTTAACCACTACACCACGGGTGACTCTCGAAGTACAAATGAGTAAAAAGAAGGGTTCTTTTACTTTACATTATTTTGACCAAATTCCAGGCATCTGGAATTTTATAGCTGATATTTATGTTTTTGATAGTGCTGAAACCGAATCTAAGTGTCATATAAAAATATTTTAAACAAGTTAAAAATTAGATTACATTAGTTGCATTTAGTAAAAAATTGCAGTATACTTTATGACCTTTTTTACACATGCCTTAATGCTTAAACACTTACGACACTATTAATTTGTTAGAACCTTAGTCTATATTTGTCCTCTGTACTAGATAAAGAGGAGTGTGCATTGTTTAGGGTAACAAAGTAGTTGATCTATTTTTTTTACATAATCCAGCTTAAAAAACATGCTTTGTTCAGTCTATTAAATAAACAGGAGCATTTTCTTTGAAACATATTTTAAAATTGACGAACGAGCTTAAGTCTTTCTGTTCCAGCTGTAAACCGAAATCCTGTAATATGGGGTCACTTTGTTTTGTGAGGTATAATTAAAGTGTCATATTCTTTTTAAAAGTGAATTGTTATTAACTTGCCTTGTAATAAACTCATTTAGCGAATTTTCAAAGGAAAAACAGGCTACTAAGGTGGGAATCACGTTTCAAGAGTTAAGAGAGTGGTAAAATGTTAAACATCTCCTGAAAATAGTTTTAATAACGTAATTTTATCTAACCTCATAAATCGACTCATGATTTACCTAAGTTAGTTTCATAGCATTAATTTTTCTCTAAAATGCCCGACCTAATAAGAGTCAACCGGGTTTATTAATAGAAAAATGTTGCTTACACTGCGAAAAAAGTGTAATATCTCAAAAAATTAACTTTCTAGACAAGCATCCATAAATTCTATTCAAGAATAATTAGCGAGGATAAGTATCAACTCACATTAAGTTGAAGAGGCATAGTAGCCTTGGTTCAGGCAAACCCTACCTAACCAGCAAACTCTCCTGGCCTAACCAGCCTTTGCCTGTCTTGACTCTCCCTATCTCCTAATTCCTACTCAACTTAAATTTTATACCTAATAAACCATATTTTTTAATCAGGTTGGAGAAAAAACTTTTTTCTCACTTAAACTAAAATAATTGCAAAACCTCAATAATAATCAGAGATCTCTCTTCAATATTTTTTTTTTACTTTTCTTCATTGATACCGTAGGAATGTAGAAAGAGTATTGTTTTGGCACTAAAAGTCCAAAACCAGAATTTCATCTGAATTATTCGTTCAGGTGTTTAAAGACCTCGTGAGTGATTTTCTAAAGAAGTCTGTATGTATGTGTGTGTGTTTGTTATTATCGTAACCCCAATGTATTTATGCTATCAAGAGTTGAAACTTTCTACTGTCAAGGCCATAGGAGTAAGCCCATAGTGGCAACAGGGCACTCTGATATGGTTACTTGAAGAGCAAATAATTATAGGTACTTCACCTTGTCTGCCAGGGGAATGAAAGACAAAACTAGGCAAAATAATAAATTACTAGAAAGGGTATAATTAATATAAATAAATAATAAAATCTACTTAGCATGCAATCAATGGGCACTATCAGGTTAAGACTAAACCTACTAATGAAACAAAAGCATAAGGTAAGCTTAAATAAATTATAGCAAATTAAATTAAATATAAGGACTGTATCTAATTATCTTACAATTTACAGAGAAGAATAGAAGGAAGTGATACTAAGGAAGGATACTAGGCGGATACAGCAAGTTAGGAAGGGCCCAATATATTTCATAAGTTAGCTAGCTAGATATGATCTAAGTATAGCTGAGAAAAAATAGGACCGAAATCCGGCGTACAGCTGCTCCCAAACGTGCAGATACAATTTAAATTGATGCGAAATAGGATCTAAAGTATTTAAGGTACTTGCTACTAGTACTACGCTGATGAATTAAGCTCCTTCCAAGGATTTCCTCCAACCCTGTGCTGACAATAACACCATATACAGCAGTCAACACCTCTAAATAATGTCTCAACACAAAGAAACCACTGATCAGTGAAAAAAGTTAATTAATTAATCGAATTTAATTAACTACGCAATTAATGCACCAGATAGCTTGAACTACCACGGAAAAATCCATCAAAACATCAACAGGTGAATTTGATGGATGCTCTTAAGCCGCTTAGGCAGGGTATCAATGTAAAACCCATCAAAATGAGGTAGACAATGCTAAGGGCTGCAGCAGATGAAAACAAGAAGAGATCCTAGAGACATTGAGGTTATCTTAGTATCAGGTTATGTACCGGTTAAAAGTAAATACGTTCCTGACTCCACCAGAGTTTTTTCTTATATTATTTACATATTTACAGTTGCTTTCGGCCAAAACCTAGTGAAATTATAAAGTTAATTGGTATCTACTTCGAAACTAATAAAGAAAGTAAAGGTGACTACATAAAGTGAATAAATATACAGTGAAAGTGCCCATGAAAAGACGTGAAAATAAAAATGATATTACTAGCTCTTCCAGGTAAATTATTAATTAAATCGAAAATGAACAGGTGATTATCTGTGTCTCTAACAGAAACTTTCTACAAAAATTAATCTTTAGGTGTGATTGTGCTACCCGGAAAATAATTTTCTTAATGATCGTCACTATCTGGTAATAATAGCTTAGCAAACATATCGAAACTTCTTAAAATGCGGAAACATGTTTCGATTAATTTGAGATTTGGCACGCTTTTTGGTAATATTTATGTTTTAAGGGCGAGCGAAGCGAGTCCTAAGTAGTGAAGATGAGCATATAGAATCCGATGTTGTAAGGAGAAGTTCCGAGATCCTCCGCACTCGATATTTTCTTTATTCAGTAAAAAAAAATATAACATAAGCTGCCAAATGTAAAACTAAGATTCCATATCCTATTTAACAGATATCATAATAAATACGGACCGCATTTCGTCGAGAGGCGCGCCTAATTCGCACGTGTTGGGACTCAAAATCCATCAGTCAAAAGGATTTAGTAGGACTTGATTTCTGGGTTAAGTTTTGTTCTATAGTCTTCCAAACAAATAATATTATTAATCCAACTTGGTACAAAAATCAAACTTGAAAAGTACAGGAACCCTTTTAGCGAATTCTCTTTGGGAATAAAATTCGCTAATGTTTGTTTATTTCGCCGTTATTACTTTTACTATTTCATAATCGACTCTATTTGTAATCCTATTTGTAACTAACAGATGCGTGGAAAAATCATACCAGTTTTATCACCCGAGTTTTAAAAAGATGTTTACTTAAGTCATATTTTATAATTAAATTTACTACAGAAATAATGTAATTGCATTAAATATATTTTTAAACAAAACACGGCGACAACATGCTTTATACTTAAATTGAATTTGTTAGTAACTATAAATACACTGACTTTAGTCCTTAATAAAGCCCTACAGTCTTTGTAGTATAGTGTAGGTGTAAACACTATATGTATAAAGCTATATATATACACGCAGACTTTTGTGCTTAATGCAGTGTACTGTTTATTAGAACTTAAGAAGGGCAATGAATATGTAACGTGATATATATATATATATATATATATATATATATATATATATATTAGATTTTTTTCCCTCTTGTCTAAAAAAATTTGTAATGTCCTATAAGGAACCCCCTTTGTAAACACTGTTATATTAATATATATATATATATATATATATATATATATATATTATATATATATATATATATATTAGATTTTTTCCCTCTCGTCTAAAAAAAATTGTAATGTCCTATAAGGACACCCCCTTTGTAAACACTGTTTATTTATATATTATATATATATATATATATATATATTATATATATATATATATATATATATATATATATATATATATATATATATATATATATATGTGTGTGTGTGTGTGTGTGTGTGTGTATATGCCTTGGAGACGAGGCGAAATATTGTCTATTAATAACTGTAACAATTGTTAGTTTTTCCTCAAGTGCCCTAACTCAATTATAATCAATTTTTTATGATAAAAGTTCTTCTATATATTATTTAATGATAAAAGTTCTTGTAATTATTTTATAATAATAATTTTATAATGTTCTTAAGAATTACATATTTTATAATAATTTTTTTGTTACAGTTTGGTGGAGAGATGTCGGCTATATGACGAACGAAATCATTATCAAAGGTATATTTCTTTAACAAATTCTATATATCTTTAATATTTTCATCGAACTTCCCTTGTATTAATTTCTAATCAAGCTAATCAACTCTAGTATTTTTATATTTTTATTAAAAGTTAAAATGCCTGTTTTAGGGCCTTCCGGCCCATCAGGGTATTCACCCTGCTGGAACAACCTCAGGTGGGTTGCGTCTACTATCCTCTAAGTATCAATTAAAGCTGGCGAAATCTTTTTAATTCAAATACTATTCATATAATCTTAGATCATAGCCCAGGCTACGAACCCCGGACCTCCGGTGCCGAAATCGAGTGCCTATACGATCACGGACACGGAGGCAGACAATATTGACAGTTAACTATTTATAATAAGTTAAAGTTATAGGAAGTTTTAATAGTTATTTATGTAACTAGGTTTTAATGGTTATTTATGTAACAAATTTTGCATCCGAACCGGAGATAAGGGGATTCTATAAAAATACTTTAAAGGCGAAGCCAAGGCATGTAATTTACAATTTGACTGCCGAGGTAATGTCAAGAAAGACAGAAATCTTACGTGTGAGTAATGCTTTCATTCCTGCCTTTTTGCATAAACTATTTTATCTTCCAACTTCTTTTAGAAAAAAATAATTACAAATCACAACACAATAATTAATCTATGATTGTTTATTTAGAAATAACAATAGTAAATTAATTAACTAATAATTTTTGTGAAGTTAACGAGAACAGAATAAATAAAAAACAAAAATTAAGAAACTTAATTTATAAAAACAATTTCCACGCCAGTGTGGCCTTTAAATTATTTTTATCTAAACAAAGATCTATATTTTTTTTAAATTGTTTTATTATTTAGTTTAAATCGAGTTAAATAACTATTAAATAAATAATAACAATTTATTAAAGTATTAAAACTTAAGAAGAAAACAATTATCAACAACAAATATTGCAATATACTGTATTAGTTAATAATTCAAAAAAATCAGTCAAGTAAAGTTTTACCTGCCTTGGGGCATAAAGTAAAACCCATAGAGACTAGAGGGGGCATATCCTACCTCAATACATTTGGAGGCCTGAAACATCATTTTGGTGCTCTCAGGGGCTCTGTGTAACCTCATTGGAACCTCCTTTAAGAGTGACTTAAGGTTATAATTAATCAATTGATTTCGGCTTCCCGCACAATGATTACTTTTGATTTGAATTTTTAACGTTATAATATATAAGCTATTGTAATTTTGTACTGATTATTTGATTATATTTTTAGCGACGGTTGTCAGGTTGCTTTTTTGATGTTTCAAAATTTAACCTATAGAGCCCCTCTAGTAATAATAACTCTATGGTAAATCCCATGTATAACAAGTATTACTTTTAATCCAATGACTGTTTTTAATTATTGTTACCGGCCTTTCTTAAAATTATAGTGACTGATCAACAAAATAGATTTTTTTGCTTAAAAATAGTTGAATAATGCTTAATTTTGCTGCCGCGAGAAGATAAAATAACTGGTATTACGAAAATTAAAGATTTATTTCGTAATCAATAAACTATCCGGGTTCATTTAAAAATGCATCAAACTAGACCCGCAATGCACCTGCTATGACGTCATTTTGGTTCTTCTAGAATTCTTTAAGAACACTTTCTTTAAAATTAAATTTATGATAAAATATTGTTGTTATAAGGATCTGAATTGACATTGCTTTTATTTTTTTAAAAAATCAATAATCAGACTTATTAAAGTACCTTATTGCGAATAAGAATAATTTGTAAGATTTTTAAATCTAGTGCTTTTCAGAATCTAAGATAATTAGCAAGAGTTCCTTTACCTTATTTTTTAAATCATGTCTGAGATATATTTTTTTTTAAATTCCAAGATGGAATTAAATATTTATATCTTGTTCTTTAAGTGCTTGTACTTTTTATAATCTCGTATAATTTATTTAGTGGAGTTTTCTGTCTAAACAAATTTCTTTTCCTTTGGACGTGATGGATATTATAAGCTCAAATAATTTTATTTCTTCTGCGTTTACTAAGTTTTCAACGTACTTTCAAATTATGCTAATGAATAGTAAGTGGCAGAGGATAGGGAGTGGGGGGACATGATCCTACACACACACACACACAACACACAACACACACACATATATATATATATATATATATATATATATATATATATATATATATATATTATATATATATATATATATATATATATATATATAATATATGTATATATATATATATATATATTATTTGCTCAAAATTAATCATATGGACTTACAACTGGCCTGCTGCAGTATCATGTTATGATTGCGTCGTTCAAAATGGTAGATTTTACAATTTTTTCGACATGCTGAATCTAATCGAACTGATTCTACCTATAAAGGAGGCTGAGTGGAGTGTAGCGAAACAAAAACAAAATGTTTTTGTTTTGCTAAATCATTTAAAAGTGGTTCTGGTTAATTTGTAGGGGGTCACGTCACGGCGAGCGAAGCAATATCTGTTTTCTATGAGAAGTTGCTATGTATAGAACTTACGGCCATATGAGAACAAACTATACAAAAAAAAGTGGCCGCGAAGGAGTCCTAACTGAAGCTCTCTTTGTTTTACTGGTAGCAGTATCCTCTTTTCTCAATCTGTTTTTCAAAATCCATATTATTATTATTTATTGTTTCTAGTTCTTATGCTTCTCGCGTGAATTTTACCACACTTATTTCTCTAATTTTATCTTGTGGTGACTTTTATCAATGCATTAATTTTTATCTTAATAAATTATATATAAGAGCGGAATCATAAATTACAAACTTAGTTCCTCCGCGACTTATCTCCCTCCCCGATTCTCTTCGGTAAATCAAAAAACGGCGTACCTTTAATTTTAGTTTCAAAAGAGGAAAAAGTTGATCCAACCTTTTAGAAAAACTTCTTTAACCTGATCATCTTTTGAAAAAAGGCTAAAGGCTGATAAAACCTAGGGGCAACAAACTTCAAAATGCTGTGCGAAGCGGTTAAAAGAAAAAAAATCCTTTAATTAAAGACTTGTAAAAAAGCCTTTTTAAAATGACTAATTACTTGTTTTATGAATATAAACACAATGTATTTTTAAATTTTTCATTAACTTTTATAAGCTAAGAAAGTACCAAAGTTGAGGCTAAAAATATAATATACTAAGTTTCTCGAAAATTTATCTTAACAGCTCTAGGATTTTTTTAATATCAGGCATAAAAGCTATATGAGGTAGAGTGCGTTGAAGTCATAGAGGTATATACTAGAGGGAGCATAGCCTATCTCAAAACATCAAAAGAGCTGAAACATTGATTTGGGGCTCTCAGGGGCTCTGTGTAACCTCATTGAAACCTCTTCCAAGAATGAGTTAAGGTTATAATAAATGAATTTTTTTTGGTTACCCGCAAATTTTTTGTGTCTTGATTTGTATTTTAAATGTTCTCGTATATAAGTGAATATAATTTTGTTCTTTTTATTTGATTAGCTTGATAGTCAAAGATGGTCAGGTTACTTTTTTGATGTTTCAAAATTTAACTAATGGGGCCCCTCTAGTAATATATCTCTATGGTTGAATTTGATTGTTGTTAGCGCAGGAATTAGTGGAGCACGCGCTCTTCTAGATGAAAATCGGATACGGGATACGTCGCAACTTTTCCTTACCACAGGAAAACTTCGTTACGATTTGTAGCGAAGTTAGAATCCTAATTTCGTTGAACTTCGAATTTGTTACGTTCATCCTCAATACTTCGAATTAGCTTCACTCGTCCTCAGAGTATAAAATTCACCAAATTTATACTTTAAAACGCCTTGGTTTGTCCTCAGACAATAAGTACATTCGTTTTGGCCAATTCCCTTTTGGAATAAATTTGGCGTCATGGCGGAAATCGGACCACGACACAAATCCGTTTCAGTGGTCCCTAATGACGAAAACATAGGTTTCGCGACACTTAAGAAATTTCGGAAAGTAAATGCGCTAAAACCTTTAGAAAAAAACAGTGACTAAGCTTTAAACTAGTGCGAATAATAGTGCGTATTTTGTATAACCAACTGGATAATTATGCGCATTTCCTTTAAAAAATACAGACAAAATGAGTTACGAGCAGTGTTTGACAATTGAGTAACTGCTTAGGTTCATGAACCTAAACCTTAAGCAAGGAATTGGTGTTAAGCACGGAAACACTCATCCCAATTGAAATTC
>JACMZG010001893.1:4162882-4280382 GCA_018340805.1 Microvelia longipes | reverse complement strand
ACTGTGGGAGGCATCTTCAGGGATGTAGGACATCATGGAATGCGAAACGTCAGATTCTTCATCTACATTGACGCGGTCACCACCAGAAGACCTAAATCTTCAGGTATCCCAAAGTTACGGTCTGTGTTCTTTTTTACTTAGTCGTTGAAATTAAACACATCAAAAAATCCAAACTGGTATAAGAATTTTTTGTTTGATATAAGTATCTAGGTAAAAATATGAATTAATTTTGAGGTATTAATCCCTCAGACTAACGCAAATATCAGCTATGAAAGATGCCTTTTTTTATTTCATCTGATTTAGGGTCACTCCTAACTCTAAACATTAGTGATAGTTTGCCGCCTCTGTAGTCGAGGTCGTTAATGCGTCAGTATTTATACTAACATCTTCGACATCACGGAGGTCTGGGTTCGTATCTTAGGTTACGATTATGTTCAAATAAATGATAGCCAACTTTATTATACACTTTGAGCGTAACGGTTACCTCAGAAGTAAACGCTAATAAGCCGCAAGGTTCAAAACAAGCACTATTATTATTATTTAGGGTCACCTATTTAACATTGATTTTGGTTGGAAATTGTTTTTGAAGAAAAAAATGTTAATGATGATAGTTCATTTAATGTGCGGCTTGATATCAGTTAATACGAGTAAGTTATTTGAGTAAGGCAAGTTATTATGAAGTAGTACTCAGGATCAGATAATTATTTATAATGACTTTAGATATACACACTACTTTTCTTTACAAACTCATTATCCTTATAATAATCCTTTGCACGCAGATTCGTAATAACTAGGTTCCACACTCACCGACGAATTTCAATCAAAAGTGGATTTGTACGAGTCGGATTCCGGTCTGTCCAGTTCCGTATACACTGCGATCCGAATTTCGGCGAAGACCGAGAGCCAAGTGTGTCGGTGACCTTAAATTACAAATGTCGTTGATTCTTGGAAACCTGTCGAGGTGGGTCAGGACGCTCTAGTGACCGTATTATTATTCCGAACAAGGCTCGGAGATATTTATATCGGAAGTATTCCTTACCGGCAAACGTTCCCTATTACCATCTCTAACAACTATTACACGTCTGGAAAGAAAAAGAACGAGTTTAAAAAAAAAACCTTCTTTTCGTTGTGAACTCATTGGCGAATCGATTGTTTATTAGTGTTCACGGTTTGAATGTCAAGAGCGAGAAATTCAAAGTCTTCTTTTATTTGAATTTTACAAACTAATTGTTCTTCAGTAATTTCACGGCACCCGGATACTTTTTACAACAAATATCTCGGTCAAATTTATAATAATAATTGGTGTTTCAATTACTTGAAATATTTCAGATCGTCTCTATTCTTAACATTTCAAATCAATCAAATATTTAATTAAATATCAATAAGAACACTCAACAGTCCCAAGACCTTTACTTATACATCAAAGTAACACCGAAAATCTAAAAGTTATATTAAAAGTGTATAGAGAATTATCAAAAAGTAATATTTTTGGTTTGAGTACATTAGTCAATAATAAAATTATTCATATAGTATGCTATACTAATAGACAACTGGACAAAGGTAACCTGTAGGCTACCCCATGGGGAGGTTCTATCCTTTACTATAGGTTTTTATGTATGAACTGACATATCAATAAAAAATGATAATTTAAGAGTTTATTTTATTTAAATGGGAGGGTTTTCAAATTACCGCCGCAAATCATTTTTAAACATCATAATCTTTAGTAACTGACTTATATTAAAAGAAAATTATACTTAAAAGTTATTTTATTTGAAATACACTTTAGATAAAACGCAAAAATTTCCCTTAAATATTGACCAAATTTAAATGAATCAACTTTTTGTCAAATCCATATATAGTTATGAACTGTTTTGGAAAATGAAGCCCTTGTAACCCTTATCACCAGTCAGAGCTACCAATTTCAAGAATTAAGTATAGCTGTCTATTAGTGTTATTATTATTATATTATATTACTATTATTTATTTTATATTTTTTAGCTTTTGCCAGTTTTCGTTAGCATTAGGCGGGTATAAAGTAGCAAGACAAAGGCTAATTTAAAGGTATTTATTGATTTAAAAATTTTCGAACGGTATCACAGGCGTTAAGAATTGCAGCCTTTTGAATGTCGTGAAGAGTGTTGTGATTTAAGTCTAGAGCTTTAATATTAATAATTAGACTATGAGGTACAACTCCAGTAGTAGACATAACAAATGGAAGGATTTCAACCTTTTTCATCTCCCATAGTCTTTGAATTTCAAATGACAGCTCTGTGTACTTTCTTATTTTCTCGGCTACTGTTGTTTGAAAGTTATTACTATTTGGAACAGCTGCGTCTATAATGTATGGCTTTTTCTGTGTTTTATTGATTAGAGTAATATTAGGCCCATGGGCGTAGCCAGGGTTGCCTTTAGGGGGGGCCCATCATATATATATTATATATATATATATATATATTATATATATATATATATATATATATATATATATATATATAATATATATATATATATAATATATGTAAATGTATGTGTGTGTGTGTGTGTGTGTGTTGTGTGTGGTGTTTTGTGTGTGGTGGTCTGTGTGTATGTAAGGTTTATGGTTTTTTTTTAAATAATTCTGGCGCGGCGGTGGTCCGCATTTCGGGCGAATTTCTTTTGGATTCGTGTTTTCGTGCATAACAACAATCCTGGTTGGAATGATAATTTTTTATTTTTTACATTATATAAGTTTACAACTACTGAATAAATAATTTCGGCGCGGTGGTCCGCTGTCGGGTAAATTTAGAAATGCGTGTTTCTGTGGTTAAAACCCCATTTCTTGGTTAACGTTTCCGGTACATGCTTTAAAACCTAAGCTGTTACTCAATTGCCAAGGAAATAATTATCCAGTTGGTTATACAAAACTATGCCTCTAAAGTTAGCAGTACGCACTATTATTTGAAATAGTTTAAAGCTTAGTTACTTATCTTTAAGCTTAGTCAGTTATCTTTCAAAGGTTTTAGCGCATTTCCTTTGAAAAATACAGACAAAATGAGTTACGAGCAGTGCTTGACAATTGAGTAACAGCTTAGGTTCTGAAGTATGAACCGGAACCTTAAGCATGAAATGGGTTGTTAAGCACGGAAACACAAATTCTAAATGAAATTCGCCCGACAGCGGACCACCGCGCCAGAATTATTTAGTAGTTATATACATATATAATGTAAAATACCCAAAAATTTTCCCATTCCCAACCCTACCCAAAATTTTTTTCCTCAACCCAAAATTTTGTTCATCAACCGTAATATTGGTTTTCAGTAATTGTTTGTGCTTTTTCGACTTTTTGGTCATTTAGAGTGGTCGTATTGACTTCAGACTGGTTTCATTCGATTCAGTGCCCAAAAATACATAGAAAACGACACCCTACTCGAAATTTATTTATTTTTATCGACCTAAATTTTGGTTTCCGGTAATTTACAATGGTTTTTTCGACTTTTTGGTCATTTAGAGTGGTTGCATTGACTTGGGACCGGTTTTATTTGATTCAGCGTCTCAAAAAACATATACATTGACCTTTTTGCGGCAAAAAATATTAACCCTGAATTTTGCTGATTTTTTGACAATTTTGCTGACTCAGCAAACTGGGTTAATTATGTTAAAAAAAACCTTGTTTTTAATAGGGTTCGTGTCCTCCGGAAGGTTGATTTTTGTACCAAGTTTGATTAAAAAATATTAATCCGTTCGAAAGATAGTGTTTTTACAAGAAACTGATGCCTATCCCATTAGCGAATTTTATTCCCAAAAGGAAATTCGCTAAAAAACAAAGCTCTTAGAGGACAAATCAAAACAATTTCTTTTAATAGTCTTACTGAAAAACAATCCCCTAAACAAAATACAAATTATTATTGAACTGAACTGAACTAAATATGGTTTTTATTTAATAATAATAAAAACCACAAAGTTAATACGTCGAACTAAAAAAACAAATTTAATTTTCAGACAAAAGCTCCTTTAAGCTCTAAATTATAAATAAAAATTGTAAAATTAATTAATTATTTTTATAAAATTAAAATTTAAATTAATTTTATAAAAAAATGTTTTTCCTTGCCTGAACATAGTTTTTATATAATTTTTGCAACAACCCTGCTCGCCCCTGGCTACGCCCATGATTAAGGCCTACAATAAGTTTACAGACAAAACAATTCACAATAGTGAATTGTTTTTGTCTGTATTATTGTACGGTCAAAGTAGAGCCTATAGGTGTCACTTTCAGGACAGGCTCAGGGTAATTAATATTATATAAATTAGTGTTATACTAGCCTAGTTAAAAGTAGACCTCTCTACTTGGAAACAATATAGGATCCCCCTCCTATTGGTACTTTTAGGTTTGGGCCTTTTTAGGACAAACCATCCTCGGGCCTTCTTGCTATTGTCTTTTAACTAATTATTGTTATTGTTATAACAGATAGCAGCATAAGAAATTTAAAATATAGACAACAACGTCGGTCGTTTTAACAAAAGTGCTTTCTTAGTCCTTTGTAAATTATTGTCAGTTGTTAAAATTCATGAATAAGGGCTCTTATCTAAAGTGAGTTTCTAAGTCGACCTCTGACACTCCCTCGACTCATCAATAGTTTAACTTGGGCGGTCTTACTGGTTTTATCAAACCAACCGAATTAACTTTTCATACTAACTAGTAACAAATTATTATCGTTCTTGTATTAATTTCCGCTCCGTGTTCAAAACTTTTATAGCGTCAGTTTATACTGACCTACAAATTTTTTGGTCTAGTATAATAAGTCTCACAATGTATGCTAAATTTTTAATTGACCCATATTTTCTCTAGGTTTTATGATTTTTGCAAATTTTATGCTTAGTCATAAATGACGGTTAATGACGTTATATAAAATTATTTTTCCAAATAAGCGCAAACTAGACCTAAAGATTGATTTTTGTATAAGTTTCAATCTTCAACATAAACACAGATGGTAGCCATGAGAAGACACACACACATTGACAAAAAAACTTGGTAAAAACCACTAGGTTTTAAAAGACACCTGGAATTAAAAACTCAGTCGAAATTCGATTTAGGTTACTATATTTTTCCCTTATACTTCGTATTAAATAGGGACAAATTAAAAATTGTTTCTTAGCGGAGGTCCGTAAGCTGTTACGAAATTTCTTTTAAGAATTTTCAGATTCTTACATACTTGTTTTTTTGCAAGAGGCTTTACTTCTAATCCAATTTTCCTGGATTTTTCAAAGAATCTTGGATTTTGGAAAACAGACAATACAAAACTGCTTATTTCTTCGACAAAAAAACCAAAACAAAATTAGCTCTCCACAACATATTTTGCAATAAAGGGAAATAATATCATATATAACTGGACTTATTGTGTGTTTTCTATTATAAGATTTCTGTGTGGTAAATGTATATTTGTACATTTATACAGTCTTCTAAGTCTAAAATTTTTTTCGTGATCAGTACTCTGGAACACAAATTTCGCCACTGAGTCCCTTAATTTTCCGTAGGAAACCAAATCCTAGATCTCGACATTTTTAAGTCGTTTTGCCGGGAAGATACAAGGTTAAAGGATTAAGATGAATTTCTATAAACTCTTCATTTCGATATCAAATCCATATCTTTTATAATTAGATCAAAATCTAAGGATCTTTTAGGAAACGTTACTAGGATCCATAATAACTATATAATTACTAGAAACCATGAAAAATAAAGTGGCGTACGATACCGACTATACTTCGTGTAAAAAACAGGGGAAGATTTAGGTTTGTTAAATGATTTTCTCAATCAATATCTGTTCTCTGCTACAATCGAGGGCATCCGCTGCTGTTATTAAACTTTTAATAATTTGACCCTGACGTGGTTACCCTTGAATGTAACTCAGTTTAAAAAGAGGATAATAGGATTAGGCAAGTTAAGGCTATTGGTATAGTTAGTTAAAGAAGTTACTTAACTTTAATATAAAACTACAGTACATAGAACCACCAGGAAGGTAGTTCGGCACTGTTATTTCTACAATCAAACACAGTAGGACAACCATCTGTATTCTTCGAATTCATGGATCGTTGTACCAATTTATTCTATGCGCAAGCGTTTTAATGGCAATATTCATAGAGATATTTAGAGGAGGCATAGACTATCTCAAAACGTTGAGAGGTCTGAAACATCATTTTAGGACTCTCAGGGGCTCTTTGTAACCTCATGGAAACCTCCTTCAAAAGTGAGTTTAGGTTATAATAAATAAATTGATTTTGGCTTCCCACTCATTTTTGTGTTTTGATTTGTGTTTTTATCTCCTTCCGATATAATTTATTGTAATTTTGTATTGATTATTTGATTCTATTTATAATTGAAGGTGATCAGGTTACTATTTCGATGTTTCATAATTTAATCTATAAGGGGCTCTCTAGCAATAAGATCTCTATTGCAGTAGTACAGTTCGGCATCCGCTATTGTTAAGAAAGTATCAAAATTCTAAGACATTGGATGTCTGCATAATTAATTGAAGAAGAAATACTGCAGAAATATTATTTATTAGATGATAGTGGCAACCGTTGCAATTAAAGAGTTAAATAAATTTGTCGATAATTTGTTTGAATTATTAATTGAGAACGCATTCTCTGGGATGCGAACCCTTGAACTGCGCGGTGTTACAGATCAGTTTATAAATACTGATAGTTTATTGATTCACGGTGATGGGCTAATATTTGTTTTTTGTTGCATATTATTATTGAGTGGCGTTGAATTGAAGACAGATTGAAGACACTTGCACTGCGACCTAAGGTCTATTGTACAGTTGTATGTTCCCTAAAAATATGTTCTCTTAGTCGACTTTAAAAGATGACAGAGATTCGGATTTTTTTCATTTTATTTTTACAAATTTAGAAGTATGTGGTATAACGGTAAAGTGTGCAAAAAAGATAAGAAATAAAGGCCTGTGACTTGGTAAAACAGGTCGAGAGTGTAATATTGGCTGTGCTATCACTCACGTACCTGATATTGACTTGAATTCCTTTACACTTCGGCATTTACTCATATCTTAGGTTACAATGATAACAAAATGTCTCTGAATAGTAAAACGTGCTTTTGGAATAATATGATTTTGATAACTACCTCCTTCTGTGGAATGCCAGGAAAAGACAGCCAAATATTTTCTAAGTTTTAAAGAAGGAGCTTGGGAAGTTAGTTTTAATGTGGTTGCTAGAGACGACCATACCTGTCGTAAACTGCCTGGTATTTGCTACTTGTAAGTAGGGTTCTTATAAGGGACTTATTAGTAGGGTTCTATCGAAAAAAAGCTACAGGAGTGAATCAAGTCAAAGATGTCCACCGGCAATACACCATTTATAAAACAGCTGAAGTATTAATATAACAAATTTACCTATCAGTCTAGAAGAGTTATAGGGTCAGTATTTTAAGGAAATCAACTATTAATAGTGATTTTTTATTATCTGGCATTTTTGTTAACCCATATTACTTCGGGTTCAATACAGGATTTTGCGAAAAAATAGAAAAAAAGTAAAAAAATTAGAGTAAAAAAATAGAATAAAGTTGGGCTTTTTGGATTCTAGGGATGAAACGAGACATTTGCCTCTTGCATGTTTGTTTAAGACCGCTATTTTAGTTGGAAAAACTGCACTAAGTGTAAAAAGTAGACATTTTAACTCAAAATTAAAGCTTAAGTATTTAAGATCAATGATTTGTGTTCCTAAGCCAAAGATAAGGCATTTG
This sequence comes from Microvelia longipes, assembly GCA_018340805.1. NCBI lineage: Eukaryota > Metazoa > Arthropoda > Insecta > Hemiptera > Veliidae > Microvelia > Microvelia longipes. The sequence continues at coordinate 4,272,650 of JACMZG010001893.1, read as the reverse complement.
TACCCTTATTCAATTTATGGTTCCAATTAAGGGAGGAGGGGAGTGAGATTTTTGGTCCACCCTGTAAAATAATTAATTAAAGGGATTAAATTAAGAAAAAAAAAGAAAATGGAAAACCTTTTTGTAATTTTACAAACTACTAAGTTAATATAATTAATTTTGGTTAAAATATTTGTGAAAATAATTATGTTATTTTATTTTTAGTTAGAAAAGTAAATACTACAATTGTTTTTTTCTTCCCATTTTTTTATATTATTTATCACTTTATGCCAGTAATGTGCACTAAACTATTTTGAATACTAACACTGTAAACTCTTCTTATAAATTACCTAAATTTAAGTTATGTTCTAAAATATCCCAGAGTGTTAAATTAATTACTAAACTACCATCCCTTTCAGCCAAGAAAATGTATTTTATGTGGGAGTACAATTTTTTTTAAAATAATAATGTGTGTAGAATTGTTAGACATTATTTGACCAAAATTGTAGGTAAACATGAAAGTTTTCGGGGGATTGGTGGAAGTTTCGCGTGAGGGAATGCTTAAGAGGGGAGCGTGAGCATACTGCCTACCTAATAGTTAATATTAACTCTTAGTGTATAAACATAATTATGGTTTACAGTATTATAAGAGCATTGTGTACTGACATGTAATCTCCAGTATTTAGTTATATATGATACAAAACGTGTTAAAATTCCTGCTAAACAATGAAATAAGTTTCTCTCTTTTCTTTCTAATAATGCTCTGCAATTAATTAATCGGGAGACATCGGCGATTTTACCGGTTATAGTCGTCTAACTGCAGCAGCAGTTAATTTTACTCATAACTCCAAGGATTGAAAATCGGACATTGGTTTATTGGCTATTTTCCCTTTAAATTACTTTTAGATTACTACATTGACTCCTTAATTTGATAAATCGTTTAAAATTCATTTTCTATATTGTTCAATTTATTCTTTGTTTTTCTATTTCTACTCTACTTAGTTCATTGTCAAATGGTATATCTTTGCGACTCTACTTTGTTTAGAGTACTGTCAAATGGTATATCTTTGCGTCTCTACTCGGTTTAGTTTTCTGTCAAATGGTATATCTTTGCGTCTCTACTCGGTTTAGAGTACTGTCAAATGGTATATCTTTGCGTCTCTACTCGGTTTAGTTTACTGTCAAATGGTATATATCTTTGCGTCTCTACTCTGTTTAGTTTACTGTCAATTTATATATTTTCGCGTTTTTACTCCATATAGTTCACTGTCAATCTTCACGGTCTACTCAGTATTTCACTGTCAATTGGTGTATTTGATCGTTCTACAGTATATAGTTCACTGTCAATTGATCTATCTTTTAGTTCTACTGTTTATAGTTCACTGTCAAATGGTGTATCTTCGCATTTCTACTCTCTATAGTTTAGTTAAATGGTATTTTTGTGTTTCTTCTATTTACATTTCACTGTTGAACGGTCTATCTCCATTTTTCTACTCTGTATAGGTCACTATAAACCCTATATTTTCGTGTTGTCAAAAACAAGCAATTACAAATTTATTTTACTAGTGCAGAATGTCCATCAAAATTTGACATCGACCTGTGCATAGCGAGTTAGCAAAGGGTTAAATCACTTCTACATTTTTTCGCTTCTAAAGTTCTTTTGATTAAAATTTCAGGAGTGGCAATAGTTGTAGAATTTGCAAGCACAACTATTCCAATGATTCTTAAAGCGGAATGTAAATTGTCTGGAGAAAATAAAAGGAAAGACAAAAGTTGTTAAAATTCTTTTAGCGTTTGAGATAATTTCTACGTACAGTCATTAAATTTATTTTTATTTTTCTTAAAGAAAACGTTTTATTAACAGAAGTATATACTTTTGCGTATATTGGAATTGCAGCGGACATAATAGCAATAATAGCTCTCTGTAAACTACATGATTAATTCTGCTTTTAAATTGCATTAAGGGTAATTTAGATTAAGTAAACTTCAAATTATTTGCTATTGGTAAATTTTCAAGCACATCATCCTTTGTTTTAACCCTTCTTCGGACCGCCATAGGTTTAATACATTAAAAAAGCATCAGCTTTAAAAAATGGTCTCTTCATGTTTTGCACACGACGTACAGCAACTAACTATAAGAAAACTGGAATTAGTGCGATTTTATAAAATTTTGAGCATGCGTAATTATATGAAAGGCTCCACATTAGATAGGCAGACTATGGTTTTCCTTAATAATTTAAGGTGTATTTTCAAAATAATTTGGTTTGAAGTAGTACAAAATGAGTCACATTTTTTAGGCCTGGCTCTTGAACTAAAAGTTACTAGTCAAATGTTTACAATAATTTTTAAGATTTAATGGACTGTGAGTTTAATGAGGAAAGAATAATAATGAAGACAGCAGTCCTAGTTTTTGTTTGTTTAATTTATTACATCAGAGCTTTCGCGCAAGCGATGCTTCGAATCCTCAGTGAATAATAAGTATAGTTACACCACCACATATGTAAAACAACAGTTAATAACATCAAAACCAAAAGTTAATATTAAAAAAAAAGTAAGTAAAATCATAAAAACATTACACCAATTAAGAAAAGAAATATTGTTATTTTGTATACTTTTGTATTGTATACAAAAATTTATTAATTTATTTATTAAATTGTATTACAAAAATTTTGTATTTGTATTGTAGTATTTTGTATTATTTTGTATATAGTTATTTATTTACTTATTATTCACTGAGCATGCTAAGCATCGCTTGTGCGAAAGCTCCGATGTAATAAATTAAAATAATTTTTAGTTCTTCTATACTTTTTCAATAATTACAATTTAGATTATTTTATTTTGTTAATGTTAATTTAACCCGCCATCGGGCGCCCCCCGTGAAAAATTAATTTCTTCGTCCCAATGTTTTAAGAGCAATATATAGGACACAGTGGTTGTAATATCTTGACTAAATGATACAGATGTTAGAAACAAAGGTACAACATTGTTTGATGGGCAGCATGACAGTTTGACAGACAGCTGTCTAATTTTCTGTCTTGGTTCTTAAGGCGTTAATACTTGTTGTTGTGTATAAATCATTTCAAGCGGTTATTTATGTTAAATTGCCTTATCACCCCTTTTCTGTAACTTACATTGAACTATGTCCGAAAACTAGTCTTGGTTTTATTGTTGCTTGATTCTGTTGGGCGGTTTCAGGATTGGTCTGTCCTGTCCTGTGGTTATCAATATACATTATTAATTCAATTTAGAGTTTAATATTCAAAATAGTAACATGAAATTACAGATAACATTGATTTATTAATGCAGACAAAATATTATTTTACTTCAAAAAGTATTTTTCTGAAAATTTACAGTTTCCAAAATATTGAAAATAATAAATAACACAAGTATGTTCGCAGCGTAGATCGTCATGAGTTTATTTATTACTAACTACAATATTTTTAAAATCATACAGTTTTATTATTATCTTTTTTCAGTAAAGTTTTCGAATTTGCGAGGATATATAAGAATTCAGATATATATGTCATATATCGGAGGATATATGAGAATTCGCACGATATACAGGGTGGAACATTTCAGATGCACACCCCCTGCTAAAATGGTTAAAAATGGAGATAGAGAGTCGGGAAAAGTCTCTACCCCTAGGTAATCGACCTCAGTGACACAAATATGTCATTATTTGTTTGGTAACTATTTGGCAAATATGGTAATTTCATTACCCGAAATGGTAATTCCTCGTTAACTTTAAAAAGTTAAATTGGAGCATACCATGATATGAACATTTTTGAAAACTACATTATGTTCTAAGAAATTTAATACCAATATCGAGAAATTCCGGTAATTTATCTACGACCTATTGCGTAACATACATACACACATTTATTCTTGAAAATTGCCATATGTTTGGAACAACAAAATGCACACCCCCTGTTAAACTGGTTAAAAATGGAGATAGAGAGTCGGGAAAAGTCTCCACCCCTAGGTAATCGACCTCAGTGACCTCAAATATGTCATTATTTTTTGGTACCTATTTGGCAAATATGGTAATTTTATTACCCGAAATGGTAATTCCTCGTTAACTTTAAAAAGTTTAATTGGAGCATACCATGATATGAACATGTTTGAAAACAACATTATGTTCTGAGAAATTTGATACCAATATCATGAAATTCCGGTCATTTTTCTACGACCTATTGTGTAACATACATACACACTTTTATTCTTGAAAATTGCCATATTTTTGGAACAACAAAATGCACACCCCCTGCTAAAATGGTTAAAAATGGAGATAGAGAGTCGGGAAAAGTCTCTACCCCTAGGTAATCGACCTCAGTGACCTCTAATATGTCATTATTTTTTTGGTAACTATTTGGCAAATATGGTAATTTTATTACCCGAAATGGTAATTCCTCGGTAACTTTAAAAAGTTAAATTGGAGCATACCATAATATGATTATTTTTGAAAACTACATTATGTTTTGAGAAATTTGATACCAATATCATAAAATTCCGGTAATTTTTCTACGATCTATTTTGTAACATACATACACACTGTTATGTTTGAAAAATTTCCAGAAGGGGTAATAAATTTATTCTTACTAGTAACTTACATAATATTAACTCTTGAAGAATAATTTTATAATGTTCGAATAAATTTGTTGTGTTTTTATTTTTATAAAATGGTTTATAATATTATTATGAGGTTTTTTTATTAATTAGAAAGGGGAACAGCTTTAGAAATTGGTCCATAATTTTTTGACAGAGCGCTTAATGGAATGTTTTTAGATTTTCTGGAAAATGAACTTCCAGTACTCACTGAGCAATGCGTCTTCGTCAATCAATGTGGATCCAACTTGATGGTGCGCCGGCTCACTTCTCTCGGGGAGTTAGGGAGCACTTGGATCAGGAGTTTCATAGAAGATGGATAGGCGAGGAGGTCATATGCATGGCCCCCTAGGTCTCCGGATCTTACGCCCTTGGATTTTTACCTTTGGGGCCGTTTTAAAGATATGGTTTATAAGGAGAGACCAACCACTCCAGAAATATGAAGAGGTAATAAGAATATATAATATAATAAGAATATCACATCTATCTACACCCCCCCCCCCCAAATCTCTTTAAAACCTAATTTATAACTATCTATCTATCTCAAATATCACATCTATCTACTCCTCCCCAAATCAATTCAAAAACTAATTTAGAACTATCTAATCTATCTCAAATATGAAATCTATCTACTCCCCCCCCCCAAATCTATACAAAAAAATTTATAAATATCTAATCTATGTCAAATATGAATCTATCTACTACCCCCCCCCAAAATCTACTCAAAAAGTTATTTGTAACTATCTAATCTATCTCAAATATAACATCTATCTACAACCCCCCCCCCAAATAATCAATTCAAAAACTTATTTCTAACTCTCTAATCTATTACTCTATCTGCTATGCATGTATGTTACACAATAGGTCGTAGAAAAATTACCAGAATTTTATGATATTGGTATCAAATTTCTCAAACATAATGTAATTTTCAAAAATGTTCATATCATGGTATGCTCAATTTAACTTTTTAAAGTTAACGAGGAATTACCATTTCGGTAATAAAATTACCATATTTGCCAAATAGTTACCAAAAAAAATAATGACATATTTGGGTCACTGAGATCGATTACCTAGGGGTAGAGACTTTTCCCGACTCTCTATCTCCATTTTTAACCAGTTTAGCAGGGGGTGTGCATTTTGTTGTTCCAAAAATATGGCAATTTTCAAGAATAAAAGTGTGTATGTATGTTACACAATAGGTCGTAGAAAAATTACCGGAATTTTATGCTATTGGTATCAAATTTCTCAGAACATAATGTAATTTTCAAAAATGTTCATATCATGGTATGCTCCAATTTAACTTTTTAAAGTTAACGAGGAATTACCATTTCGGGTAATAAAATTACCATATTTGCCAAATAGTTACCAAAAAAAAATAATGACATATTTGAGGTCACTGAGGTCGATTACCTAGGGGTGGAGACTTTTCCGACTCTCTATCTCCATTTTTAACCATTTAGCAGGGGGTGTGCATCTGAAATGTTCCACCCTGTATAATATACATACACACACACACACACACACACACACACACACACACACACACACACACACACACACATATATATATATATATATATAAAAGATGATGTGTGTCATCTTCTTAATACTCATAAGTGTATTACCGTTGGGTAATGCATTGTGTCATATAATGTATATATATATATATATATATATATATATATATATATATATATATATGTGTGTGTGTGTGTGTGTGTGTGTGTGTGTGTGTGTGTGTGTGTGTGTGTGTGTGTGTGTGTGTGTGTGTGTGTGTGTGTGTGTGTGTGTGTGTGTGTGTGTGTGTGTGTGTGTGTGTGTTGTGTGTGTGTGTGTGTGTGTGTGTGTGTATAACAATAATAATAATAATAATGCCCGTTTAGAGCTTTGCGGTTCCTCAGGGATAACTCCTGCGGGGCCTTTTTTTAATCGTTCAAGTAAATGTTTAGTTAAGACAAAGAACGGTATATTATTTTTCCAATTATCTCATCTTGATGTGGAAAAGCAGCTTCACAAAAAGGTATTGAACAGGATAAATTTTAGACCTCTAATATTTAGTTTAATATTCTTTAGAAAAAACACATTATTTTGATTCGAATTTTTATCTCTAAGTATAAAACGTATAAAAACTGCATTATATGACACAATCTTCTTCTGTACCTTTAATACAATTATGAGTATTAAGAAGATGACAAACATCTTTTATTTTTATTCCATTCAAATTCAAAATTGTTAATTACATTAAAAAAAATAATAAACTTCTTGTTATATATATTTAATTGGATTCGATGGCCGTATTCAGAGACAATCCTCTCTAACTTTCAACTAAAACTATATTTAATTAAGTTTTTCTTTTGTTTTCATTAAACTATTACTTAAGTTTAATTCCTCTAAAATTTTAGAGGAATGATTTGCAAAGTTTTCGACAATAGCGTAATTATCTTAACCAAAATGCTACCAACAAAAAAAACTCCGATATTTATTAAATTGTAAATGCAATAAATGATATGTTTTATTTTACAAACTGTATATACTTTATTTAATCACCTTTATCATTATTTAATCTTAATCATATAATAAGAAATAAAATGCCTGTTTTAGAACTTTTTAGCCTACCAGGGTATTCACCCTGCGGGAATCACTTCAGGTAGATTGCATCCACTGTGCTCTAAATATTAATTGAAGTTAGTGAAATATTTCTAATAGAAATATCATTCATATAAACTGAGAGCTTAGACCGGGTTGCGAATCCCGGACCTCTAGTATTGAAAAAAGTGCTCACATGGTAACGACCTCGGAGGCAGACATCTTAATCATTCTAATTAATCACATTCTCAATTCATGTACAATTGACGTACATATTATATATAGACTCTTTAAAAATAATGTTATTGATGTTATAACATATTCATAGTCATATAGTGGGTTGGGTGAAAGCATAATATTTGTTTTGACGTTTGATTTTTTCCCCTATCTATAGAGAAGTCAAGAACTAACAAACTTGCGGGAGTCCGCAAATGACGCCTAGTTTTTCATAAGAAAAACCTGACATGTTTGTCTACAATATTATATTTATGTTTTAATACATGTATAATGTATACGTTTATTATTAAGGTATAATACCTTTTTTCCATACAAGCAATAGACATACAGGAAAAGAAATAAAATGCTTAAAATTTAAAAATACAATGTATAGTTTTACAAATAGAAAAATACGGCCCTTCGGTCCGCAACCTTTACGCGACATCGTTCCATCGAGCCGAGGCCCTGAGGCTTCCTTGCGTTTGTTTCTCATTTTGTGGTGTTAGTTGGTATTTTGCCATGTATTTAGCGAATTTTCATCGTTTTGCTTCACAGGTCTGCTCCGCGGACCAGTGAGACTCGCTGTGGCACCTTCGGATCATGTCTCTTAGGTGACATGTTATGTTTGATGGAGCATATTTCTTTGTCATTATTTAATCTTAATCATGTAATCAAAAATAAAATACCTTTCAGCCTATCAGGGTATTCATCCTGCGGGAGTAACCTCAGGTGGATTGCATCTAACATGTTCTAAGTATTAATTAAAATTAGTGAAATATTTAATAGAAATATTATTCATATAAACAGAGAGTAGACCAGTCTGAAGGTTTTACTGTGCTCAGTCTGAAGGTTCAGTATCGCCGAACTTTGTCTTTATGAGCTGGTGAAACATGGATCCAGACTTGTCTCAGACGATATCCAACCCCGCATTTGCGTTACAGCAAAAGGAAACCACACAAAACCTAGGCTTGGTTGGCCATGATTGTGAACGATTATCAGGATTGTGCAAGGTGTTCACACAGTCCAAGTTAATTCCCGATTGGGAGCGATATAGTTTTTATTTGAGCCTTTGAAATCTTTACACGTGTCTTCAGATGGGACAAATAATTAATTACACTTGCGTAGTCATACTAATAGAAATTAATACGCAATAAATCACCAATATCATGATTTTATAATAAAGGTTCATCGTAAACGCGTTAGTGTTCGCTCAATAAATTTCACAAAATATTATCATTTATCCTAAAAATTGATTAATTTGATTAATTGAGTCGTTTCACGGCGTCTAGTTTACGGCAATTTTTTCAGCAAATTTAATCGAATTATGAGAGCTTTGAAGTTTTATTAAATTACTTTGGTTAAGTATAAAAATATGCTTCTATCTCCGCTGGTCACGTTCATGTAAAAATAAATTTGGTTTTTGCTTCTAACCTAAGTCTGTGCAACAGTGGATGGGAATCATTTCATCTAAAAACCATCCTCGATGCATAAGAATTTAATTAATCTTGTGATTGTTTAATGGAAGGCCGTCAATGGCCTCAATGGTCTTAATCGCGGACCACTGAAACTGATTTGTTTCGTAGTCTGAGATTTGACTTTCTCCATGACGCCTATCTTTTTCGCGATTTTTTTCCAAAGGAAATTTTAACACAATTCGCTAAAAAGTTGATAATTCTACAAATACAATCATCACCTTATTATGTAGCCTTTTATTATATAGGTGTTAGTTTTGCCTTAAAATCCTTACCTTGGATCATTCAAATAGGTGGAATCGAATCGATTAAATAGGCGATAACTTTACTTGTACATTTATCACTTGGGATGGATTATATTTCGCAGCTCATTGTCATTAGAACTGAGTATCACTGTCAAATGTGTTTAAGTGGCGTCAAAATGGTCATTTAATTTATTGAGTTTTAATAATAATATTTTCTACTACATAGTAATAAAGTCTGGGTGCCACTCTGAGATCATTCACTGTAATATAAACTGAAATCCCTTTTTACCTTTAACTTGTTTAAACAAACATGACATTCCTGGCCCAATTTTACTGTCTAAGTACCTAAATGTCGAAAAGAGATGCTCAATTTCTCTGTCAAAGTACCTAAATGTCGAAAAGAGATGCTCACTTTTACTGTCAAAGTACCTAAATGTCGAATAGAGATGCTCAATTTTACTGTCCTAAATGTCGAAAAGAGATTGCTCACTTTTACTGTCAAAGTACCTAAATGTCGAAAAGAGATGCTCACTTTTACTGTCAAAGTACCTAAATGTCGAAAAGAGATGCTCAATTTAACTGTCAAAGTACCTAAATGTTGAATAGAGATGCTCGATTTTCTCATCTTAAAATGATGACTTGTGTAAAAAAAATCAAATCTCTAAATCTCTTATTATTTCTTGACTTAAGAATTGTTCCTACTGGGACCAATAATAAATATGTAAGCTTAGCTTGGATCTTTGCCAGCTAGTATCTATAATATTTAGTATTATTTGTTTAAGATCACGGAACCCCTATATTTAAATTTATTTGTTCATTTGATAATACTTTTTAGCAAGGTATTTTTTATATATTATTCTTGTTTTTACTACACTGTTTCTCTCTTCATTTTCCTACTCACTCATTTAAATCTAAGTTGTTTTGATCCAAATACAAATTAACTTTCTCCTAGCGTTCTGTTTTTTAATTGGGTTTTGTTCATTTTTAGTAAATTTTATCAGAAAATGACGCTATTAAGGGAAGTGACAACTGGAGTGGGGCGGATATATATATATATATTATATATATATATATATATATATATATATATTTATATGTAAGCAAGTTGATACAATTTTTTATAAAAAATTAGTCTGATCTTAACGAAATTGTTAGTGCAACATTATTTGTACTAATGGAATGTTTAGTTAGTGTTTATCTTTGAAAGGTCTTAGCGCATTTCCTTTGGAAAATCCAGAACGAAATTAAGCGACAATTAGTGGTGCTACTGTTAATGTTACAAAGCGTCAAACGCGAACTTATTCGAGAAATAGATTATAAAAGCCTAGAGGCACGCTTTTCAAAGAAAATTCGTCCGTTATGCGCTCCTCTGCGCCGGAATTATTGAATAAATTGAAGTTATATAATGTAAAAAAAATTACCTTCTTTACTAGGATTTAAACCTGTGTATCGGGGGCTTTGTGACAACTCATATCGACTCCGGTGCGACCACCAAAAATATCGAAAACGACACCTTTCCCGAAATTCGCTGTTACCGTCCATATTTACCACTGTTTTTGAGTCCCAAAAAACAAACAAAGACCTTTTTACGGCAATTATTTTTTTCCAGACATTCCTTGGTCCGACTCCCGCTTTGTCCATCTCATCCCATTAGGGAATTTTTAATTGAAATTAAAAGTGATATTTCAATGTCGATATGCCATGTTATGCTTTTTATGTTATGTTAACACCTGTTGGGAATCATCCGAAGTGTTTGCCTTACTATTATTAAGGTATAGGACGTAGTGCAGCCAAATCTGCGCACTGAATTTATCTGTCACTAAACTATTTATACCTGAAAACCAGACCGAGTTAGCTAAAACATCTCGTGCTATTTATTCCTATCGAAACAGGGAAATGTTAGCCGAACCGTTACAAGGAATATTGCGAAATTAGAATCTCTTTGATGTTAGTATTCAGGATTAACTTAATAATTGAATTAACAAGCAAAATAAAACCTTGTCTTATCGCAGCCGCGGAGGTTCTACGCGTCTTTTTTCTTATCTTCTTTCCTAAATTGAATTAAACTTAGCAAAAGATTCAACTTTGGGATGATCACGGGGTTGGAACCCTGATCAAAACATCATTTGATGCTACCATTTGTGTTGTTCAAAACATGAACAGTGAACACAATATAATTGCTGGTGGTTCCAGTGGATTAGTGGTTAGCCTGTGGGGCTGTCAAGTCAATCATTAAGTTTGCTGTGCTATTTCAAAAATATTTTTTCTATGACGTCATAAATCATGATTAATAAGAGGAAAGATTCGTTTGAATACCGATGGAAGTTTTACTATCTGGTTTTCCATTACTACGTGTGACCTCGGGTATTTTAAACTTAGACCATGGCATAGACAAAAGCTTAGATGCACAAACTCCTAGTTTTAGCTTATTGTTTCATCAAATGGGTGGATACTTCGCGCTACTAATTATTGTAGCGATAACGGTTGCTGATACATTTTGCTGTATTTATGACGTCATAAACCATAATTAATGACAGCGAAAATTTCAAAAATTAATAAAACAAAGTAAAATTATCGGAGCCATGTAAACTTAAATATATTTAAACTCATATCTATTTTAAATTTCTCACAACTCATATCTATTTTTCCAGTGGATGACCTCTGGAAATAAAACGGATGTTTTTTGCTGGGGACGAGCGAAGCGAGTCCGAAGTGGTGATGATGAGCGTATTGAATCCTATTAGGTAAGGAAAAGTTTAGGAGAAAATATGGTTTCAATCCTTGTATACCGTATTTTTTTTATTCTAGTGCGCTTTCCTCTTATGTGCTGCATGATGCTTTTATTCCAGTAGATGACCACTGGAAATAAAACGGATGTTTTTGCTGGGGACGAGCGAAGCGAGTCCGAAGTGGTGAGAATCAGCGCAGCAAATCCGATAAGGAGAGGAAAAGTTCCATTTACATACATGTACGTATGTATGTAGAGTCACCCGTGGTGTAGTGGTTAAGGTACGCGGCCAATACACAGAATGAATGGACTTAAACTTCCGAGTTTATTTAGTCATGGGTTCAATCCCAGCACGGGCCTCTGGGATTTTCATGAGAGGGATAAAAATTCTGCGTACCACGTCCTTCAAAAGGGACGTAAAGCCGGTGGTCTCGAGCCTGTGCGTTGTCAGGTACTCGTTAAAGATCCCTGATCCCTTACCCTAAATGAAAATTTAGGAGCGTCATAGTAGATTCATTATAATACTATACTGTTTCTGCCTTATAGTTTAAAGTGTGTGGAGGTTTAGTTTAACAGTGAGGGCACTTGTTGTTTCTAGTTTTCACTAGACTATAAGAGTCAGTGAAAATATGAATGATTGCTTGGAAAAGCATGAGAGGGACCATAGAAATTCACAGCTCATCTGTCTAGATTAGATGAAATATACCTACACTTGAAATTAAAAGGAGCTGGGAAAAAGGGCCCAACAACGTGGCTACTTTCCTGGTAGTTACTACTAGACATTTGTATAGGACACGATATCTTTCAGACGCTTTCTCGGATCCAAATGAAACCTGGTTAACATAACAACATCGTTAATGTTCCGAACCCTATTGAATATGACATTAACCCACAATAATGACTGTAAAACACAAAACTTCAAAAAGTGTTTTGGTTGGGCTGGAATTTTATGCTCATGTACTACTATGTATGGTTAACATTATTAACAGCATTAATCCCAGTTTAACGATTGCGTGTATAACATAATGTAAAAAACCACGTTTTTTACTGAATTATTTGAAAATTCGCTTCTATCGTGGTACTTGGCCACTTATATAAACTAGAAATATGACAAACTGGTTTAATAATAATTATGTCGTCGCGATGAGGCCTCCAGTGCCGGGTCGCGGAGCAGCCAAGAGGATTTTACAAAATTCAGTGAAGATGTGATGTTTTTTGTTGCCCATAAAAGCGTTTTATGGGCAAACGCCGTTAAACGCCGTTTTTAAAATTCTTAATCTTTGTTTCAATATTTAATCCTAAATAAGGTAGAAAATAGTTTTTAGCTTGACTGAATGCAAGTAGGATATCGAATGCAAGTGTGTGGGGTCTGGTTACAACCTGTGTTGATCGTTGTATTTGTCATTTGACTGCATTCTTCACCATTAAGTATTAGCTGCTTCCGTTTGAACTGCTTGAATGCTAAAAACCAATTAACCCTATTTAATGTGGTATACAATTCTTACCTCCTGTATTCCAGGCGTATTAAATTCTCTATTTGGAAAATTAATCATATCTTTGTCAAAAAAGATAATCAAATTTCCAAATTGTTTAACCATCCTGCCAACTATACTTCTAAAACTAGCCTTCTCACGTATATCTAAAATTTTAACATCTTGAGTTTTAACAATAGAGTAATGTTAAATAAGACCTTGACTTCGTATCTCTCCATGTATATTTATTTAACTATTTGGGTTGAAGTTCTTTTATAACTCGATTGATGAATTTTAGGACTTTTAAACTACTGGACGGAGTATAGATATTTACAGATGTACAGACCTTATATGTCGATATATATATATATATATATATATATATATATATATATATATATATATATATATATATAATATATATATATATATATATATATATATATATATATATATATATATATATATATATATAGTATTACTTTAAGCATAGACAGTTACAGATGTTACTGGGATATCCTTTATTAGAAATATAATATTTTATAATGAAACCTTTATGAAAGATAAAGATACTCTAAAGGTGTAACTTGAACTAAACTAATTCTTTCTGAAGTGTTAGAAGGTTTCTATTCTTTTGTTTTACAATACTTTGCGGGGTAGTGACATCACAGGAAAAAATCGACTATGGCTGTACTAAAAGACAACTAAGAATTGGTAATGCAGAGTGTTGCCGAAGTGTTATGAGTTTTTGCTAAGTTATTATACCAAGTTTTAAATCTCTGATCATAATTACACTGTGGAGGCTACGAGGATAACAGACACACACATACAGACAGAAGACTTTGTAAAAACCACTCAGAAGGTCTTAAAACACCAGAAACGAATAATTCAATTGAAATTCGATTTTAGATTTTTAATGCGAACACGTTTCCTATTTACCTACAATATTAAAGAGGAAAAGTAAAAATCTATTATATATAACAATATATATATATATATATATATATATATATATATATATATATATATATATATATATATATATATATATATATATATATATATATATATATATATATATATATATATATATATATATAACAAATAAAATTAGTGTTACAATGCTTGTACAAATTTATTCCACTTTTTATTCTAACAATTAGCTGATCGAATATGCACGGGTCTAATTTTAACAAAAATCCTCCAGAATGTTTGAATTTTATTATTAATGTTAAAAAAGTGAGGCTTATTAAGTTATTCGGATGTTTTTCCATGGATTAGTACAGGCCGTTTCCCTATTTGGTCTGAATATTACTTCAACCCCAACCTATATTAAAAGAAGTGGGCCTATTTTAATTCATTATTTCTTTGGAATAACGCAAAATACTCTAAATATTTTTATATTAACATCCCTTTTACCATGTTTGCATTCAAGTGAATGTTTTAGAAATAAGACGATGTTGAGGATAAAATAGAAGACAAGAGTATAAAGGGTGGTTTCGGTTTCAACTTGAAGTACCTTCAAGACCCAGGGTTTCCAGTTTCTGACGGAAAGAGAGTGTTGATGAAAAAGAACTCTAACTGCCGAGCTTTTATTCTTTTTATTCTTATCTTTAAAACCCTTTTTCTCCTTTATTTTTTCTCTTTCTAGATTGATTTAAGTACCATCAGTATTCTAGTTGGTATCTTCGCCCTGTCTTTCTTTACCTTCCTTCTTGAATGTTTTTCTACATGTTGTATGATTTGCCACTATTTCCTTCATGTATGTTTCCCTTTTATCCGTTTCCGATCTTTTACTTTGCTTTCTTTGTTCTATATTTTTTCGGTGTTTCTTTATCCCGTTAGATATTTTTTACTTTCGCTTTTATGTCAAACATTGTGATTCAAACTTAAAAGTAAACATTATTAGAAGATTAATTAATAAATAATTAATTAATAAGATGACAAGTATATCTATACAAGTACATATTAAGGATCATTAACGTTAAGCATCATCGAGCGAGGTCAATGCCTGGACGGGTGCCCACTGGTAATAAGAGGATTGTAGTTACTTTTTGAGGACGAGCGAAGCTAGTCTGAGGAGGTGCTGCATTAAATTTGGCGATTTTATATTCTGTTAAGATGTTAAGTAGCCAGCTCATCGGAATTTTTGAGGAAATGTTCCGAGATACCTGGTACTCGATTTTTTAAATTATTCTTTTTGGAAAACGTCTTGACAATATATATTTATATATTTTTGTTTGTTTGCAGTGATCTATGAATGACGATCCTGAGATTACATTTGTGAAATGTCAACGTCAATAACAGGTATTTTAAGATGTTTTTTCATTTTTATTAGAAGTCCGTCTAAGAAGCTGAAAAACTGTATAAATCGTTAACACTTGTTAATAGTCCAAGAGCCGGACCTGAAAAAATGTGACTCATTTTGTACTACTTCGAACTATTTTTTTCTGAAAATATACCTTAAATTATGTAGAAAAAACATAGTCTGCCTATCCAGAGTAGAGCCCTTTATATGACTGCGCATGCTCAAAATTTTATAAAATCGCACAAATTTCAGTTTTATTGAAATAAACCCCCCCCTGGGGGGGGGGTTCCCTGTGAGTCGTGTGTAAAACATGCAGAGAACATTTTCATGCGTGTTTCCGAGCTTAACAACCAAGTTCTTGCTTATGGTTCTGTTTTATGCTTTAGAACCTAAGCGCAGTTACCCAATTATCAAGTAACTCATTTTGTCTATATTTTTCTAAGGAACTAAGCTTTAACCTAGTGCAAATGAAATTTTAACCCTGACTTTAGCCGATTTTTTGAAAAATTGCTGGCCCAGCAATATATTGAAAACCAAAACTGGTTTTTAATAGGGTTCGAGTACTCTCCAAGATTGATTTTGGACCAAGTTCGATTAAATAATATCTATCCGTTCGAAAGATAGCGTTTTTACAAGAAAGTGTCTAGTAATACACACACACATAAGTTTCGCAAAACGTATTTTTTCGTCATTAGGGACCTCTGAAACGGATTTGTGTCGTGGTCCGATGTTGACGCCTATCCCATTAGCGAATTTATTCTCAAAGGAATTTCGCTAAAAATAGTGTTATCCACACTACTAATTAATAATCTTTAAAACGTAAATGCTGTTTTTTATCGAACTTATTAATGGAGCTTTAAGCTTCATTAATTAATTAAAATTAATTAATTATTTAAGCTTCTTTTTAAAATATACTTATGCTACTGCTGGCCTTTTCTCCTCGCAGCGCTAGAAAATATACCAGCTTTACATCCAAAACTGTTAGTTATTTAACTTCTCTTGGGTATTATGCAATTTATGGAAATATATACTGCATATGCAATAAGAAAACATAAGCGTTGAAACGTGTATTGTGTGCTTGAAAATATTAGGAAACCTTATAACTGAAATCACAACATACCTACTTAAAAAGTAAACCGTATTAGCTATTTTTATCTTATTTTATGTTTTTTCTCTTATTATATTATAAGTATAAGAAAAAGATTTAAAAAATAAATCTAAGAAGAAAATATGGATCAAAAAATAAAGTTAAAGACAGACGAAAAGGTTGGGGGTGTCGTTCTTGTGAAGTTTTTTGTCAAGTCCTGCCCCTCAAGACTTGGCTCTTGTAAAGGACACTCAGTCTAAAGTTGTATATTTTTAGTGCCTTCTTTTTACTCTCTTAAACTCAAATGCCTCCAAGGTATTTCGAGTATAACTCTTATTTTATTCTCCAAAAGACAAATTTATCATAAAGAAGCATCAGATTACTCGGATCGTTGTTTCTATTTATACTTAGGGATGTGTAAATGGTGACACTTTCAGCGAATTTCCTTGGGGAAAAATCGCTAATAAACTGGGAAGCATGACGGGAGTTATTCCCAAGGTTTTACATAATAAAACTATATTCCTCAATGTAAAAATAATCTAATTAAGACAAAACAAAAAGAAACGAACCTTATGTTTATATTATAATTATAATTCTATTATAATCATAATATAACATTTTAATTAGAATATTCTAACATAATTAATGAATAACAAGAAAAATACAGTTATTAAAATGTTACCATACTTAGGCTAAAGGCTTCTGACCGCTTCGCTGCCTCGCTTCATTTGCTTCAGCTTCTGTCTTTTTTGTGAAGAATCAATACCAGGTGTGTTCAAAAAGTATCGCGGATTTTGTATTTTTTCGTAAATGATTTATTTATTCATGAATACGCGTTATCGTGGTGCAAAACCCAATTTTTGTTCTTTTATAAATCCGGGCGTTTCTGGCGGATTGCTTCGCGCAAATTACGCAAAACTTGCTGGTAATATTTCTTATTGACCGTTCTATCCTGTGGCAAGAACTTTTATGCACCACGTCCCTGCAATCAAAGAAAACTGTAAGCAAAACTTTTAAATTCGACCCAATTTGGCGCGCTTTTTTCGGTCTTGGTTTGTGCGGCAGATTCCATTGAGATGATGAAGCTTTGGTTTCCACGACGTAACCATAAACCCTCGATTCGTCACCAATTATGACCCGGTCCAAGGTAGCTTCTCCGTGTGCCACAGTCAACATTCGGAATCCATCCGTGCACTTAATTTTGTTATTTACACAAAATTTGATACAGGTTCTTTGATCTATTTTTTGAATAGGTAAAAATAGAAGATTATCCAAAACACGCGCAAACATAGCAGTTGTCAACAATTAAGTAAACATTCAAAATGGCTGAGCTTGTTGGCATAAGTGATGAGACATGAGTACCAACATAAAGCCACATAGCGAAAATGCCAAATTTGCGATACTTTTTGAACACATCTTATAACTAATAAGGTTGTTCGACATTTATTTAATAAGGTTAAACTTAAAACCAATTTGTTTTCAAGTTCAAATCGATGAAAATAACAACTAAGTTCTATAAAAAAATTAACTAATCTTAACTAGTCATCTCATTTTAGTCCAAATGATTAATTTTAGCCAAAACGAAGCAGTTTATCCCAAACTATATATTTTAGCCTAAATGATGCATTTTAGTTTAAACGATTCATTTTATCCCAATCGATGCATTTTCGACCAAACTAATTCATTTTAGTCTAAGCAATGCATTTCAGCCCAAACAAGCATTTTAGACCAAACTATTGATATTAGCCAGAACGATTTATTTTAGTTTTTTTTAAAGACACTGGATGGGACTGGACTATGAACTTCTTAATTCTTTAAATGACTATATTTCGCCTGTCCCCAGGCATACTCATGTCTACAAACCTGAAATAAAATTATTTTGATCAGGGTCTAGAGGTTATTAGTGACGAATACTAATCATATTAAGATTTATTTTAGTTTTTTTAAAGACACTGGATGGGACTGGACTATGAACTTCTTAATTCTTTAAATGACTATATTTCGCCTGTCCCCAGGCATACTCATGTCTACAAACCTGAAATAACATTTTTGATCAGGGTCTAGAGGTTATTAGTGACGAATACTAATCATATTAAGATTTATTTTAGTTTTTTTAAAGACACTGGATGGGACTGGACTATGAACTTCTTAATTCTTTAAATGACTATATTTCGCCTGTCCCCAGGCATACTCATGTCTACAAACCTGAAATAAAATTATTTTGATCAGGGTCTAGAGGTTATTAGTGACGAATACTAATCATATTAAGATTTATTTTAGTTTAAACCATTTCTTTCTGTTCAATTTGTATTTTATCTTATGCATAGTTCTCCTTAAACTTTTATTTGTTTGAAAATGTTATTATTAGTTGCCTGTCTATAAGAAATCAAATCTTGCTTAACTCAACAAAGCTAAGCCCTCAGCCGAAAATCTTTTCAGGTCATTTAGTTAATTTTTTTAAAAATTCAGAACTTTATTAAATAAAACAAAGAAAAATATTATTTTTTCGTATTTTTTATAATAAAATGAGTGTAAAAAATAACATTAAAAAAAGACTTGAAGTTAAAAAAATGTTTATACTCTTGTTCGGAGTCGAAAACCTACTTCAATTTTAAATTCATCCAACAAGCTATGAAAAGTATTATTAGAGTGTTTCGAGGGAGTACTTAGAGGGGCAATACTCAGAGTAAGGGGCAATACTCAGAGGCAAGGGGCAATACTTACAGACTTTTAAAATGAAAGCGAAGTTTTCGTGCATTTAATCCCAGAGAAACCCCTCTTGGAAAAAAATCAGAAAAAAATAAGCAGTAAAAAGCTTGAGGGTTGGGAGGGGGAATGTGAAAATTGTATCTCGAGTTTCTGTTCGAAAAAATGCTCCCCGAGCCCATCTGCCGTTCGGGGAGTATGGCCTAGTTCTTTTTTTTTACTTAATTTTCTTGTCACGATGGTAAGGGGCAAATAGAAGTCTTACATTGCCCCTATACACCTGACTCTTGATCTCTTTCCTGCCCACTTATTTTTTTATTTATATTTTCTTAACCCTGTATTTTAACTTTTGTGTGATGTGCTTCAAAAAGACAAGATAATAGACCAAGTTATTTTTTATATAAAAATATACATTTGAAAGTCAAATGCTTTAGATTATTTGTATAATATAAAATATGAAGTCATACATTCAAGGTAGATTGTGAATCACAGAAATATTTTAGAAGATTAAGTTCTTCCGGTGGTAACAGCGTCAATGTAAATGATGAACTTGACGTTTCGCTTTAACTGTGGGGAGCATCTTCAGGGGTGTATGTCTTCAATACATGGAAATATAACTCCTCTATAAAACTGACAGAGTATTGAAACTGTTCATTTTAGTTAAACATATTTGATCATTACCACATATTTCATCTATGCCTGAAGATTCCTCCTGCAGAAGATGCGAAACGTTGCATTTATCATCTTCATTGACGCGTTTATCACCCGAAGACGTTAATTTTTATGGCAATAACCTCGGAAACTTCTCTGTTGTAGAATAATTTTGATAAGTTTTTAAAATTGATAAGTCTCTCTCCCCCCTGTGCAATGATACAACTTTACATAGGTATAGTTAAATAAATTGAAAAATGATATTACCATGCCATTCGAGGTAGTGGTCTATAAAATAAACCCACTCGAATTGTTTTAATAAATTTGCCTTGTTAAGATTATGCGTGTTGTGGTACATTGTTACGATACATCGTACGTTAGTTCGATTACAGAGTGTTAAAATCATAGAGATATACTACTAGAGGGACCCTATAGGTTAAATTTTGGAACATGAAAAAAATAACCTGACACCTTCGCTTAGGAATAGAATCAAATAATGAGAACAAAATTACAATAACTTATATAGTAGAACGTTAAAAATACAAATCAAATCACGAGCCATATTCGGGTAAGGAGGTTTCCATGAGGTTACACAGAGTTACCTGAGAGCCCTAAAAATATGTTTCAGACCTCTCAATGTAATGAGATAGGCTATGTCCCCTCTAGAGGAGAAACATAATATATTTATAAACAAAATACAATATGAGGCTGGTTATTTAGAATAAGTTGCTACATACACAGCATACTGATCAATTATATACAAGACAATAATTAAACTAAATAATAAAATAAGAAATACAATATGAGGCTGGTTATTTAGAATTAGTTGCTACATACACAGCATACTGATCAATTATATACAAGACAATAATTAAACTAAATAATAAAATAAGAAATACAATATGAGGTTGATTATTTAGAATAAGTTGCTACATACACAGCATACTGATCAATCATATACAAGACAATAATTAAACTAAATAATAAAATAAGAAATAGAATATGAGGCCGGTTATTTAGAATTAGTTGCTACATACACAGCATACTGATCAATCATATACAAGACAATAATTAAACTAAATAATAAAATAAGAAATTTACAATAATAGGGTATAAATCACCGTTATACTTAAGTCAAAACAAATTAAGAATTATTGCATAATTTTGTCAAAAGAGTTAATAAATAAAACTAAAATAAAGTCTAAAAAAGATAAATAAAATTAAACAAAATTAACCGTATATATGATGAACCGTATGAATGATGAACCGTATGAATAATGAACCGTATGAATGATGAACCGTATGAATGATGAACCTTATGAATGTTGTACCGTATGAATGATGAACCGTATGAATGATGAACCGTATGAATGATGAACCGTATGAATGATGAACCGTATGAATGATGAACCGTATGAATGATGAACCGTATGGATGATGCATCAAGGGAGTAAAGAATGTTATTATTTCCCTGAGCAGTTAGTTGGTTCCTAAGGTGTAAGCCGAGGGAACCAATGTATTTAACTCCCGAAGCGAAGCTGAGGGAATTATGCGTTTAACTCCCGACGCGAAGCCGAGGGAGGTAATTGTGAGGGAAATAATAGCACTTTACTCCCAAGGTGCATTCAAGATTTTATCTCCAGACGTTGATTTTATTACATTTAAGTTTTGTTGTATTTTATTATATTTTTTTGGGTCGGACCCCCTCATGAATTTTGGGGGTGCTGCCCCAAAAAAATGAAAAAGAAAATTTATTCTTTTGACCTTAAACGGATTTTTAGCTAGTGAAAAAACTTTTTTTGGTTGGTTCCCCTTTCTAAATTTTGAGGGTGCTACCCCCGGGAAAATTAAAAAAATATTCTATCGCCTGTATACATTTAGAGAGTACAAATCCCCTAAAAAATTGATATAATTGGCTCTAATAACCCAATAATAGGAAACACTTTTTATACCCAAGGGAGAAAAAGTTACTTTTTACTGCCAAGGGATTAAAAAGTGCTTCTTTACTCTCTAAAACTAGTCAATAAACTTTACATTATACACCGTCTGGAGATAAAATATGTTTTTGACTGTCTCATACTGTAATCACTTGATTGTATCATCTTGTAAGCGCCTCCTATTTATGGTATAGTAATAAATGATTAGTTTACATTAAAATCTACTATGATTTCCACCCATAAACATAATTCTTTTATGTTGATAACGTAATTTGTAATAAGCATTTACACAAAAACACTTAAAATGGACTTGTACAAGTTATTAAAAGATAAATAATTTTAAGATAAAAATTTCTGAGAAAGTGATGTCAGCTGTTTAGCTTAGGTTTTAGTTGTATCTAATCTCTTAAGTTATGACTATTTAGTTTTTTTCTTCCGCGCTAGTATTCAGTGATGCGGAATGTGTTCTACGTTTACATGAGGTTTCTTCTTAGCTTAGCAAGTCAGCCTACCCAATCAGACTTTCCGGGTTCTATTCTGGTTTGGGCTGTAACTCTTTACTTGTGCTTTCACCCAAGGATCTTGAATAAAGGGGATGACGCACTAAGTCGATTCGCCAAACACCATCGAAAACAAAAAAAATAGAGAGAATTCAACACGAAACACACGTCAAAAACCAACTGCACATGCTTACAATTCTTATAATAGCGCAGGTCTTAAATTTTAGAGGCAAACTTACCTCTCAATGTTTTCCCATTGTTTATTGCTTAAGAAGGTTAAAACAAAACACGCTTAAATTACCACTCTCTGAAGTGGCAAAGTATAGTCCAAAAATTAAAATTAAATAAGCACAAATGACTTAACACATACCACAAATGTAACAATCACGAGAAGCACAGAAGAAAGTTTAGAAGCAAACTCGACAACCTTGCTACATAAGCGTTTGGCGCCTTTTTTCATTATAACCAAGGGGAAGGTAATTTTTCATCTATTTCTCTATCTCATACAACTTCTATAGGGTCAGAAATGTCCTTAATGCGTCATCCCCTTTATTCAAGATCCTTGCTTTCACCTTACAGTAAAATTATTGTTTCTAAAATTCGGTATTGTATGTGGTGCTATATGATTTGTTGTACTAGTACTATACATGTTACCTCTACTGTAGTACTAATTCTTTAACTACTACTTATCATGAGGCATTATATTCTTGTCAGAAAACATTCGTTACATTATCTTAAATATATCTATATGTATATATAATATTATATTATATATATATATATATATATATATTATTTATATATATATATATATAATATTATATATATATATATATATATATATATTATATATATAATATATATTTATATATAATATATATATATATATATATATATATATATATATATATATATATATATATATATATATATATATATATATATATATATATACGCGCGTTGTTGTATAGATTTTAAAGCCTATTTTATGGAGAAAACTTATGACTTCACTCACTTAAGTTAATAAGGTTAATAAAATATTAATTTTTGAAATGTTTTAAGTCAGTTTCGGGGCTGCTTAATCGAATAAAACGGTTTTAGCTTAGTTGGACCATTCTTAGTTACCAAAAATGGCACACACACGGCGCGGGTTAACCGCAGACCAGTTTGTCTCTTGTGACCTTACATACACGTTCCTGCTGCCCTGTGCAGAATGAGGATTTCGCAGACCGGCCTTTCAAGTTCACCGGACCTTTCAAATCAAATCGCTGAAGCTCTGTTTCATAATTCTGTATAATAAAAAATTCTTTGTGCTTATCGTATGAATAATATTTTAGCTCAAGCACTTCCTCTTAATATTAGTTGGCTTTTTATATAAATATATAAAGGAAATATCAAAGCTATATTTTTAATATTATCTCTCTATATGTTTAGACATGTTTGTTTATGTCTGTCTATAAGTTATCAATGAATTCTTGGTTTCTGGAATATTGAAAGACGTCCCCTTTGTTGTAAATCCATCCCGGATAAAAGACGATTCTTTATCTGTTACATGAATCGATAAGTAGAGCAGTCGTGGCATTTGAAATATGATGTATACTTGATATAATATATATACTTGATGAAATATAGTATATTTTAACTTTTCTAGATATTTTGTAAGTTTTAAGGCCATTTCTAGTGCCTCCTTCCCCCTTTTTTTGTTTTTTGATTTTTTAAGTATGGATGTTTAGTCATTAGAATAATGCCTGTTTATAGCCTGGTAGCTCTTCAGGTATATTGTATAACCCCTGCGGGAACTTACTAAGTTGGTCTTGGCCGCCTTTACTATGTTTATACTAAATTTTCGATAATTTATGTAAAAAATAATCTTATAAAAACCGAAAACGCACTGTAATTCCTCTACCCCTCTTCCTGACAACAATCCCATAAGCTCAATATTTTCAGCGTAATCTCTCAACTTTGTCAGCGTAATTTAACGCTCATAATTGATCTTTTCGCAAAATTCTTGCTTATTTTTGGATTAACATTTTTGTATATATCGTTTGTCTCTGCTCGAATAGCCAGCTGAACAAAGATAACATGTAGCTTACTTAATAGGGAGATTTTCGAGTTCCCACTACAAATAATTTCCTAACGTCCCATTAGTCCAAGAGCCGGACCTGATAAAATGTGACTCATTTTGTACTACTTTAAACCAAATTTTTCTGAAAATATACCTTAAATTTTGAAGAAAAAATATAGTCTGCCTATTCAGAGTGAAGTCCTTCATATGATTGCGCCTGCTCAATATTTAATAAAATCGCACACATTTCAGTTTTCTTGCAATAAGTGGTTCCCTGTGGGTGGTGTGCAAAACATGAAGAGTGCATTTATTAAAGGTGATAAAATTTTCTGTAAAACTAGAGTTTAATAATGAAACATTGGATGACTACAACTAAAGTTATGGCTCCATCTAAAATACCAAAAAATTGTTAAATTATGCAAAGTTAGCGAATTTCTTTGGAAAAATATCGACTTTTTGTGCATTTTTTGGCTATTTAACAAATGTCTTAACTTTAGTTGTAGTTATACGATTTTGATGAGAAAACAGTCTTTTTCTAGTAAATTTTATCAGCTTTAAATAATTTTTCTTCATGTCTTGCACACGACCTACAGGGAACCACTTATTATATAATATTTTGAGCGAGCGCATTCATATGAAGGGCTTCACTCTGGATAGGCAGACTATGCTTTTCCTTCATAATTTAAGGTATATTTTTTGAAAAATTTGATTTGAAGTAGTACAAAATGAATCACATTTTTTAGGGCCTGGCTCTTGGACTATATCCTTTAGTATGCGATTTTCCATATAAATTGACTTTTATCAATAAAACATGAAATGTTGAAAATAATTCTGGCGCGGTGGTTGAAAATAATTTCCTTTGGATGCGTGTTTCCGTGCTTTTTACATTATATAAGTTTACAATACAACTACTAAATAAAAAATCCGGCGCGGTGGTCCGCTGTCGGGCGAACCACCGCTGACATGCGGACCACCGCGCCAGAATTTTTTAGTGTTTTTAAAGAGCCATAACTATGGTTGCAGTCATCCGATTTGGATGATTAAACACTTATTTTACATAAAATTTTATCACCTTTAAAAAATGTTCTGCACACGACTTACAGGGAACCACTTATTTCAAGAAAACTGAAATATGTGCGTTTTTATATAATTTTGAGCGTGCGCAATCATATAAAGGGTTCTACTCTGGACAGGCAGACTATGTTTTTTCTTCATAATTTAAGATATATTTTCAGAAATATTTGGTTTGAATTAGTACAAAATGAGTCACATTTTTTCAGGTCCGGCTCTTGGACTAAGTGTCTGTAAAATATAGTCTCAACCCTTTGGTGGGGATCTTCAGAGGACTTAGTTTTGCTGATATAACTTAATTAGTTGAGAGAGGATTTAGGTATAATTATATTTCGGTGTTTAAACCCCGCGTTTTCATGTTTTATTTTTGTTTTATCGTAGCCAAATTCCCTACTTCATCCTAAAAGAAACGGAATCGATGCAGAGTCGCTTTAAATCCGATTTTTGAAGCTATACCGAAACTAGTATTACAATCGTTTACACTTGGAATTCCGGAGTTTTTGTATCTGTTTTACACACATTCTAATAATTCGGAGCTACTCCGGATTACAATGTACATCGGATAAAAAAGGTGAGTAGTAAAAACACACTTTACGGTTTATTCGATTTAAAAGAAGACTTTTATCCTTGTTTCAATGATAATTGATTGTGAACTTGTTGGGAGTTGACGAGGGAGCTTTGTCAGTGTTGATAGAAACAACAAAATTTCAACCCCGAAACCTCCCTTTCACTTGTTTGAAATCGTTTTAACAAAACCAAATCTAAACAAAGAGTTAGATGACTTGATCATGTTACCCTTTGTGTTTCACATTACAGTCATTATATTGCCGCATATTACTAGCTCGTATCATTTTTGTGATTCACTGAAATCATTTTGAGTATTTTTACTAAAACCCATTTTATAATAGTTTATAAATTGTTATTAATGCAGCATAAGAGTGACACAGCTCAAGCTTTGTTTCCTGAAGGAGGCCCGTTAAAGGAAACTATTGGTTCTCGAGTTCGATAGGTGGACGGAGATTACTATTTGGCTCCCGAGGCTAACTTGACGTAAATCATTTAAGAGCTTTTACGTATTTGTTTGTAACAAAATTTATACCAATTAACGTCTACCGAGAGGTCGCACCCTCTTTATTAAATGTGAGGGCCTTTCCTCAAAATCGAGAGGTGCAGGTTTTAGTTATTCCCATAAGACTATGAATCGAAATATTAGACGAACAATGTTAAGGCAAACAAGTTATTTTAGACGAACCAATTTTGTACAAACCCTCAACACGATTTAAGACGATCAAATTTTATACAATCCTCATAACGATATAAACGGAACAATTTTTATACAAATCCTCAATACGATTTAAGACGAACGACGAACACATTTTATACAAATCCTCAACACGATTTAAAACGAACAAATTTTATACAAATCCTCAATACGTTTTAAGACGAACGACGAACAAATTCTATACAAATCCTCAACACGATTTTAGACGAACAAATTTTATACAAATCCTCAACACGATTTAAAACGAACCAATTCTATACTAATCATCAGCACGATTTTAGACGAACAAATTTTATACAAATCCTCAACACTATTTTAGACGAACAAATTTTATACAAATCTTTAACAAGATTTAAAACGAACAAATTTTATACAAATCCTCAATACGATTTAAGACAAACGACGAACACATTTTATACAAATCCTTAATACGATTTAAGACGAACGACGAACAAATTTTATACAAATCCTCAACACGATTTAAAACGAACCAATTCTATACAAATCATCAGCACGATTTTAGACGAACAAATTTTTTACAAATCCTCAATACGATTTAAGACGAACAAATTTTATACAAATCCTCAATACGATTTAAGACGAACAAATTCTATACAAATCCTCTACACGATTTTTAACGAACAAATTTTGTACAAATTCTCAACACGATTTTAGAGGAACAAATTTAAAACGATAAAAGTAAAACATATTAATTATTTTTAATAAGAGTTTTAATAATCCGAAGTAATGAGTATATTTGGATAGTATATGGTTTTTAATGGGGGTAAATTTGGGAAAAAATGAAAGACCAAATATTATTTCAATAAATGAATAAATAATATTTTTTATTAAAAGATTTGGATAAAATTTTTTAAGAAAAAATAACGCTGTCATCCGTCGTTAGTATTAATTAGTGTGATATTAAAAAATATAAGTAATTAATGTGATGTGATAAATAAATAATTGATCGGGTACGTGGTACCTCAGAACTTTTCTTATCAAATCGGATTCGCTACGGTTGTGTTCATTATATCAATTTTTTTACGCTTCGCCACTCTGGACTCGCATTGTGCGTCCATACAATATGAAAATCACTTATATTTTATTTCAGTGCGTTTTCGGACTACTTTGACACGTCACCCATCCACTTACTGTCCTTGTTTAATGTTGCTAGACACTATAGTGATCCGTATTGAGTGTACAAAGTTTGCGAAATTTTACAAAATGTTTTTTTTATATAAAACACATGTTTTTTTATATAAAACACATGTTTTTTTTTATATATAAACACTCAAAATTATGAATCATTTACCTGAAAACTTAAAAAATCTTAATAGCAAGATGTTTAAAAACAAAATGAAAAGAATTTTATTAGATCAGCTCTTATTCAGTTTCAGAGTCTTTCAAATAGATTTCAAATAGTTCATCTCATTGGTATAAAGAGCAGGATTTAGACTATTCACTTTATTTTTTTTATCATATTACTAAGTTATGTTAATATCACTAAATTAGTTATTTTAATTTAACTTTATTGTCATTCTTGTCATTTTTGTATGTGCTGTTATTAATTTATGTTTTTATTACGAAGTTTTAAAATTTTAATTGTGTTAATAATTCGATTTTTATGAGACGTTCTATAGTTGAGTTTTTTTTAATTTTTACTTTTTTGGAGCATTTATTAGCTTTAACGTTATTCATATCTTTTTTTTAGACATTAAGTAAAATAGTGTATAGAATTTAAAATAGACGTGTTGATTCAAATACTGCTTTGTATTTTTTTATGTCAATAAAAGGTTTATTTATTTAAAGATTTATTTTATAAGGATAATATTTTTTTAGATATAAGGATCCGGATTTTGTAAAACTATGTTAATTTGTATTGTTTTGTCTAATTTTTTGTATTATAAGAACAGTAATTATATCAATATCAACAAGTAATTATATATCATTATTAATTTGAAACAGAGAAAAAGTAATCTGAACAACGTTGATTATTTTTATAATCAAATAAACAGTCAAATATTTCATTAACTTTTATAATAGAATGTTTATAATTCAATACAAAATAAAATAGTGCGAAAAGCCAAAAACGATAGTTTTGTTATAACATTAAGTCACTCTTTCAATTAAAAAAAAGTGTGAAAAGCCAAAAACGATAGTTTTGTTATAATCTTAACTAACTCTTGCATGAGGTTTCACTGAGTTTACACAGAGCCAAATGTTTACAGATTTGTTTGGATCTACCGGCTTAATTGATAAAAACAATCTTTATTGACAATCTTAATTAATTGGATCTAATCTTTTAATTAATAAAACATTTATGGATTTAAATTGCTCGCATAAAATTTTTTCCAGGCTTGTATCGAATTCAATCTGTTACTCGAAAGTTGTTACATTTGTCCACCACAACGACCCTTCTTCTAAAACTGTTTTAGAATCGATTTTATTTTATAATGATGTGATATTTTCTAAATATCTTGTTTTACAGCATCAAATAACATATTGATGTTAAATATTCATATAATTTGACGAATTTATTTTAAAAAATGCAGCTTTTAGATTGCTAATATATTTGACGGATATAAAACTTTTATTTTAGAATATATCAGGTATTTGACCTAGAATTGACATTACATTATTCAGAGGCGAACCAAGGAAAGGGGGCAAAGAGGGCTGAAGCCCCCCTCCCTTAAGACGATTCAAAAATTTGATGAAATCCAAAAAATCCTATTCCACAATACTTGAAAATCTTTAAACGTAAAATTTTCTTCAGATCGCTTTATTGTTTAAATTCATAACTCCGGACTCGTTTCGCTCGTTTTCAAAATATGCAAGTCACCAAATTTTTAACGCAGTACGTCTTTGGACTTGCTTCGCTCGTCTTCAGTATAAAGATCTCACCAAATTTATATCGCAGTACGTCAAATTATTATTCCATTACATCCATTTAATTCCCAGTGGTCATCCATATGGTGACCTCGCTCGATACTGCTTAACATTATTGATCAATTAAAAATCCATAGATATTGTAGTCATATTGTTATGCGACTTAGATTATTTTTCGATTTATAACAATTTTCAAAAAAACGTATACTTGCTATTTGATAAAAAATCCCTAATGCTTATAATGATAAATCTAACCTCTGTAAATAGCAATCTGATTTGTCTACCTATGCGTGTCTAGTTAAAGATTAAGTTTTCATTGCTAGCCACGTAAAAGTGTAATTTACGTCCGGGGGGACGTAAGTGTTATTTACGTTCCTTGGGGACGTAAAAGTGTGATTTACGTCCTTAGGGTTGTAAAAGTGTGATTTACGTATCTTGGGACGTTAAAGTAAGATTCACGTCCCTAGGGTCGTAAAAGTGTGATTTACGTCCTTCGGGACGTAAAAGGGATTTACGTATCTTGGGACGTTAAAGTAAGATTCACGTTCTTAGGGTCGTAAAAGTTTGATATACGTCCTTCGGGACGTAAAAGTAGGATTTACGTCTCTTGGGGCGTTAAAGTGTGATTTACGTCCTTAGGGTCGTAAAAGTGTGATTTATTTTCCAAGAGACGTTAAAGCGTTCTTTTACGTCCTAAAAGACGTAAAAGTGTATTTCACGTCCCTAGGGACGTAAAATAAAGTTACGAGGCCTAGACATTACTCATGAATACTTAATTTAGGACTTAAGTTGTAGGTCAAGCATATTTTTATTTTACATTCTGTTATAAATTTAATTCTTTAGCTTCTTGATTTAATAATTCAATAGTAGAGAAGTTATAGTTCTTCAACAAATTCTTAATAAAATATTTGTTTTTGTTCAATCTTTATTTCAAAGTGTCATTTAAATTTTAATCTGCATAAATAATTATTCTTGTTAAAAAGAGAGAATACTCGTACAATTATCAGGAGGAATACAATACTTTATCAAAAACCATTTATTTTAAAACTTTCTGTATCAGTTAAAAAGTGAAATTGTTGCTTAGTAGATAAATCAGTTAAAGTTTTGTATGCCTAAGGGGGGCCCCCGTTAACTGTTGGGAGGCCTCCCCCAAGAGGCCAAGATCTCACGGGGACGGCTCAATTAAACCTTTCCCGCCCCTAAATTGGCATCTCTCTAATTATACCATTATTATTACGATATAAACTCTCAAAACAATCGGGTCATTTTTTGGGGAAAGTTTTTTTTAAACAATTTTTTATAGCCACCTGAGACTTAACAAAGTTTTATTTTTTCTCAATTATTTTTTTTTTAAATAAATAATAATGATTAAATTTGTACTTATATTTTTTTATACATTTAAATGTTAGAATAAATATTTAGTGTTAAATGCTTTGACTCTGCTGGGTTAAAATAAATTTTTTACTATGTCAATTACTTGCTTGACATCAGAGTCAAAATATCATAGAGATGTATTGTATACTAGAGGAGGCATAGCATATCTTAATACATTCAGAAACATCTTTTGAGGACTCTCAGGGGCTCTGTGTAACCTCATTGAAACCTCCTTCAAGAGTGAATTAAGGTTGTTATAAATCATTTGTTTTTGGCTTCCCGGGAATAATCTGTGTTTTAATATGTTTTTTAAACGTTCTTTAATGTTAAAAGTAAAATCGAATGCGTGGCATTCATTCGTAAAAATTTGATAATGCTGACTGACTAATGCTGACTATAAGATAAAATTTGACTAATGCTGACTATAAGATAAAAATTGACTAATGCTGACTATAGAAAAATTGACTATGTGATATAAGAATAAATTTGACTAATGCTGACTATAAGATAAAAATTTGACTAATGCTGACTATAAGATAAAAATTTGACTAATGCTGACTGAAAAAATTTGACTAATGCTGACCTGACTATAAGATAAAAATTTGACTAATGCTGACTATAAGATAAAAATTTGACTAAGCTGACTAAAGCTGATAACTGACTATAGATAAAAATTTGACTAATGCTGACTAGATAAAAATTTGATAATGCTGACTTAAAAAATTGACTAATGCTGATAATAATAAAATTTGACTAATGCTGACTATATAAAAATTTGACTAATGCTGACTATAAGATAAAAATTTGACTAATGCTGACTATAAGATACAAAATGCTTGACTATAAGATAAAAAAATATGACTAAAAATTTGCTGACTATAAGATAAATTTGATAATGCTGACTATATAAGTAAAAAATTTGATAATGCTGACTTAAGATACAATTTAGCAGTTTTGTCTGTCTCATGTGGAACAATATTCTCGAGGAATTTCAAATCGATATTCCGTGTTTTAAGAATTTAGGATATTCGTCGTTAGTCTTGGTTGATGGCGTCATAGAAACATTATTTTCCCGAAAGAACAACTTCACATAAAAATATAATTTTTTTACCTAGTTACTACTCTCTAGCATAAACACACTGGGAGCTACGGTAATAGCACAAACACACACACACAATGCCGAAGCTGCTGTACTGTCATGTTGCCAAGGTCCCCTTCTTTCATTTTTTACTTCATCTAGGGACAGAGTTTATAAAGGAATTTAAGGAAAGGTATGACCCAAGGTTCTCGAATAAAGGGCACTAAGTCGATTTGGCATACCAAAAAGTGTCCCCATCGAATCCAAAAATAGAAAGAATTCACACGAAACACACATCAAAACCAACTGCACATGCTTGATACAAACTGCGCATGCTTACAATTCTTATAACAGCGTAGATCTTAAATTATAGAGGCAAACTTACCTCTCAATGGTTTTTCCATTGTTTATTGCTTGAGAACGTTAAAAACACGCTTTAATTATCACTCCCTGAAGTGGCTAAGTATAGTCCAAAATTTAAAATTAAATAAGCACAAATGACTTAACAAGAACCACAAAAGTAACAATCACGAGAAGCACAGAAGAAAGTTTAGAAGCAAACTCGACAACCTTGCTACATAACCTGTGTTTGGCGCCTTTTTTCGTTATAACTAAGGGGAAGGTAAGTTTGCTCCTATTTCTCTATCTCATACAACTTCCATGGGGTCAGAAATGTTCCTTAATGCGTCATCCCCTTTTTTCAAGATCCTTGGTATGAACAAGTCAGCTTTAACTTCTATACTTAACGAATCCCACTTGACGTCTACGATATGTCTTTATTTATATAATTTCGACTAATAAATTTAATTATATCAGTTAAAACATTTTTGACTTTGCCTGTTAAACACAACCATTGGCTTCTATTAAATATTATAAATTATAAAATCCATATCTAATCTTTCAAATAGTATAAAATTAAACGCGGTAAGGAAAAATGAAAAAATCCCTATATTACGGTAAAGAAAAATGTAAAGCTTATTAAAAATTAAGTAAAATAAAAGTTTAAATCCAGTAATCGGATTACTGTTTCAATATTTCTCTGAGGAAAGTTACATCTAATAAAATAAGAACTTCTCCCTTTAATAATACTGGCAAGAATGATTTTTAAATTATTTATCAGTTCTTATATCAGATTGAAAATACATAATCAATTAATTATGTATTAATATACATTTTTTAGCGAATTTCCTTTGAAAATTCGTTAATTGGATGAGTGACATGGCGAGAGTCGGGCCTGGGAGTGCTTCTAAAATATGGAATGCCTTATCACAAATAATTGGTTTCGTAAGACTTTTTATATACAAGACACACTCACGGGTCCCGGAGTCGGAAACAATAACATGTTTTGCTTCAGAAA
Source organism: Microvelia longipes (assembly GCA_018340805.1). Taxonomy (NCBI): domain Eukaryota; kingdom Metazoa; phylum Arthropoda; class Insecta; order Hemiptera; family Veliidae; genus Microvelia; species Microvelia longipes. Next base: position 4,239,045 of record JACMZG010001893.1, on the reverse strand, counting down.
TGTTATTTTTTTTGTTTAGCGAATTTTTATAGAAATTTTGCTTAAACGTATGATTGCTTGAAAAAAGCATGAGAGGAACCATAGAAATCCACGGTTCTTCTGTCGCTTTTAAATACTGAGGGCATTTTTGGACAACAAAAAGTAGGAAGTGGGATATCGTGTTTAGTATTCTTTGTATTTTTGAAAGTCTTAGCTTAATATTTGTCTATTAGTTGTTCATTTTTGGACTTTATTTATTTGATAACCATTACAAACTTTTTCTCTCCATTTGAAACCCAACAAAAAATATTGTTGCCTCTTACAAAACTAAGTAAATAAACTTATGCTAAAAACAGCAATACCCAATCTTGTAATCTAGAAAAAGTAACAAAAAATGTAATAGAAAAAAATCTAATTTTATTATACTTGTTTTACTGAATAAAAAACGAAACCGGAGAAAAGGCCGCATAGAATGACTTGGAGAGGAGTTTCAAATATAAAAACGACTTGTACATAAACTAGGGAAAAATGCCACAAAGAAAAAATACCCATTCCCGACCGAAATGTATGTCAAACAAGTCAAATTCCGAATTCTAAATCTCTTAAAAAAATCTTTAACTCTAAGTATTGACTGAAATGAGAATAAAAGATAAAAATGAAAATACATTTATAGTTTTTACTCTCAAATAAAACGCTGAGGATTAGATCGCTATAATTTACATATTATTATATTTTAAAAATGTTCCGATTTTGATGGGTAAGGAAAGTTTACTAGTATTATGAAGAGTTTTTTTCCGTTAATTTTATGGTGAAATGGAGTAATTGATATTTACGTAGTTATTTATGGTTTTAATTGGTAGTTAATTGATATTTACGTAGTTATTATATGGTGAAATGGAGTGAATTGATATTTTAATTGATATTTCGTAGTTATTTATGGTGAATGGAGTAATTATATTACGTAGTTAATGTTAATGGAGTAATTTTGATATTTAGTAGTTATTTATGTTAATGGAGTAAATTAATATTTCTGTTAATTTATGATGAATGGAGTAATTGATATTTACGTAGTTATTTATGGTGAATGGAGTAATTGAATATTTCGTAGTTACTTATATGGTGAATGGAGTAATTGATATTTACGTAGTTATTTATGGTGAATGGAGTAATTGATATTTACGTAGTTATTTATGGGTGAATGGAGTAATTGATTATTTTACGTTTTATTTATGTGAATGAGTAATTGATATTTACGTAGTTATTTATGGTGAATGGAGTAATTGATATTACGTAGTTTTATTTATGGTGAATGGAGTTAAATTGATAATTTACGTAGTTATTTATGGTAAATGGAGTAATTGATATTTCGTAGTTTATTTATGGTGAATGGAGTAATTGATATTTACGTAGTATAGTTATATCTATGGTGAATGGAGTATGATATTTTACGTAGTTATTTATGGTGAATGGGAGTAATTGGATATTTACGTAGTTATTATGGGAATGGAGTATTGATATTTACGTAGTTATTTATTGTCAATGGAGTAATTGATTATTTACTTTAGTTAATTTATTGAGGAATGGAGTAAATTGATATTTTACGTAGTTATTTATGGTGAATGGAGTAATTGATATTTACGTAGTTATTTATGGTGAATGGAGTATATTTACGTAGTTATTTATGGTAAATGGAGGTAATTGATATTTCGTAGTTATTTATGGTGAATGGAGTAATTGATATTTACGTAGTTATAGTTATTTAGGTGAATGGAGTAATTGATATTACGTGGATTTATGGTGAATGGAGTAATTGATATTTACGTAGTATTTATGGGAAGGAGGATTGATATTTACTAGTATTTATGTAAATGAGTAAATTGATTTTGTAGTTATTTAGGGTGAATGGGTAATTGATATTTACGTAGTTATTTATGGTGAATGGAGTAATTGATATTTTACGTTAGGTTATTTATGGTGAATGGAGTAATTGATATTTACGTAGTTATTTATGGTGAATGGAGTAATTGATATTTACGTAGTTATTTATGGGTAAATGGAGTAATGATATTTCGTAGTATATTTATGGTGAATGGAGTAATTGATATTTACGTAGTGAATTAGTAATTGATATTTACGTGTTATTTATGGGATGGAGTAATTTGAATATTTACGTAGTTATTTATTGGTGAATAGAATTGATATTTACGTAGTTATTTATGGTTAAATGGAGTAATTGATATTTTCGTAGTTATTTATGGTGAATGGAGTAATTGATATTTACGTAGTTATTTATGGTGAATGGAGTAATTGATATTTACGTAGTTATTTATGGTGAATGGAGTAATTGATATTTACGTAGTTATTATGGTGAATGGAGTAATTGTAGTTATTTATGGATAGTAATTGATATTTACGAGTATTTATTGAATGGAGAATTGATATTTACGTAGTATTTATGGTGAATGGAGTAATTGATATTTCGTAGTTAAATTTACTGGTGAATGGAGTAATTGGATATTTACGTAGTTATTTATTGGTGAATGGGAGTAATATTGATATTTTCGTAGTATTTATTGGTGAATGGAGTAATTGATATTTACGTAGTTATTTATGGTGAATGGAGTAATTGATATTTACGTAGTTATTTATGGTGAATGGAGTAATTGATATATTACGTAGTTTTATGGTGAATGGAGTAATATATATTTACGTAGTTATTTATGGTAAATGGAGTAATTGATATTCGTAGTTATATTATGGTAATGGAGTATTGATATTTACGTAGTTATTGGTGAATGGAGTAATTGATATTTACGTAGTTATTTATGCGTGAATGGAGTAATTGATATTTACGTAGTTATTTATGGTGAATGGAGGTAATTAATATTTACGTAGTTATTTATGGTAAATGGAGTAATTGATATTTCGTAGTTATTTATGGTGAATGGAGTAATTGATATTTACGTAGTTATTTATGGTGAATGGAGTAATTGATATTTCGTAGTTATTATGGTGAATGAGTAATTTGATATTTACGTAGTTATTATGGTGAATGGAGTAATTGATATTTACGTAGTTATTTATGGTGAATGGAGTAATTGATATTTACGTAGTTATTTATGGTGAATGGAGTAATTGATATTTCGTAGTTATTATGGTGAATGGAGTAATTGATATTTACGTAGTTATTTATGGTGAATGGAGTAATTGATATTTACGTAGTTATTATGGTAAATGGTATTGATATTTCGTAGTTATTTATGGTGAATGGAGTAATTGATATTTACGTAGTTATTTATGGTGAAGTGGTAGTATGATGAATGGATATTGATATTTCGTAGTTATTTATGGTGAATGTAATTGGTATTTATATGGTGAATGGAGTAATTGATATTTACGTAGTTATTTATGGTGAATGGAGTAATTGATATTTACGTAGTTATTTATGGTGAATGGAGTAATTGCGGTAATTGTTTAGTTTATTTTGGTGAATGGAGGTAATTGATATTTACGTAGTTATTTATGGTGAATGGAGTAATTGATATTTACGTAGGTTATTGATATGGTAATGGAAGTAATTGATATCGTAGTTATTTATTTATGTGAATGGAGTAATGATATTTACGTAGTATTTATGGTGAATGAGTAATTGATTTACGTAGTTATTTATGGTGGAGTAATTGATATTTCGTAGTTATTTATGTGAATGAGTAATTGATATTTACGTAGTTATTATGGTGAATGGAGTAATTTGATATTTACGTAGTTATTTATTGAATGGAGTAATTGATATTTACGTAGTTATTTTATGGTGAATGAGTAATTGATATTTACGTAGTTATTTATGGTGAATGGAGTAATTGATATTTACGTAGTATATTTAATGGTGAATGGAGTAATTAATATTTTACGTAGTTATTTATGGTGAAATGGAGTTAATTGATATTTCGTAGTTATTATGTGTGAATGGAGTTAATTGATTTTACGTAGTTATTTATGGTGGAATGGAGTAATTGTATTTACGTAGTTTTTTATGGTGAATGGTAAGTAATTGATATTTACGTAGTATTTATGGTGAATGGAGTAATTGATATTTACGTAGTTATTTATGGTAAATGGAGTAATTGATATTTCGTAGTTATTTATGGTGAATGGAGTAATTGATATTTACGTAGTTTTTATGGTAAATGGAGTAATTGATATTTCGTAGTTATTTATGGTTAATGGAGTAATTGATATTTACGTAGTTATTTATGGTGAATGGAGTAATTGATATTTACGTAGTTATTTATGGTTGAATGGATAGTATTGATATTTACGTAGTTATTTATGGTAATTGGTAGTATGGTAGTTAATTATGTATAATTGATATTTCGTAGTTATTTATGGTGAATGATTTTGGTAAATGGAGTAATTGATATTACGTAGCTATTTATCGATTTTACGTAGTTATTATGAGTGAATGAGTTAATTGATATATTTCGTAGTTATTTATGGTGAATGGAGTAATTGATATTACGTAGTTATTTATGGTGAATGGAGTAATTGATATTTACGTAGTTATTTAGTAATGGAGTAATTAGATATTTACGTAGTTATTTATGGTGAATGGAGTATATTGATATTTACGTAGTAGTTATTTATGTGTGAATGGTAGGTAATTGATATTTACGTAGTTATTTATGGTGAATGGAGTAATTGCATATTTTTCGTAGTTATTTATGGTGAATGGAGTATTGATATTTTACGTATATTTATGGTGAATGGTAAGTAATGATATTTACGTAGTTATTTATGGTGAATGGTGTTATGGAAGTAATTGATATTATGTAGTTATTTTATGCGTGAATTACGTAGTATATTTATGGTAAATTAGAATTGAATTTCGTAGGATGGTTAATGGATGAATTATTTACGTAGTTATTTATGGTAGAATGGGGAGTAATTGATATTTCGTAGTTATTTATGTGAATGGAGTAATTGATAATTACGTAGTTTATATTATGGGTAAATGGAGTAATTGATATTTCGAAGTAATTGATATTTACTGTAGTGAATGTGAGTAATTGGTGTTATATGTTGATGAGTAATTTGATATTTACGTAAGTTATTTATTGGTTGAATGGAGTAATGATATTTACGTAGTTATTTATGGTGATGGAGTAATTGATATTTACGTAGTTTATTTTATGGTGAATGGAGTAATTGATATTTACGTAGTTATTATGGTAAAATGGAGTAATGATTTTCGTAGTTATTTATGAGTGATGAGTAATTGGATATTTACGTAGTTATTTATGGTGAATGGAGTTAATGATATTTACGTAGTTATTTATGGTGAATGGGTAATGATATTTACGTTAGTTATTTATGGTGAATGGAGTAATATATTTACGTAGTTATTTATTGTGTAATGGAGTAATTGATATTCGTAGTTAATTTATGGTAATGGGTAATTGATTATTTACGTAGTTAATTTAATGGTGAATGGAGAGTAATTGATATATACGTAGTTATTTATGGTGAATGGAATAATGATATTTACGTAGATTATTTATGGGTAAGTGAGTAATTGATAAATTTACGTAGTTATTATGGTAAATGAGTAATGTATTTCGTAGTTATTTATTGTAAATGGAAGTAATTGATAAGTAGTTATTATAAGTGATGGAGTAATGATATTTACGTAGTTATTTATGGTGAATGGGTAATTGATATTTACGTAGTTATTTATGATGAAATTGATATTTCGTGTGGTGAATGGAGTATTGATATTTACGTAGTTATTTCTGGTGAATGGAAAGTTAATTGATATTTCGTAGTATATTCTATGTGAAATGGAGTAATTGATATTTACGTAGTTTATTAATGCGGTGTAATGGAGTTAATTGATATTTACGTATTATTTATGGTTGAATGGAGTAATTTGATATTTACGTAGTTATTTATGGGAATGGAGTGTAATATATAGTAGTATTTATGTGTGAATGGTGAGTAATTGATATTACGTAGTTATTATGGTAAATGGAGTAATTGATATTTACGTAGTATTATATATGGTGAATGGAGTTAATTGATATTTCGTAGTTATTTTTATTGGTGATGGGAGTAATTGATATTTCGTAAGATGTTATGGTGATGAGTAATTGATATTTACGTAGTTATTTATGGTGAAATGGAGTAATTGTATTTATTTATTTTATGGTAAATGGAGTAATTATTTCGTATTAGTTTATGCGTGAATGGAGTAATTGATATTTACGTAGTTATTTATGGTAAATGGAGTAAGTGATATTTCGTAGTATATTTATGGTGAATGAGAGTAATTGATATTTCGTAGTTATTTATGGTGAATGGGAGTAATTTGATATTTACGTAGTATTATTTATGGTGAATGGAGTAATTTGATATTTACGTAGTTAATTTATGGTGAATGGAGTAATTGATATTTACGTAGGTTATTTTATGGTAAATGGAGGTAATTGATATTTCGTAGTTATTTATGAGTGAATGAAGTGGTTACAGTATTATGGTGAATGGAGTATTTATATTTAGTTTTTATTGGTGAATGGAATAATTGATATTTACGTAGTTTTATTTTATGGTGAATGGAGTAATTGATATTTACGTAGTTATTTATGGTTAAATGGGGTAATTGATATTTCGTAGTTATTTATGGGAATGGAGTAAATTTTGATATTTCGTAGTTATTTATGGTGAATGGAGTAATTGATATTTTACGTATGTGCGTGAATGGTAGTTAATTAGATATTTACGTAGTTAATTTATGGTAATGGAGTAATTGATATTTACGTAGTTATTTATGGGTGAATGGAGTAATTGATATTTACGTAGTTTATTTATGGTAAATGGGAGTAATTGATATTTCGTAGTTATTTATGGTGAATGGAGTAATTGATATTTACGTAGTTATTTATGGTGAATGGAGTAATTGATATTTACGTAGTTATTTATGGTAAATGGAGTAATGATATTTCGTAGTTATTTATGGTTGAATGGAGTAATGATATTTTACGTAGTTTATTATGGTGAATGAGTAATTGATATTTACGTAGTTATTATGGTGAATGGAGTAATTGATATTTACCGTAGTTTTTATGGTGAATGGAGTAATTGATATTTACGTAGTTATTTATGGTAATGGAGTAATTGATATTTTCGTAGTTATTTATGGTGATGGAGTAATTGATATTTACGTAGTTATTTATGGTGAATGGGTAATTGATATTTACGTAGTTATTTATGGTGAATGGAGGTAATTGATATTTACGTAGTTATTTATGGTGAAATGGAGTAATTGATATTTACGTAGTTATTTATGATGAATGGAGTAATTTGATATTTACGTAGTTATTTTATGGTGAATGGGAGTAATTGATATTACGTAGTTATTTATGTGAATGGAGTAATTGATATTTACGTATTTTTATTTATGGTGAATGGAGGTAATTGATATTTACGTAGTTATTTATGGTGAATGGAGTAATTGATATTTACGTAGTTATTTATGGTGAATGGAGTAATGATATTACGTAGTTATTTATGGTAAATGGAGTAATTGATATTTTACGTAGTTATTTATGGTTAATGGAGTAATGAATTTCGTAGTTATTTATGGTGAATGGAAGTAATTGATATTTACGTAGTTATTTATGGTAAATGGAGTAATTGATATTTCGTAGTTATTTATGGTGAATGGAGTAATTGATATTTGCGTAGTTATTATGGTGAATGGAGTAATTGATATTTCGTAGTTATTTTTAATGGAGTATATTGATATTATTTACGTAATTGATATTTACGTAGTTATTTATGCGTAAATGGAGTAATTAATATTTCGTAGTTATTTATGGATGAATGGAGTATGATATTTACGTAGTTATTTATGGATTTAATGGAGTAATTGATATTTACGTGTATTTATGGTATTTATGGTAATTTGATATTTCGTGTATTTAGATGAATGGAGTAATTACGTAGTTATTTATGTGTGAATGGGAGAATTGATATTTACGTAGTTATTTTGTGAATGGAGTATTGTATTTGCGTAGTTTTTATGTGAATGGAGTAATTGATATTTACGTAGTTATTTATGGTGAATGGGAGTTATTGTATTTATAGTTATTTATGGTGAATGGGAGTAATTGATATTTACGTAGTTATTTATGGTAATGGGAATTGATATTAGCGGTTTTTTTTGGCATTGGTCTACTAGGACCATACAGCCATGGAATACTTATTTTATTCTTTTATGACTTGAATAAGTAATAAAAGCTGTTAAAAAATGTTGATAGAAAATATTAAAAATAAAAAAATTTATTGGTTAAAAGAACTTTTGATATTATGGATTAGTTATTATTATTATATAGTTTAAAATCTTGATATAAGAAAATTTGTTTTGCATGGACATTGTTTATTTAATTATGGACATTTGGAGATTATTTTTATATTATTTGTAAGATGTTTGATAAAGCCTCATTACTTTAATAATAAATTAATTTGTTATTTTATCCTTATTTTGTAATTATTAGCGTAGTTATTTGTGTTGTAAAGACTATTAGGATTGCTTTGCTCGGTAATGCTTAAATTAAGTAGAGATTTAAGTATTTAAAGATATAAATGCATGTTTACCTAAAATGTTTATGACTTCATTAACCAGCAAATATAACTAAGCTAAAATTTTGAAAATCATAAATTTCTGGCGCGGTGGTCCGTATAGCGACGTTATGGATTCAATCTTTCGTCTTTATGAGTATTATTTTATTGGAGAACAAAACAAAACTAATGGTTGCATGAGTTAGAGGTAATACCATTTAAGTGCATTGATAAGATATATAAGAAAAATAATGCAGAAATAGCACTCAGGAATTGGGTGATAAAGATTACTTTCCAACTCCCGATGCCGCTTATTGCGTTATATATATATATATATATATATATATATTATATAATATATATATATATATATATATATTTATATATATATATATATATATATATATATATATATATATATATGTATGTATAATACGCAATAAGCGGCTCGGGGTTGGAAAGTAATCTTTATCACCCAATTCCTGAGTGCTATTCTGCATTATTTTTCTTATATATCTTATGAATGCACTTAAATGGTATTACCTCTAACTCATGCAACCATTAGTTTTGTTTTGTTCTCCAATAAAATAATACTAATAAAGACGAAAGATTGAACAGTATTGCAAGGAAAGCATTAAATTACAGAACACTCGACGAACAGAAAAACACGAAAACGTAAGTTCTTGTTGGATAAACATATTATACAGTTGATATCTGAGAAGTTATTGACTTAAAGGAGAATATTGAGAGTATTACTTGAGATGATGGTTCCTGGGTCTACAATCTACAGGTATGCAACTAATATATTCATATTTCTTTCTCCTGTATTAGCGTCTCTAACCTTTTCACGTTACATGTTACATGTTTCTTATGCCTTCAAGTAGTTCTTTTTCTACCTTATACTAGTTTTTCTACACAATTTATCACGTAAGAGAATTTCACGATTGCAACAAATGAACTGAAAGATAATACGAATCTTTGTTTATTTTTAATACGAAAATTTTTAAGGAAAATATTTTTTACTGGTACTCCAAAAATAAGAAGTCCGTATGCTGGGCGAATTAATTGTCGTTACTTAATTTTTGTCTGGACTTTTTAAAGTAAACTAAGACCTTTTAATGATCAACATAAACTTTTCTTTTATTTTTTTAACATTTTTATTGAATATTACAATAACAAAATTATTGTTACAAGTATTAATGTTGATGTAGTTTTAGTAGGATGATAAGGCATGTAAGAGCAACAATCCCGTGATTGTGCTCTAGCGTTTTTTATTTTATTTTTTTAACGATACTATTTGTGGTACAAAAATATATACATGAAATATGGAAATAAAAAGGGTATGTTAATAAAATAGAATAGAGATAATTCGATTTTTATGGGTAGAATTTGATAAATAATTTAAATAAATGTAAAATGGTGAGCTTAGATTAATTTAGATAAGATAGGATTGGATGAAGTAAAGCTATAAATTTATTGTGATAGCTGGTCACGAGGTCACTGACTCTTCAGGCGTCGTACAGGATTATCAGGAAGGATGTTTGAGGAGTTTGTACAAGAGGATTAGGATGTTCAGTTAAGGATTCATGAAAACTTTATAGCGGGATACGGAAAGGTCTCGGACAAAAGGATCATTAAGGTCGTTGTGGAAGGTTAAGGTTGATACGTAAAAAGGAGCATTTGTGATGGTCCGAAGGATTTGGATTGTAGGATCTGGAGACGAATAGAGTTGGCAGGCTTGGTGCTTCCCCACACTTCAATACCATAGGCTCATGCTGATTTCAATACAACATTATAGATACGTTGTTTGTTGTTCAGTGATAGCTTAGAACTACGGTCTAAAAAACTTGATTGGGACTTGAAGCGTCGTGATACGTCTGTGCGTTTAATCTTTGTGTGATGTTGCCAATTTTACCGTCTGTCAAGGTTAAGGCCAAGGAATCGGACACTAGAGGATTACACCTGGTTGAGGATAACTGGAGGATAAGTGTCTGTCTATGCGAAGAGCAAAGGTGACATAAACATTTTTCTATTCGTTAATCTTTATCCTCCTTTTCCTCAGCCAGGGAGCAAAAGCTAAGCCAATTTTGGAAGGATGGGCATAGTTTTGTATAAACAATGTGATAAATACTCGATTTTCTTTACATAACATGACCGTTAGTCGTACTAATGGCCATGTCATTGGAAGACGTGGATTTTTAAGCACGGTAGCACGCATTTCAAAGGAAATTGGGCCTACATACGGACCTCCGCTCCTGTATATTTCTTTAGGTGTAATTTACTCCTAATGAATAAATCAGATAAAGAAGGGTTATTATGGTTAAAGGAAACATTGATGCGGTAATGTTTGTTCCCTTTGTGGCTCTTTTACTTAGTTCTTAACAAGGAAAAGTCTTGGTAATATCAACTGAACTTGAACTTGCTTTAATCTCACTTATTGTCACCTATAGTATTTACCATGTCACCGGAAACCGATTCGTTTTCTTTCAACCAAGAATCTTTTGAGTATTATTGAAAACTTTTAACTTCTAACTCTTTAATATCAATTAAATGACAAAGATGAGAATGGTGTCAAATGTCGACAAGCGTTTATTATATAAATCTGTTGTGTCAAATATCCATTGATTAGAGGTATATTACTGTCAGGGTATATTAAAGGCTCTCCGAGTAAGGAATGTCACTGATTCAACAGCTTTTGAATTAGCTCGAGAATTATTCATGTTGTTTATGCCTTTGATGTTATGAAGACATTGTTGGATCAAGCACTCATATCTCTCTCTTAACATTTTCTAGCTAAGGTGAAAATCCTTTTTGAGAAATGCTTTCTTTGTACTATTTTATGTTTTAAATCACTGCAAAGTTGACAAGTTGTAAAACCTGTTTATTATTACACTTCTTAACGAATAAAAGATACACAAATTTATTATGCCCTTAGATTGAGATATTTTTGAATGTGTCCTTAATCATCCACTATTTTCAGGAAATAAATAGATAATCTGAAAATAAAAAGTAAATCTAAAATGTTTTAAATTTTTGATAAATGTAGCCGGAAACTAAATCAGATGAATTGCGTTTGATTTAATAACTGAAGTTAGGGATTTTATATGTTTGACATCTTTGTAAATTTGGATCAGAGGCAAGGCTTCGAACTCTTGCGCCACTCTTCGATTTCTCAATAGCGAAAAATAAGTTAAAGAAAAATCTTAAATATTCTCCTAATGCAGTGATTAAATAAATTTCTATTTAAATGAACTCTAAAAGAGATTTGTTTGATTTAAAGAGGAGAGTAAAATGATAACTAGGAAAAGAGAATAATAAATCTGTTCACTGGTGCGGTTCTTATATCTTTGTCGTTAGACTGCTCTTTTTATTGCCTGGATTAAATGAACAGTCGTTTGTCCATTTAATCATTAGGTAGGCAACTCTAAGTGAATTTATATAAGGATAATTTTTTTTCTTTCTTTACCTCAAAGATAATTTTGCATTTTTATCTCCTTTATTGGATGAAGCGTTGTGGCAGCAAAGATTTTAACATCCACTTTTTCATCAAATGTCCACGTTTCAGCTTCTTCAGATTCCTAAAATTAGAATAATGAGTTGGTATCTGTATAGTGTACTGTCATGAGGTGCCTCATGAGACGATCAACTACTATTAGATTTTGGGGAAAATCCGAAATTGTGTCCATTTATGGGAATTTTAAAAATCTTTGGAAAACTTTTTATTTTTATAACATTAAACTTTTTAATGTTTGTTAAAGCTAGTTTAAAGCGTCTTTAGTCTAATGAGGCCTCATCTATGGCTTTACAATTTTATATACTATTAATATTTGCCTAATTGGAATACAACTTTTTACATTTTGATATCTATTTACCTAATTAAAGTACCAATAATGGTATTATTTTTATTATTATTTACCTAATTAAAGGTCTAATGTTATTATTTTTTTATTATTTACCTAATTAAAGGTCTAATACTATTATTTTTATTAATATTTACCAAATTAAAGTATAAAGCTTGGATTTATTGTAATTGTTTATTCGATTAAAGTACAATTTTTTTCATTTTTATTAATCGAAACAAAATTACCTAAATTAAAGTAAAAAATTGTATTATTAACATTACGTAAGGTAAACTGTATTAAACTTTTCAATTTCTGACAAATTAAATTTCGTTTTAAACGTTTCTAAAAATGCAGCGGTCTATAGTGAAAAAGAGAATTGAAGGCAAATGCAAAATCTATAAAAACCTTTTTTAGATTTGTGGGATTGTGCGACCTACATCTATAGTCAATGAGCCGATACGAAATTCAATAGAATCATAGCATAATCTAAACCACAGGTTTCATGCACAGATTCAGTGAAACCGCTATAAACTCGCTCCCTCTTATAATACTGTTGGATGTATCGGAATAAATAGTAAAGATTATTTCCCTCTGATAAATCTCCTTCTGCTTAATTCAGTTTATCCTATAGAGAGCTATAATATCGCTATAAATCCCTGTGTCACAATTACAAAAACCATATTTAGGTAATTATATGTCTGAGAAAATTCACGTTTTTGAATTGGGTGGTATCAATTTTGAAATCTTTACGTTGTATGGAGTTTGGAACATTAGTGATATATTAGGAGTACCATCAGTCATATAGGGTATCGTTTGTCAGATACTGTCATGTCAGAATGTTCACTTGTTGTGTTTCCTAGACGTATTGACCTTCAATCGTTATGCCCCTTATCCCTATTTAAACTTTTCACTGTTTTTCTTTTTGTCTTAAATTCTCTTCTGTTTTACTTTTAACTGATTTATTTTTTACTGAAATTACTGTCACTAAAAGAAACAAATAGGGTACGGGGTCCTCGGAACTTTTCTTCTTCGCCACATAAGATTCGCTGGGCTCATTCTTTCTACTTCGGACTCGCTTCGCTCGTCTTCACATTATGAAAACTACCAAATTTTAAATTTGGTAGTTTTAAACCATTAAACATAACGGTTAATATATCAAGAACTTAAGATTAAATATTATGAACCATTGACACCGTATAAAAACTGGTGACCATCTTGCTGGATGACATTCTGATGTATGATACTTATTATTATAGATATACTTATTATACATGAATTATACTTATTATTACATATATACATATGATATCTTATTAATTACATGATATAACTTATTATTATTACATGATGTATATGATATACTTATTATTATATGATATACTTATTATTACATGATGTACATGATATACTTATTATTACATGATATACCTATATTATATGATATAACTTATTATTACATGACTATTATTATATGAATACTTATTATTACATGATATACATCATACACTTATTATAACCCTAGTTGGATCATGTTTCGGTTTTTTATGATTCTTTAAAAACAACCATAAGTTAATCAATAAAAATTGAAGTAATGCTGATAATGAGATGAATCTTTGGGAAATTATTTTGTCTTAGATTTGACTAAATGCTTACTGAATTTCAAATCGATCGAAGCATGTTTCCGCGATTTATAAATATTTGAAATTTTTTGCTAAGTCATTATGGCAGGATTATGATGTCATAAAAAAATACCATCCGGATAGCATAACTAGGCATAAAGATTGATTATCCTCTTTATTTCTAGTTAATGTTTATCTGTGTTAATGGTTTCTTCGTATGTGTCTTTATGATCTTCGTTAGTTGTTTTGGCTTTAAAATATAGATTTATACTTTTTTATACATTTTTATGAGTGTCATACATTTGAGCTTGTCAATCAAAAGAAAGGCGTTGGCTACATATTAGTTAAGTTAATATTTAAGATACTTTAACTAGAAAGGTATTCTAAGGGACTTTTACCCGAAATAGATCTAAAAAGTTACTCATTTCTAAACCTAACTTTTGTCTCTCTTGTTGAGAAGTAAAATATGTATAAGTTTCACCTGCAAGACGGATAGTGTTTGCCAGGAGTAGAATCTTAGAAAACTAAACCCTAAAAACTGACAGAACAGTCGTTTGTCTCTTTGCCGTTTGTCGTTCAACCATTTCACCCCCGAAACCACTATTTTTTAAAACTTTTCTTTTTCTTCACCATGTTTATCTTATACCGTTTGCGACCAAGAACTAACTAAATTTATTCTTTTATATAAGAAGAATAAAATATTTTTTTAAAAATTGAAAAATAATGTGTACGGTAGTAGATAATATTTGTGAGAGGTTGGGAAATTTTTTCAAAAAATGTATTACGCTATATTTTAACAGGAAATTACGAAGGTTTTTTTTCTCTTGCTAGCTCTTTAGTAAGCTTCATAAATTACAAACTAAAGCTCCCCTGTTCCCCCCTCTCCTTGTTCAGTGTTTTGAACCTCGTGCAAGGGGAAACTATAAGCTCCTGGTTTTATTGTCTCCAGAGTTTTATGTATTTTTTTACAGACAGAATATTAAAAGTAAATGGAATTTGTATAGATGTATTTAAATCTATTTAGATAATAATAAATAGTATTTTGTTACCTTTTTAAATTATGTTGTAAAAAATAACAATATTGTTGAACAAATAGAAAGCAGGTGCTTTTCTACCTTATAAGCAAAGAGAATTTCGTACTTTTTAAAAAATACTCCGTATTTTAAAATTATCATGTACTATTGTGCATGGGATTAAGAAAGACTTATTTCTGTGTTATTAACGTGGAAATAAATTTCGAATACTAGCCTAAGAGAGGTCTTAGTGAATTTCCATCATAAAAGTGACGCTTATGTTTAAACACGGTCTTTTTTCTTTTACTCATTTATACCGTAGGTTTATAGGAAAAGTATAGGAAATCCATCCCCCACTTCTACCTCCCTCGACCTCTTTCATCCGAACATCCTTATAAGCGACCGCGTCAATGTAGATGAAGAATCCGACGTTTCGCTTCCACTGTGGGAGGCATCTTCAGGGATGTAGGACATCATGGATAGAAACACAATGCTCTTCAAAACTGCTCTAAAATGCTATAAAATGTTTTGTAGAGCATTGTGTTTCTATCCATGATGTCCTACATCCCTGAAGATGCCTCCCACAGTGGAAGCGAAACGTCGGATTCTTCATCTACATTGACGCGGTCACCACCGGAAGACCTAAATCTTCATGACAATAACCGCGGAAGCCTACGCAGTTTATTATCCTTATAAGCATTATTTATTTTATAAAAATTCGCTACAATAGCAGGGATTTGTTGTGACAGGGCACGCGAAGCGGGTTGTCTTTTGAAGACTCACTCACCTGCCTCTGCTCTGTACGAGAATCCTACACTACGCAATATATCTCTGAAATAATCCCTTCTCTCTCTAGCTAATAATAAATCTGATATTAACTGGGCAGTACTCCTAACTACTCGACATATTTTGCCATTCCAAGAGATACGCATAACTCTTATTAGCGTCATATTTACCTCTGTCACACGAGTCCCACTTGGCACCCAAGGAAATCTTTAACATATTTATTTCTTTGTAAATTAAAAATATTATTTTATCTGTATTTCTATTTAGTTTCATCGAATAATTAAACATAATGTGTCTGGGCCTTACTAAATAATAAAATACTAATAAATTAAACGTTAACTAACGTGTGTATAAATGAACTGTAAACTCTGAAATAAATTGGCAGGAGCTGTAAGTTGTTATAAAAAATAACAAAAACTCAATTGGCTCCGTTCAATGATTACAGAGCTTCTTACACTAAACATTTTGTAACGAGGAACAGCTATTCTTTGAACTAAAATTCAATCCATTAGCTAGAATAATGTAAATTGTATTCTTAAAAAATAAAGAAACAAAAATTTGGGGCTATATAATTATATATATATATATATATATATATATATATATATATATATATATATATTAATATATATATATATATATTCCAACCCTACCCCTCTTAATTTACCGCGCAGTCTGTGTGTTTTTATTGTAAGTTTTCTAAATGTCTCTATTTATTTCTCTATAATTTATTTTGTATATATATATATATACAGATGGTTAAAAAAATAGAAGGAAAGGATGAGTAGCTCAAGCTTTCGCCATGCAGCTGTAAGCTACACTCAGGAGTGTAGCACATACTCCTGAGGAGTACGTGATGTATATATATATATATATATATATATATATATATATATATATATATATATGTGTGTGTGTGTGTGTGTGTATGTGTGTTATATATAATATATATAATATATATATATATATATATATATATATATATATATATGTATGCATAACACATATTATTGTGTAGCGAACTCGTCTCAATTGATTTAGTTTGCTGTCTGCCTGAAAATAGGTCTCCTTGTTTTTTATGCCATTTTGAGTTTTATTTTTCCCTTGACGAAATAACTCGAGTTGAAAACGCCATTCATTTTCGCCTTATGCCAAGTTTCTTTTTGATTTGAGAAAGCCTTCGAGAGTTTTAGTTCGTCATACGCAAGGTAAAAACTATTGTTTAATAGTTTTAAACAATACACCTGAGGATTGTTCCCGCAGGTTTTTTGAACGAACGTAAGTGAGTTCTTACATTTCAGAAGATTGGGACGGCGCGTTTGTTTGTGTGTTTGTGTGTTTGTTTGTACGTGTCGCGATAACTGCCGTAAAAATTGACCGATTTTGATAAAATTTTGTATACAGGTAAAACTAATTATGTGTCAGAGCTGTATAGTTTTTGGTAATATTCCGAAAAATATTTTCAAAATGGCAGCCAAAATGGCGGACCGGATAAAAAAAAAATTTGAGTGAAAAAAATCGTGTTGTATATCGTTGAAAGCTCTTAAAGAGTAGAAAAGAAAATATATGTTTCATGGTCAAAATTTAAAAATTTTTTGAAAAATTTAAAAATGGCGGCTAAAATAATGAACCCAAAAAATTTAAAATTGAAGGAATAACTCGAGTAATATATCGTTGTAAAGCTCTTGATTAGTAGAACAAAAAATGTTATATACTAAATTCCGAAAAATTCAACATGGCGGCCATAATTTAATATAATAATTAGTTTTTTACTAATTTTATAAGAATTTACAAGATAAAGATCTATTGTAATATACTTTAGATACTTTTATACAAGTAAAATTAACTATATGTCAGAGCTGTATAGTTTTTGGTAATATTCCGAAAAATATATTCAAAATGGCGGCCAATATGGCGGACCGGATAAAAATTTTTGAAAAAATCGTGTTGTATATCGTTTAAAAGCTCTTAAAGAGTAGAAAAAGAAAAATATATTTTTCATGGTCAATTTAATTTTCATATCAAATTTTTTATTAATTTAAAAATGGCGGCTAAAATAATAAACTCAAAAAATAAAATTTAAAGCGAGCCTTCTTTTACCATTTATTATTATAAATATACGCGAGTCTTTTTTAATACGCATTAATATTAAATATAAGCAATCTAGCGAGCGTAGCGAGCCTATTTTTACGTTGTATTATATTAAATATAAGCAATCTAGCGAGCGAAGCGAGCCTTTTTTACTATGCATTAATATTAAATATAAGCAATCTAGCGAGCGAAGCAAGCCTTTTTTACAATATATTTAATTATAAATATAAGCAAACTAGCGAGCGAAGCGAGCCTATTTTTAACGTTGTATTATTATAAAATATAAGCAACTAAACGAGCGAAGCGAGCCTTTTTACCATTTATTATTATAAATATACGCAATCAAGCGAGCGAAGCGAGCCTTTTTACAATATTTATTATAATATAAGCAATCTAGCGAGCGAAGCGAGCCTATTTTTAACGTTGTATTATTACAAATATAAACAATCTAGCGAGCGAAGCGAGCCTTTTTTACCACGCATTAATATTAAATATACGCAATCTAGCGAGCGAAGCGAGCCTTTTTTACTATGCATTAATATTAAATATAAGCAATCTAGCGAGCGAAGCGAGCCTTTTTTACAATATATTTTATTATAAATATAAGCAAACTAGCGAGCGAAGCGAGCCTATTTTTAACGTTGTATTATTATAAATATAAGCAATCTAACGAGCGGAAGCGAGCCTTCTTTTACCATTTATTATTATAAATATACGCAATCAAGCGAGCGAAGCGAGCCTTTTTACAATATATTTTATTATAAATATAAGCAATCTAGCGAGCGAAGCGAGCCTATTTTTAACGTTGTATTATTACAAATATAACAATTTAGCGAGCGAAGCGAGCCTTTTTACCACGCATTAATTAAATATACGCAATCTAGCGAGCGAAGCGAGCCTTTTTTACTATGCATTATATTAAATATAAGCAATCTAGCGAGCGAAGCGAGCCTTTTTTAACAATATATTTTTATTATAAATATAAGCAAACTAGCGAGCGAAGCGAGCCTATTTTTAACGTTGTATTATTATAAATATAAGCAATCTAACGAGCGAAGCGAGCCTTCTTTTACCATTTATTATTATAAATATACGCAATCAAGCGAGCGAAGCGAGCCTTTTTTACAATATATTTTATATAAATATAAGCAATCTAGCGAGCGAAGCAAGCCTATTTTTAACGTTGTATTATTACAAATATAAACAATCTAGCGAGCGAAGCGAGCCTTTTTTAACGCATTAATATTAAATATACGCAATCTAGCGAGCGAAGCGAGCCTTTTTTACGATATATTTTATTATAAATATAAGCAATCTAGCGAGCGAAGCGAGCCTATTTTAACGTTGTATTATTATAAATATAAGCAATCTAGCGAGCGAAGCGAGCCTTTTTTACTATGCATTAATATTTAATATAAGCAATCTAGCGAGCGAAGCGAGCCTTCTTTACATGCATGAATATAAATCTATACGCAATCTAGCGAGCGAAGCGAGCCTTCTTTTACATTTATTATTATAAATATACGCAATCAAGCGATCGAAGCGAGCCTTTTTTACTATGCATTAATATAAATACGCAATCTAGCGAGCGAAGCGAGCCTTTTTTACAGTATATTATTATAAATATAAGCAATCTAGCGAGCGAAGCGAGCCTATTTTTAACGTTGTATTTTTACAAATATAAGCAATCTAGCGAGCGAGCGAGCCTTTTTTACCATTTTATTAATATAAATATACGCAATCAAGCGAGCGAAGCGAGCCTTTTTTACAATATTTTTATTATAAATATAAGCAATCTAGCGAGCGAAGCGAGCCTATTTTTAACGTTGTATTATTACAAATATAAGCAATCTAGCGAGCGAAGCGAGCCTTTTTTACCACGCATTAATATTAAATATACGCAATCTAGCGAGCGAAGCGAGCCTTTTTTACAATATTTTATTATAATATAACAATCTAGCGAGCGAAGCGAGCCTATTTTTTAACGTTGTATTATTATAAATATAAGCAATCTAGCGAGCGAAGCGAGCCTTTTTTACTATGATTAATATTTAATATAAGCAATCTAGCGAGCGAAGCGAGCCTTCTTTTACATGCATGAATATAAATTTACGCAATCTAGCGAGCGAAGCGAGCCTTCTTTTACCATTTATTATTATAAATATACGCAATCAAGCGATCGAAGCGAGCCTTTTTTACTATGCATTAATATAAATCTACGCAATCTAGCGAGCGAAGCGAGCCTTTTTTACAATATTTTTTTATAAATATAAGCAAATCTAGCGAGCGAAGCGAGCCTTATTTCAACGTTGTATTTTTAAATATAAGCAATCTAGCGAGCGAAGCGAGCTTTTTTACAATATTTTTATTATAAATTAAGCAATCTAGCGAGCGAAGCGAGCCTTTTTTAACTTTGTATTATTATAAATATAAGCAATCTAGCGAGCGTAGCAAGCCTTTTTTACTATGTAAATGTTAAAGATACCTAAACTAGCAAGCGATGCGAGCCGTTTTGAGTTTATACTTTAAAATAGTATAGCATCCGAATGTTTTGATAAACTCATTTCGCTTGTTTTAAATTAATATTTATTTATGTATTCTTTGCCGTGAGTTCTTGATGCAACGCATTACTAGTATCCCTGATGCAAGGCTCTAAACAAACATTAATCTTACGGATAAAAGTGTGGCTGCAGTTTGGGGAGTAAAATAAAATTTTTCACTTTCTCGGCAGGCCGCGGGAGCTAAGTAATTTTGATTCCTCCGCCTCGGGATTTAATAATGTATCCTTTTACAGTTAAAACTTTCCCTCGTGTTTAAAAACTTTCTTCCCTCTCTTGTTATGCAAATAACTATTAACACCACACTATTATTTTATTTTATCACAGTTTATTTTTCGCATATTACCATCTATTAGGCTGAATTTTAATCAAATTTATTTTCTCCTCTTCTCCTAAAAGAAAACACGTTCTCCTTTTTTTTCTTTCAAAAGACTCTTTAGTGCGTCTGTAAAACTGAACTCTTGTGTGACATAAAACCTACCACACTCACTCCGTGTGTGGTTTTTGTAATTCTTTTGACAAAAAAAGGGAATATCATCTTTTTGATGTTATTTTAGCCCTTTTTAAAAAAAGGGAAGAATATTTCTACGACAGATATTCTATGTAATTTTATCTTTTGAACATCCACCTCCTTCTCTTATTATTATTACTTTTTTTATTTTAATTACATAATACACGAGTATAATGAAAGGCCTCTGTTTTCTCTTTTTGTTAGTTTGTTTTGATGTGCTTCCGTGATTTAAGCAGATTTAAAGATAATATTATGCAACTTGCATTGTAGCTAAAATGCATTACAGATAAATTCTTTTAAAAACCCTTTCTGTTAACCTATATATGCATTTTTCTAATTCCAAAAGCATGTATTATGATTACAGTTTATGTATATATATATATATATATATATATATATATATATATATATATATATATATATATATATATATATTATATAATATTTATTTATTTATTATATATATATATATATATATATATATATATATATATATATATTATATATCCTCATTTTTTTGGCATTGGTCAACTTGGACCATACAGCCATATAATATATAATTTATTTATACTTGTTCAAAAATTTTGTTATTTCTTCTTGGTGTTTATGTTTGAACACTTGATAAATATTTTCATTTATTTTATTGGATTTTAATTATTAAATGATAGTATGGATATTGTTTGTTATTTTTTTTTATATATTATTATTTAGCAAATTTTTTTTTTTTCTTAAAAGCAAAAAGGTATAGTTTTTTATAAACGTTTATAGATTTTGTAGCAATTAGTGACTTACAGTTAAACGGCTGAGCTACACATTTGGTAGCATGCAACTCGTTAAATAGTGCAGTGCCCCCACTGAATAGCGAGGACAGTGCATAATAATGTGCTCAAGATCCTCGACAACAGTACAAATATTACAGTTCGGATTTTTCTCTAGTTCAATTTTATTTAAGTAGTATTTACAGACACCATGGTTTGTTTGAAGTCGGGTTATAAATGTTGTAAAATATCTGCTGTTGATAGTATGGCCTTTAAACCACGGAACAAGACCGACTTTAGGCTGATGTTCCTTGTAGAAACTGCCGGCTTGCTGGTTATTTTGCCATATTTGCCATTTAGATAGAGCCGATAATTTAATTTGTCTATAAATCTTTAAATGGAATATCCTCATTTATACCTTAGGTTTATAGGAAAAGTATTGTGTTTGCAAAAAAATATTCGAAACCGCGATGAAACCGACATTGTTCGTTTCAGACATTTTTAAGGGCTCCTGAGTGGTTTTTGCAAAGTTGTCTGTCTGTATGTGTGTGTGTTTGTGTATGTGTGTGTGTCTGTTATCATCGTAGTGCCCAGTGTATTTATGCTGGAGAGTTGATATTTTGTACAAAAATCCGCCTACCGCTGTAGTTGTGCTATTCGGAAAATATTTTTTATGACGTCATTAACCGGCAATAATGACTCAGCAAAAATTTCGAACAATCGTAAAAACGCGAAAAATGATGATATTTGGCACGCATGTGACTATGTATAAGACGAAAATGTGTGCCAAGCTTCATCTCAATATCAGTATTAGTTCAATTTTTATTGAATGACTTGTGTACGTTGTTTAACAAAAAAAATTGTACAAAATTGGAAAATGGTACAATAAGTTGAACTTTTGTACAAGTTTATAATATTACCTTATAAATAAGTACATTAAGTATCGTTTAAATACGACAAGTATATCTATAATTTTTGTTTGATCATAAAAACTAAGCAGTATTGAGCGTGGTCAGTGCTGTATGGATGACACAGCACTTCGCTGATAATGATACTTATGCATTTACTATCTGAAGACGAGCGATGCGATTCAAAAGGCACGTTGCAGTATACATTTGGTGAACTGTATTTCTGAGGACGAGCGAAGCGAGTCCGAAGCAGGGAGGATGAGCGTAGCGTAACGTAGCGTAACGTAATTCTTTATTATTCTGCATAAAGAATAATAGAACTTTAGTAATCTTATTAATTTTGTATAATTGAATTGGAGAATATTAAGTTTTGACTGTTTCGAAAACCACATGTGACCACATCCGATATAAATGCGAGAAAAACTTTTAATTAAAAAAATTAACTTGTTTGATTAGAAAAAATATACTTAGTTTTCTAGTTACGTGTCCATCTTTGTTAAAACCTGGTTAAACACTTTTTTTAAAATAAAACTTTTAATTAAAATAGGTTAGGTTATAAATGACAGGATTTCTACTCCTGTATTCGCCTGCTTATTGAGACTGTGTTATTGGGCTTATTCTGCTTATTGAGACTGTGTTATTGGGCTCATCCTGCTTATTAACACTGTGCTATTAGGCTCATCCTGCTTATTGAGACTGTATTATTGGGCTTATTCTGCTTATTGAGACTGTGTTATTGGGCTTATCCTGCTTATTGACACTGTGCTATTAGGCTCATCCTGCTTATTGAGACTGTATTATTAGGCTCATCCCGGTTATTGAGACTGTGATTTTGGGCTCTTCCTGCTTATTGAGACTGTGATGTTGGGCTCATCCTGCTTATTGAGACTGTATTATTAGGCTCATCCCGCTTATTGAGACTGTGATATTGGGCTCTTCCTGCTTATTGAGACTGTGATGTTGGGCTAATCCTGCTTATTGAGACTGTGTTATTGGGCTTATCCTGCTTGATGAAACAGTACATTGGGCTCATCTTGCTTGTTGAAACAGTGTATTGGGCTCATATTGCTTGTTGAAACAGTGTATTGGGCTCATCTTGCTTGTTGAAACAGTGTATTGGGCTCATATTGCTTGTTGAAACAGTGTATTGGGCTCATTGTGCTTAATGGGACTGATGTTCACAGATAACTATATTAGTTGTGATGTTGAGTGTTCCTTTCATTGTTTCGTTAAGTCGAAATCAGTCTAATGATATTAATATCCAACAGCCTATATCGCTAAATATAGCTGTTCATTTGAATTACAAATATTTTACCTTTAATCTAGTTAAAATTCTCTGAAGCGATGTGCCTATTTTTTAGATTTTATTCTCGATTAAGTTTTATGACGTCTCATATTAATAAAACCTTTGTTCTATTTTAATTTCATCCAAAAATATTATTACATAAATGGCGTTTACCTGTAACTGTGCTTTATAAAATTTTGTTTAACTTTTTAATTTAATTTTTAAAAACAATATGAAAAAACATTTAAAAAAATGGTTTTTCTTTAACTTTTTATTAATTTAATTCGAATATATTATGAACTTTCGTTTCTGTATTCTTCATTCAAAAATTAAAAAAAAAACAGGTACGGGGTACCTCGGAACTTTTCCTCATCACATTGGATTCGCTGCGCTCATCTAACCTGCTTCGGATTCGCTTCGCTCGTCCTCAGAATACAATTCTAAAATTATACTGAAACAGAGATAGTAAATGCATCCGTTTCATTCTCAGCGGTCGCCAATACATCACTGACTAGTGTTCAGTAAAAAAAACACATACAGACAGACAACTTTGAAAATCACTTAAAAAAAAAATACTAAAAATTGAACAATAATTCAATGGAGTAAATTTTTTGTACAAGTGTATCCGTTTAGGTAATAAATATGTATAAAAATATATATTTTTATATGTATGGACTGACGGCAGCTGTATTAGCTGCCGTTAATGAACCAGCTATTTTGGAGATACCCCACTAAAACTCGTGGGCCTCCTCTTTCTGCTGTAGTCAGAATGAGGAAGCTGAAGTCCCATCGATGGTGGTTGCCTCTTTGATTGTTGGTGTTTGATGAAGTGCCTCCAAGTACTTCATCAAGTACTGTCACCTGGAACAGAAGAGATCCGGTCACAGAGCCCATCCGGTTACCTAGCAGCCATCCCGCTCTTCCAACTCCGATTTGAAATAATTTTCAGTCATGGCTTTTGGACAACCACCAGATCCAACCAGACCGTGATAACCCCTGACGCAGCCCCCGCTCGCAGCACGTGCTAGCTCTATAACACTCAGGGACGGGGCTAGCACGTGTATTAAAATTTAAATACATTTTTATATATTAATAATATCGTGTAGTATTGTTATTAGTCATTTTTATTTACATTTGTTTCAATTTATTTAAATATTTTTGTGGAAAGATTTAAAACATGATGATTTGTTAATATCTTGATATTATAAGATCCTGTTTTGACCCTCAGTGCTTCCAAATTTACTTGTTAATACAAAACACTCATTTTTGAAACTGTAAAAACCACCTTATTAGGTATTTTCCTTTTGAGGGGCGCTTTTATTTTTTTTCAACCTAATTGAAATCTCCTGCTGTTTATTGATTAACTGTTTACGCTATGAACTAATATATTTTGTTTAAACTTGAATGTTTCAGAGGATGGGATCTGTATGACGATGGCAAAGAGGATTAAGTGGAGCGCACTCCTTGTTTTATTTATTATCATAGAAATTAAAGCGAGTTTTAATGGCTTTCAATTCACTCAGTCCGTTTATAACGTTACCATACCTGAAAACCCAGGTACTAAAACCTTTGTCGTATCGGATTCCGGACGCATGGGTATTTTCAAACAAGACGACGATATTAAACTAACCTATAAAATAGTTTCCGGTGACAAAGATAAATTTTTTAAGGCTGAAGAGCGTTTAGTTGGCGATTTTTGGTTTTTACTTATCAGGACGCGGACTGGTAACACTGATGTTCTTAACAGAGAAAGAAAAGACAAGCATATCATTCATATTAAAGCCTCTGCCACCAAAAGAGACGGTAGAAAAGCGGCGTTTGCAGAGGCTGAATGTAAAGTTATCGTCAACGTTTTAGACCGTAATGATTTAAATCCGTTTTTCTATCCGACAGAGTATGATGAATTAGTCCCGGAAGATACACCTCTTCATCGCAGTATCGTTCGTGTGTCAGCCGAAGATGCCGATCTCGGAAAGAATGGCGAAATCTACTACAGCTTTAAAGAGAAGACCAAACAGTTCGCTATCCATCCGACTTCAGGAGTTATAACGTTAACACAACCTCTTAGACTTTTTGAGAAATCAGTGCATCATTTAACTGTTATTGCGAAAGATAGAGGAGCTCCGTTTGAAGGGGGTGGTAAAGCAGTGTATGCATCTGTTAAAATCAGAGTTCGCCGCGTTAATTTATACGCCCCTGAGATAATAGTAAACCATTTGCCAGATATAGTAGAGCATTCTAATGCAGATATATATGCAATCGTTAAAGTTGTCGATAGGGATGAAGGGATTCACGGTGTCATTAGAAGTTTAGACATTGTTGACGGGGATCCTGATGGACATTTCAGAATTCGTAAAAGAACCGACGAAGACTCTGATAGTACGGAATACAACATTGAAGTTCTTAAACTTCTCGATAGAGAGTCTGCTCCTCAAGGATACAACCTGTCATTGTGCGCTATTGATAGAGGTATACCACCGAAAAGAACTTACCAGTCAGTCCCTGTTCATTTGGCTGATCTTAACGACAATGCTCCTGTTTTCGATAGAGAAATTTATGAAGTTGATGTACCTGAAACTGCCCCTATAAACTCCCCAACAATACGTCTTAAAGTAACTGATGCCGATATGGGTAAAAATGCGATGGTACTTTTAGAAATTGTGGGTGGCAATGAAGGAGATGAATTTTGGATTAATCCTGAAACTGGCATGCTCTACACAAATACTGAACTTGATGCGGAGCATAAATCATTTTACACATTAACTGTGTCTGCTAGAGACCAAGGAAATACGGGGACGAGAAAACAATCTTCTGCAAAAGTAAAAATTAACGTTGTAGACGCTAATGATAATGACCCTTTATTTGAAACCACAGAACTTGATGTTACTGTTAATGAAAATTCGCCAGCGGGTACATCCGTTGCTAAAATGATGGCCAAGGATAAAGATAGTGGAGAGAATGCGTATATTTCATATAGCATAGCTAATCTCAATCCTGTTCCATTCGAAATTGATCATTTTACAGGCGTTATTCGTACTACGCAAAGAATAGATTTTGAAACAATGCGTCGGTCTTATAGACTAAGAATTCGTGCGTCTGACTGGGGATTACCATATAGAAGGCAAACTGAAACTCAAATAAAGATAAATATCAAAGAAGTAAATGATAATCGACCTATGTTTGAAAAAGTCGATTGTGTAGGACACGTGCCGAGGTCAATCCCAATAGGAAGTGAAATAATTACGTTGTCTGCTATTGATCTTGATGCTGGTAATATAATAAGTTATAAAATTGTATCTGGCAATGAAGATAACTGTTTCTTATTAGATGCAGCATCTGGAGTATTATCTGTAACTTGCGACTTGGCAGATTTAAGAGCAAATGAACGAATAGTCAATGTGACTGCGACCGACGGTACACATTTCGCTGACGTGAACAGTATTAAAATTAAGTTGACAAATGTAAAAATAACATCTCCCCAGCCAGAGAAAATTCTATTGGACGAATTAGGGACTTTCGAGTGCAAAGATACTGGTGCAGCCAATAAGTTGACTCAAGCTTTACAAGCTTCAGAGAAAAATAATTATTATGGTAATCAGGATACTGAGGAGTTCGCGATGATGCCTAGCCGATATGGTGAAAATATACACGCTCCCGAGTTTGTAAATTTTCCTACAAACATAATGGTAAACGAATCGAAACCTCTGGGGACAACTTTAGTTCGTATAAGAGCCAAAGATAGAGATCTCGGTTATAATGGAAAACTTATATTTGGTATTGTATCTGGCGATGATGATTCAGTTTTTAGATTGGAACCCGAGACTGGAGAGTTAAAAGTTATTGGCTTTTTAGATCGCGAAAGACGAGATGAGTACATTTTAAACATTTCTGTTTTTGATCTTGGTAAACCTCAAAAATCAGTATCGAAGTTATTGCCTGTGACGATCGTAGACGTTAATGACAACGCCCCAAAGTTCCGTAATCCTCTCTCCAGCTTTAGAATACCCGAGGATGCTCACAATGGTACTGCAATATATCAAGTTACTGCTACGGATGCAGATCAAGGAAATTATTCTAAAATTCGTTATAGTTTAATACAGATACCGATGACTTCAAGATCGATGTAGATACTGGCACGCTTTATGTCTCGGCTCCCCTTGATCGTGAAAGGCAAGAAATTTATGAATTAAATGTTAGAGCTAGTGATTGTGGTAATAATCCCCATGACATGTCTGCATTGCACACAGATGCTTTAATACGCATATTTGTAGATGACATTAATGATAACGCCCCTTCGTTTGCTCTTCAGGGTTATTCAGTTAAAGCAAGAGAAGACCTTCCTCTTGGAACTGTGGTCGCTATCGTAGATGCAACAGATCCTGATTTAGGTGTCGGTGGTGAAATTCGATACACTTTGTCTGGGGAAACCGAAAACGACGATTCTTTCTCGATTGACGAATTAACGGGCACTATTAGAATAAGCAGGGCTTTAGATTTTGAACTTCGCAGAGTGCACTCCCTAACTATCCGGGCTTCTGATAAGGGTTCACCGCCACTATCTTCAGAAGTAAATCTCATTGTTGAAATTGTCGATGTAAACGAAAATCTCCACCCACCAGTATTCTCTGACTTCGTGCTGTCTGTGTCTATTCCTGAAAACGAACCTGCTGGAACTTTGGTAACAAAGGTCAAAGCAACTGATGCAGATCCTCCTGGCGATGACTCCAGGATCTCTTATCAGATAACTTCTGGCGAAGGATTGGGTTTCTTCTCTATAGATAATGAAGGTTAGTTTTTTTTTACACTTAGTTTTAGACCTTTAGAAAACCTATCATAGTTTAAAATTAAATGAATTGATAGAGTCGATGATTTGAAAACTTGATAATATGAGGTCAAGCGGACTATACATGATATAAAAATACATGGCTATTGCATTTCAACAAATTTGTCAGTACATTCTTATTAGTATTATTTATTATTTATTATTATTTATTTATTATTAGTATTGTTTAATTTATGTTTAATAAGTGCAATGCCTCCAATAAGCAGAATGCTTGAATCTGGAGGCGATTACATTTTTTTTATAATTATTATTACTAATAAGACTAGTGATAGTAGTTTCGTACTTATTTTGTGAAGGAGCTGAAATGATTTTATACGAGGATTGTTCTGTAATAATACCAAGAAGACCATAAAGAGTCCAACTTGGACTTGGTGGATATTATACCATCTTACATTTTATGCTAGCACAGCCTACTAGCTATGGGCAGGTATTTCTAGTTGAACTAAGATTGTTAAAGACATTTCTATCCCGACAATACTCTTTTCTTCCTTTATTGTCTCTCTTTTTCTCTTTTCTTTACATGTGACAAAACCACGCAGTTAAGTTATGTCTGTCTGAAGAAAGAAATTCTTTCATTTTGAGTCTCCTCGGTCTAAGGCTGAATGTTATATAACCAACTTTCTTAATACCGATCTATTGTTGTCTGAAGGAAACAGTAAGGGTCCGTTGGTTCTCAAATATTCTCTGTCACATTTATTTTATCCTTAGGTTACTAACTACTGTGAAATAATCATTTTGAATCCCTCTAGAAAACTTTTAATCTGTTCAAGACTTCAAATAGTGTTTTATAATACCTGTGAGTAATTAATAAATCGTTAAATTTAAGAGCAATAAAATTCTGTGCAGTGCACATCGGTGACTTGCCTTTATAAACCTAACCAAATTACCATATTGAATTTGTGGAAAATTGTAAAAGAAAGCAATCCACTTGGTCTAATTTATGATCCATTTTTTATCGCTGACCAAAAACCATTTCGGACCATTTATTTTCTTTATTTTTTAGACGTTCCTTATCTTATATTTAATTTTTTGACGTCAACATTGTTAGTATTTGTTGTTCTTTGTAAAATATGGATTAAAATATATTTTAGTCACCTGAGTTATGGTGTTATTTTATGGGGTCACAAAAATGTTAATAAATTGTTAATTCTCCAGAAGAAAGCCATGCGAATAATTTATGGCAACAAAAGAGAGAGCTGTCGAGATTTTTTTGAGAAAAATAATGTTATGACCGTTTACAATTTATTAATTTATAATTGTCTTGATTCACAAAAAATCTGGTTATGCACTTATATGATACCAGAAATACATCTAAATTAACTATCCCTTATCACAGGCTGTGTAAGGCAGAGATTGGGCACTATATTCTAGGGTTAAAGCTATTTAACCATTTACCCGAAAGAACTAAAAATTTTGAGTTTAAAGAGTTTAAAAAAGAGGTTAAAAGTATAATTTTATCAAAAGCTTTGTATAATGTCAATGAATACTTTTGTTGCAAAATTGTTTAAATTGCTTGTCTATTAACTTGCTTGTTTATTAAATTGCTTGTTGTAAAATTGTTAATGTCTATTAACTAAACCTATTGTAAATTAACCTTAATAGTTGTAAATAAAATTCTATACCAAATTAAAAATCCTATACTAAATTGTTTTGGCAAGATATTTCACAAATCATTTTATTTATTTCACAAATCAAACCTAAAATTTTCCAATGACTAAAAATATTTCACAAATTTCCACAGTAGACGAACTTACAAGATTTAAAATCTAGACTACAAGGTGTCTAACTCAAGTTGACTTTTGTTTAACTTTTGAAATACATCTTTTAAGCTCGATGTGTGAATTCTATTATACGTGGAATGATATGAAGTATGCACCGCTTTTGTTATAAAAGCAAGCATGACACTATCCAAGGGTTAGACAAGTACTCTTTATCAGATTGTAAAGAAGGTTATCTTTGAAAAATCTATCGAACCTAAATGAAAAACCCTAAACCCTGACCCCGTAGTGTTAAATTTAGGGTCGGGTTGGAGTATAAGAAAAAATATATATTCCCATATCATTCCTTATCTTATTGTATTTCATATTTTTATCTGTACCGTATCATTTATTAAAAATTCACTCAAAGAAATTGGAAAAAATTCTCTGATCTTACCTGTATGGAAATATCAATATTTTTTCACTTTTTATTATATTACGGTGCGAATGGAAAAAAGCAGCACTTGTATATAAAAATATCCTAGTGTTGAAAAATTGAGAATAGAATATTATGGAAGGATATGGCGCGATAGTGCCTCAGCATTCCTACCATACATCAAATCTAATATGCTTTGATACATTTTTGTCTAAAATATTTTTTAATAAAATATTAGCAATACTTGGCAGTTAGTAGTAGGTAAAATTATTTTACTGTATTTTATTTATTATCTTTATTACATTAAATCTATTGCTGTGATGTCGTCTGAGCTTAAGCTTACTTTAACTATAATTTATTTATTATATTTATTCTATAGCTGTGACGTCGTCTGAGCTTAAGCTTACCTAAACTAACACTTATTTATCATTATAATATTAAGTCTATAGCTGTGACGTCGTCTGAGCTTAAGCTTATCTAAACTAACATTTATTTATCATTATAATATTAAGTCTATAGCCGTGACGTCGTCTGAGCTTAAGCTTATCTAAACTAACATTTATTTATCATTATAATATTAAGTCTATATAGCTAAGTAAGTCTATACTGTGAGTCGTCAAAGCTAACGAACACTGAAACTAATTTTAACATATTTTGCTTGGTTATATTTAGGATGTGTAAAAAGTATAATAGGTACCATTTTGAAATTGAGGCCAATATTTGTGAGTTAGCTTCAATACATTCACTCGATTTTGTAATAAACTTGAATTTTGTGGCTCTTTAGGTTCTATTGATATAATAATAATATTGATATGAAAATCAGACGGACTAAGTACAGAAAGTTTAAGGGGTTCGATGTTATCTTTAGAACCCTAATAAGCGGAACTCAATTTGCTGCATATTCACTGAATGGTGAATTTTCGTAGAAATATCAAGGAGAGTTGCGGGTCACTCGATTACTTTAAAAAGGGTTCGCTGAACGAAAATGGTCGTGAACCAGGTTTATAGAAACCTTCGACTCAAAATCTTCTTTTTGTATAGAAAACCAATAGAAAAAAATAGGTTATAACAACCCTTATAGAAAAACATTAGAACCGATCTAAGGCTTGAATGAGCCAACATGAAAACATATGTTATGGAGAATATTTTAGGGGTTCTCTTATTGTCAGTATTGCGAAAAGTATATTTTCTAGTTCCAAAAAAGGATAGATAAGAAAGCGTTGGCAAAGGGATACGCAATGAATTAGGAGATCTAGAGTCCGGACCGATGGTTCGGAAACTAGATGCTATAACCTTTAGACCTTAAACTTTTAGAACCAATATGAGACCCGTATATTATCCATATATACCGTAAGGGATAGGAAACCCCTCCTTATCAACAGGTAAGATGTAAGATAACCTTTCTGTTGTTTGACCATCTTTTCGACTGCTATTCGACCTACGTAATAATCCTTGATAAAATCCTTATTCCAGTTCTAATATCTTTTGGTTATTTCCCCTCCTCCCGTTATCTTTTCATATATTCTTTCCTCATTTATACTTTGGGTATATAAGAAAAGTATTGTGTTTGCATTAGGTGTACGAAATCAGGTTTTAAACTAAATTAATCGTTTTTAGACCTCCTTAGTGGAGTCCCCCGTGGTGTAGTGGTTAAGGTACGCGGCCAATTCACAGAATGAATGGACTTCAACTTCCGAGTTTATTCAGTCATGGGTTCGATCCCAGCACGG
This sequence comes from Microvelia longipes, assembly GCA_018340805.1. NCBI lineage: Eukaryota > Metazoa > Arthropoda > Insecta > Hemiptera > Veliidae > Microvelia > Microvelia longipes. The sequence goes on along the minus strand of JACMZG010001893.1, from coordinate 4,206,373 downwards.
GCCTCTGGGATTTTTATGAGAGGGATAAAAATTTTGCGTACCACGTCCTTCACAGGGAAGTAAAGCCGGTAATCTGGAGTCTGTGCGTTGTCAGGTACTCGTTAAAGATCCTTTACCTTAATGAAACTGGATTTAGGACTTAATGTCATAGTTGATTCATTATAGTACTCTATTGTGTCTGTCTTTTAGTTTAAAGTGTATGGAGGTTTGGTTTAATAGCGAGAGCACGTGTTGTTCTTACTTTTCACTCAAAGAGACTAATACTATTAGAGGGAGGATACAACAGCTCTTATCATTCCTTGGGTAGCTAGGTGCCATAACTGTACATTGGTGACGTCATTTTTGATTTTTCATAATAATTATAATTTCACGTAAATATTACATTATTTTTCGACTATTTTGTTTTAAATCAAGTAAAATGAGTTTAAAATAAGTTTTAATAATTATCTATTGCATGTATTCTTTAATTGTCTGTCTTGAATAAATGTGTAATTGGCTGTGGTTTAATGTGGCATCGCTGAAAAATGTCCGCCGTTTGTAGAGTGTGTGCTTCAATAGGGGTTGTAGAGGGGAGGGGGAGTATCTAGTCTCTCTCTAGGGAGACTATCGTAGGGCTTAGGACAGTTACGGCACCTATGGAAACTGTCTCACTTCCAGACCACTCATCACTGTGTTAATCGGGTTCTGTACTCCCTCTAATAGTATTAGTCTCTTTGTTTTCACTAGACTATATGAGAAATATGTATGATTGCTTAAAAAAGCATGAGAGGACCATAGAAATTCACGATTCAGATTAGATGAAATATATCTACACTTGAAATTAAAAGGAGTAGAACACTATCTTAGGGAGCTGGCAAAAAGAGCCCAACAACGTGGCCTACTTGCCTGGTAGTTACTACCACTCCCCCCATATTACTACTACTAGACCTTCTTAGTTGTTTGTGCCATCTTGTCTGTCTTTGTATAATCTGTTAAAATGCATCGCATTATCATCATTAGTTTAATTTTTATCACATGATTTGTGTACGTTTTTTAAAAAAAATTGTAATAAAATCGGAAAATAATTCAACTGACCTGAAATTAGGTACAAGTGTATACCTTTACGTAATAAATAAGTAAATCAAGTTTTGTTTAAATACGACAAGTATACCCATGATTTGTGTTGGATAATAAATGTCAAGCAGCATCGAGCGTGGTCAATGCCTGGATGGGTGACCGCTGGGAATGAAACGGATGTACTTACTATCTGAAGACGAGCGAAACGAATGCAAAGACTTGTTGCAGTAAACATTTAACGACCGAGTCCAAAGTAGGGAGGACGAGCGTAGCGAATCCGATGTGATAAAGAAAAACTCCATGGTACCCTATACCCGAATTTTTAAACTTTACCTCCTTTGTTTTAAATAAGTCTTAAGGTAAAGCTTATTCCTACATAACGTGTTATTATATACTTCTCTTAGCTTAAAACTAATTACCTACTTTTTATCTATGCTTCCATTGCAATTTTATGTTTGTTAAATAAAGTAGGCATGCATAGCCAATTATTTTATAGTTTTATCGATATTTCTTTTTATTATTTACTTATTATAAGCTTTAGTATTCTTCGTTTGTAGTACTATTAATTTTTATTTTTCGTATATTTTTTAATCCTATTTGAAGAGAAAAACGAATTGATTATTAATCTAAGTGAATTCCGAAACTGATTTCAACTAAATTATACGTTTCAGTTATTTTGAGGACCATCTGAGTGACTTTTTTAAGTTTTTTTTTCTGATTGTGTATGCGAGAAAGCAACTATGTATCAGTGTACAAAAAACATAGTGTCAGTATAAAAAAACATTGTGTCAGTGTACAAAAAACATAGTGTCAATATAAAAAAAAACATAGTGTCAATATACAAAAAACATAGTGTCAGTATAAAAAAAAACATAATGTCAGTATACAAAAAACGTAGTGTCAGTATACAAAAAACCTAGTGTCTGTATACAAAAAACATAGTGTCAGTATACAAAAAAACCTAGTGTCTGTATACAAAAAACATAGTGTCTGTATACAAAAAACATAGTGTCTGTATACAAAAAAACCTAGTGTCTGTGTACAAAAAACATAATGTCTGTATACAAAAAACATAGTGTTTATATACAAAAAACATAGTGTCAGTATACAAAAAACATAGTGTTAGTATACAAAAAACAGAGCAGTTGACCTTACGATATTTCTAACTAAAACTCCCATCTGTACCTTAAACCACCCCAACCTTTAGAACGTTTCGTTTTCACCCCACTCTCTCACCCTTTCCCCTCTCCTCTTCTTTAAATGCTTATTTGACTATTTAAGATTAAATTAAATATTTTTCTTACAGCTTAGTACATTTTTTAAACACATTTAATCATTTTATGAACAAAAAAAATTTGGAAAAATGCTAATACCCTGATTGATAAAGTTAGGAAAAGTTCCGAGGTACTCCGTACCCGATATTGTTGATTATTTATTTCATACAAAATTTTGTTTTACTACTTTTTCGTTCATTAGTTTTGGTATAATTTGTGATAAAATTAAATATGTCTTGACTCTGTAGTCCCTCGTAAACGCTAAACTTATTTAACGTTAAAATATCAATAAAATTATTATTAGGTTTTGTGGGTGTGGGTAGGGAGGAGTAGGTTAGACTGTGTCCGCATAACTCACTCCAACAATGGCTTTTGTCCCACATCCCGGTTTTACAAAACACTGCCCTAATAGTCCACCCTTCTGAATACTTCTAACTCCATATTATATTCTGCCTTGTCAGATATTTATTATTTTATACTATCATAACTTTCAGTTAAATTTTTACGTCAATTAAAATCGTTAGGTTTTATGAGTTTGGCGTTTAAAAGCTCTCACAAAAGATATATGTTACGCGATTATGTCTAATTAAAAAACTTTTCACCATAGAATTTAATTAAATCCAAATTCTGTTTTCACTTTTACGATTTTTTTTCTTAATATATTTTAAATAATAATAAATAATCGGGTACGGGGTTATGTTGGCTGGATTGCATTACATTGAAGGCACCTCCAGTTTTCAGAAAAATCCCTAGTACTAGTTGTTTCATATCCAGCGATTTCTCAATTTTTCCTTCTAAATGGTGTAAGCAGCCTCACAAGATATTTCTGTCTGGTAAGCATATTTATGCGAAATAAACAGCTCTCTAACCTCTCTCCAAGCTGGTGGAATATACTCACGGACCAAAAAAGTTTTTTTACAAAATAGAGAGCAGAAATGATGATTGCGTATCTCTGCTGAAGCATAATCGTTAAGATCCGATCTGTTCCTGATTATTTGTTGGGAGAAAACTATTTATTACCCAATTCAGTTTTGGTTCTGTAACAACCTTGTTAGCAACCTCGATCGAGTTCTTATCTGGTGAGATTGTTTGCAGAGGAGGATGATCTTTTACACCTAGCTGACATCCTGGCATATGAGTTCGTATTACATCTCTTCACGCCTCTTCTTTTGTAAAAGAAATTTTTTCACCATTTACTTCTAGAGGCCACTGCAAACGGATGGATTTTTCGCTAAAACTTTTTGAAATTTTGTACCTGGGCCAATTCTTTTGATCTCAACGCAGTATTTTTTCCATTACTCTCGTTTATATTTTTTTGATGACAAATTTTTACGAGCTACGGTTAGATTTGTAAGATTCTAAATAACATTCTAAATTTGGATTAAACTCCTGGATAAATATTGCGGTGATTAGCATTTCTAAAGGTGCTTATCAAGCTTTAAAAAGTAATGTGAATTTAATTATTAGAATTTATGAGTTTAAGATTCAGAAAATTGAAGTAATTCAATGTAGGTAGTGGAGTATGGGAGAGAGAATAGTAAGGAAGCAGTAATGTGTACATACACTCTAAGCTAGGGTGCACTTCAGCTATTCTAGCCTATTGCTTAAATTATTTAAGCTTGCATACTTCACACATTATTCTCCTTGCCTATAGAACCTAATATAATGGGTTATTTAATTCTTTACAATTCTTAAAAAAAATTGGCGCTACTAGAGCTTGGCGTTCGGGGCCCAGGCCTATCATGTTAAGTAGGGCCAGCATATTTTACAATTATTTGTTTGAATAAATTAATTTTGTGAAACGAGTAAATAAGATGAAAAGACAGGGCTTGATGTGTTGGCCTTGTGGAAGTCCCTTAGCGTATTCATTTGTTTAAAGTGATCACCATTATTGATAAAAAAACTCGTAAAATAAACTTTAGAAGTAGACGATACTGTCAGATTCAATGCTTCCGTCTTGGTTTTTGTCGTATTTTAAAAATACGAATATCAGTGGTAGAGCTTACAAATAATCCAGGAAACATGAGTTGTAAGTGATACTATTACTGTTACGTCCGCCAGAAGGGACGTAAAGCCGATGGTCTCGAGCCTGTGCGTTGTCAGGTAGTCGTTAAAGATCCCTTACCCTAAATGAAACTGGGTTAGGCAAAATTTAGGACCCTTATAGTAGATTCATTATAATACTATAGTGTGTCTTCCTTGTAGTTTAAAGTGTATGGAGGTTTGGTTTAACAGAGAGAGCGCGAGTTGTTCCTAGTTTTCACTAGACTATAAGAGTCAGTGAAAATATGTATGATTGCTTGAAAAAAGCATGAGAAGAACCATAGAAATCCACGGCTCTTCTGTCTAGATTAGATGAAATATAACTACACTTGAAATTAAAAGGAGTAGAACACTATCTTAGCGAGCTGGCAAAAAGGGCCCAACAACGTGGCCTACTTGCCTGATAGTCACTACCACTCCCCCCTCCATATTACTACTTACTACTATTACTGTTATTATATTAACTTGGGCCTTTTTATCTTATAACCATCTAAAGGCATTAAAGCTACTGAATTGAAATTCTTTAATGTTATAAATATCGTTCAAACTACAAAACAATTACAATAAGTATTTAACGCTATCTTACTAAGCCACATCTTTGTTATCTAAACAAAGAATTGAGTGTTATAGTCTTTAAAATAATTGAATCAATTAATTCTAATTCATCATTTAAACGTTTTAACAAAAACCATCAATGAATTAAAGAGATAAGTTTTAATGTTGGCCAGACTACTCTTATGTCATACTAGACAGATAAAACACTTAATTTCATTTATGTAATAAACTCTTATACGTTTTCTTTACTTCAAGGGTACGAGATAGTATTTATGTAGTAATATATACTGTCTTATATTCATAACATGCACCATTAAGCTCATAATACATTAAACCGTGTGAAACATTACAGCCGCGGGGTCATTAATTCTAAAAAATAAGATTAAAATATGGTCCTAGACCTTTAAAAAAGATCTCTGTCTCGGATAAATCGATCCCTAGAAGTATGATTTCACCAATATTTTTTGTAGAAATTACCCAGGTATGGTAATTTTGATGCCAAAGTTGAAAACTTGGAAAAGTTGAATTAGAGAATACTTTTTACTTATACTTTTTACTTTTCCTCAATTACCGTAGGTTTTTTTAAATTTATTTTATAGCTACGCTGCATTCTATCACATACATAAGTATACAGAGATGATGAGGTTGTTGTTTTATGATACCGTAGGTGTATAGGAAAAGTATTGTGTTTGCGAAAAAAATCCGAAACCTGCATGAAACCGAAATTATCCGTTTCAGGTGTTTTAAAGGGCTGAGTGGTTTTCTCAAAGTTGTCTCTCTGTAGGTGTGTGTGTGTGTGTTATCGTAGCCCCTAGTGTACTTATGCTAGATAATTGAAACTTTGTAGAAAAATCAATCTACCGCTGTAGTTGTGCTATTCGGAAATTATTTTTTTATGTCGTCAGTAACCAACAATAATGACTCAGCGAAAATTTTGAAAAATCATAAAACGCGGAAAAATTATGCGATCCGATTGAAATTTCGCACGCATGTAGCCACGTATAAGACTAACATACGTGCTAAGTTTCATCTCATTGTCAGCATTAGTTCAATTTTTATGGAATGACTTATGGTCGTTTTTTAAAAAGTGTCAAGAAATCAGAAAATGGTTGAAATGGGTTGAAATTTGGTACAAGTGTATACCTTTACTTAATAAATAAGTACAAAAAGTTTCGTTTTAATACCACAAATATATCCATGATTATTGTTAAATCATAAAAGTTAAGTAGCATTGAGGTTGGTCAGTGCTGTATGGGTGCCCGCTTTGAATGAAATGGATGCATTCTATCAGAGGACTTGCGCAGCAAGTCCAAAGACATGTTTCAGTTTAAATTTGGCGAATTGTATATTCTGATGACGGGCGAAGCTGGGAGGATGAGCGTATGGAATTTGATGAACGGGTAGGGAAAAGATCCGAGGAATCTCGTACCCGATTTTTTAAATTAAATTATATCCTAAGGAATTTAATGTCATTATAACCCTAATTCGGTAATTTTTCCCAAGTTTTTGTCTAACGTTTTGTTTAAAGTTGTCGTTTCTTGCGTGGAAAATTTATTATGTATGTCAGTCTAATTACTTGAATATATTGATATTTATTAAATTTCTTAAATTAATGTTTCATTGTCTTAGTCCAAGAGCCGGATATGAAAAAAAGTGACTCATTTTTTACTGCTTTTAACCAAATTTTTATAAAAATACACCATAAATTTTGTAAAAAAAACTTTGTCTGTTTATCTCGAGTGTAGTCTGTCAGATTGCTCACACTCAAACGTTAAGAAAATCGCTCATATTTAATGTTTCTTAAAACAAGTGATTCCCTGTTAATCATGTGTAAATCTTAAACGGAACATTTTTAAAACTAATAAAATTTCTAATTAATTGAGTTTTCATTCATCAAAATTGGATAACTACAACCAAAGTTGTATCATCCGCAAAATGACCTAAAAATGCACAAAACGTTTAAAGCAGTACACTATAGAGGACTATCTATATTTTAGTGTGCTCTCATGGGGTCCGCATTGAAATTTCGCATGTCATTCTTGATTTTTTGCTAAAAAATTCATTTATGGCTTGCTTTTTCGGCCATGCTTTATACTCTGATCAGTAAAGCTTTGAGTTGTAAGCCATGTTAGTATTTTTTAAAGAAAACGCGCATGTTTAATGCATAGTTTTGTAAAACCAATATAAAACTACTCTCATTCTTCTAAAATCTGCTTTTCTTTGCACTTACTTAAAACATAAACTAAGTTTTAAATGAGTGCTAGTGACTGAATAATGCTATTTATGATTAGAGAATCTAGAAAATTTGACTTTCAAGCTCATATGTTGGACTATAAACCAAAAGCAATAAATGTCATCACAAATTCGATCAACTTGCTGACACTTGAACCAGAATTTGATATTATGTAATAAACCAACTCCTCTGTTGCTACTTATCAATATTAAAATATACAGTATATGTATGTCAATCAATATAAATCCTAAATAAACAACAAAGAGAGCTAAATAAAGCTTGATGTTTATTTTAGAATAAGTATGTTTTAATTTTAATTTAGAATTAAATAAGCTAATTAAACAAATTATATGAAATGAGTAAATAAAAGGAAAAGACAGGGCGTGATGTCTAGGCCTTGTGGAACTCCCTTAGCGTATTCATTTGTTTAAAGTGATAATAACCACTAATTATTCACGGCTCGTAAAATAAGTGTTAAAAAGTAGATGTTACTGACTTATTCTATGTTTCCTTCTCGGTTTTTGCCGTATTTTAAAAACAATAAAAATTATCAATGGTAATGCGCACTTGAAACCAAGGGGAATTGAGTGAGATGAATAAGTGTTACTGCTCTAATTATATGAGTATGTCAAAAATATAGACAATACATGAATATTGAGCAAGAAAGGAACCATTCCAAAGAAATATACGTCATATATATATATATATATATATATATATATATATATATATATATATATATATATATATATATATATATTATATACACGCTACTTTTGATCACTTAGAATTGTGGTCAGATTGAGCATAGTCTAAATTAGATTTATCATTTTTTTTTTGAAAACCTTGTAAATAAAATTATGAGAGCTGCTGAAGCAGCATTTCAAAATTTTGATGACGTCATAAAGTTGGGTTAATGATGTCATACATTTTCATCAACAATACGCCTCGTTACTTTTAAATTTACAATTTACATTAGGAAAAGTTTGTTGTAGTTTTATGTGGTAATTAAGATTAAATGTAAGTAAATTAATGGAGTAATAAATGCAATTTTATAATACTAAACCGTCGTATTGCGGGTACTTTTAGTGGAGAAATGCAATCTCGCACCTTTTCTGTAACACTGGTTTTTACTGGATCATCATCGTCACGTGCAAATGATAATTCACCGTATGACTCTAATATGAAAGGCATGTGATGATGTCCACCATATGAATGTCATATGATGATACCCACAATATGAAAGTCATATGATGGTGTCCACCATATAAAAGTTATATGATGAAACCCACAATATGAAAGTCATATGATGAAACCCACAATATGAAAGTCATATGATGGTGTCCACCATATAAAAGTTATTGATGAAACCCACAATATGAAGTCATATGATGAACCCACAATATGAAAGTCGTTTGATGATGTCCACCATATGAATTTCTTATGAAAGACATATGATGGTGTCTATCATATGTCTTTTATATGAAAGTCTTATGATGATGTCCACCATATGACCATATGTAAAGTCTATGTGTAAAAATTTTCACAGAAAGCCCAGTGAGTCTGGTATTGGTCCTAATTACGAACTAACTTATTCATTTATCCCGTTGATAAAATTGATAAGTAGTTTGTTTGCTTTAAAAATCCGTAACCGGAATATCAACTGAATTATTAGTTTGAGATGTTTGAAGACCTCCTAAATGGTTTTTACCACTTTATGTAGTGAATCTCATAAAGTAAGGAAAAGTTCCTTAGGTGCTCCTCTCCCAGTTTTTTTTTAAATTAAATTTACAAGCATAGGCACTTAATTATTATTTTTTGTCGTAACATTATTGTGACACCACAAAAATAGTTAATTGAAAAGGATGTTTCGCTCCTACAGAAGGAAAAGTCCTCCCTCGACACCTTGGTCTGTTGTCATTAGTTTGTTTGTTCATTGTACCATTTTATTAAAACTGAATTTATATCGTTACAATACAAAGCCCTCTTGTTCCATGTTTCGTTGTACGTGCCCTTAAGTTGTCAATAATGTTTTTTTGTAATGTATTATTTGTTTGAGAGCGAAGCCATGTCAATTTTAGTTTAAATACCCACTCGTATCAACTCGAGCCATTCAAGCAACTTTTCAAAGTAGAAAATCCAACAAAAACTCTTTTTTCCCCTCGACAAAAAATAGTTTTTTTTTTTTGTGAGGGACTTTCTACTGGTGAAAAAATGAACTTTCTAACAATAGGGAAAATATGATTTGGAGTGCAGTTGGGCCGTTATCAGGCCCTCCAGGAAGGGCCCCTGGGTACTTGATACCAGTGGAGCGTTTTTCTAAAAACTCCAGGAAGGGGTTTCAAGCTTGATTAAACGTCTAGCTTAGTTGATTGTGAATGGAATTTTTTCTGTTTTATTCCGACCAATGTACGGACAATGAAAAAGTTCTGGCCATACTACTTATTTGTTTTTAAAATTGGTTTATAGTGTTTTTGAAAATTTATCGCGTGATATTATATTTGGAATTTTATTTTTATTATGATTCTTTTTTCATTGATTTTAGATTCAGCGAAAAATTTAACTAACAAATTACTTTTTCTTATTTATAACGTAGGTATATAGGAAAAGTATTGTTAATGTTTATGTATTTCTGCCAGGTAATTATTTACCTGGGCATAAATACATGAACGGAGTGGATGTAAAGTTTTACTTAAAGTAAATGCTATAAATATACAATTTCTACTAGTTTTGTACTGTAGGAACATGGGTGTATAGTTTATTTAATGTCATTTTTTGATAAATTAATGATGCTTCGCTCGTCAGGGAGTTACTTCTGCGGCCAAAAAGCTCAACAACGAATTGCATTGTTTACTATAATTTGATTGTAAATTTTATGTGATTAATTGCTAACTTTTCTGTACGGTTTGTTTTAGGTATGTTTTTGGACTGGGCTTACTGTACAAGATTTATTTCTTAAGTATTTGCATATTTTTTACTTTTCTCAATTATACAGTAAGTAAGATATTGTATTTTATAAAATATCTAAAATCGAAATATTTAAAACTGGGATCTCTCTTAAACTATTTGTTTCAAAGGTTAAAAGACCTCTTAAGTAGTTTTTATCAAGTTTTCTGTCTGTATATGTGTGTATTGTGTGTGTTTGACTGTTATCACCGTAGCTCCAAGTATGTTTGTGCCAAGTTAAAACTTGGCACAGAAATAATCTTTAGGTCTAGCTGTGCTACACGGAAAATATTTTTTATGACGTCAATAATTGGTAATAATGACTCAACAAACATTTTGAAAATTTCATTAATCGCGAAAAACTGTTTGATCGGTTTGACATTTAGCACGCATACAGTCATATGTGTAAGATCAACATCTGAAGCTTCCATCTTATTATTAGCTTAAGTTCAATTCTTATTGAATGATAAGACATGTATACGTTTAAAAAAATGTTTAAAATCGAAAAATAATCCAATTAAGTTAAAATTTATTTATATTATATTTATTTATACTAAGTATCATAGCCGCCTCCGTGGCCGAGGTCGTTAAGGCGTTAGTCTTTACACTGACCTTTGACACCCACGGAGGTCTAGGGTTCGCATCCCAGGTTACGCTCTCAGTTTTTAGAAGATTATTGTTTAGATAAATTATCGCCAAATTTAGAATACACTTTGAGCGTAACGGTTGCTACTACCACCCGAGGTTGTTCCCGCAGGGGTTATCCCTGATGAGCCGCAAGGCTCTAAACGGGCATTTATTATTATTATTATTATTATTTTTTTATTATATATTATAAGTTTCATGGGCGTCCACAGGATTTTTTCTAGGAGGGTTAAAGCTAACTCTGGAAGCTAACTTCCATATATTTCCTTCACTCGAATTCAGATCATTAAGAAATAAAATTAGATATCATTTTTTATTATTATTTTATGATTTAAGTGAGTGTTCCACTTTAGTACTACACAGACTTTTAAGCATTAGATGGTAAGAACCCTTATTGTACAAGGTATTTGCATAATTAGTATAATTTCTCACCAGAAGCTATCAGTCAATGATTAATATCATTGACTACTATTATTCCTTTCCGTTTTTTTTAAATATTTGAAATCTATATAATCTTTAGTCGAAATATTATAATTCCCCCCCCCTAAATTTTATATAATAAGAGAGTTATTAGATAAATTAGGTACCATAAGGCAATTATTAATTCTGTTGTACTCAATAATATTTATAAAATCGAATAACGTCAATGCATCCTAACTCAAACAACTGGAGATATAGTATCTTCAAAAGTACGAATGTTTGTGATTTATTCATGTTTCTACATGAACTATCTATGGTAGTTGACATTATTTATGGTTATAAATATTTCCGTGACATCCTATGCATTATGTAAATGGTCTGGGAATAAGACAATGTTACCAATACTCGTTAAACAAACATCTTCCGCTTTCGGTTATTTCAAAGTTGTCCTCCCCCCCATCCCTATCTCCTGTAAATATTATCATTCGGCATTAATATGTAATACTTGTTGTTTATTGTAAACTTAGAATAATACTATATACAGAAGGAGCACTAAACAAAGTAAATGAACAAAAAAAAAAACGATGACACAAATTTGACAACTCATGGTTAAAAATTAAAACAAGCCGTAGATATCAGGTTTGCCACCCTTTTTTTAATTATATTATAATGTTTGTAAAATAAATATATAAAAAAGGCTCAAAGAAACATTGCTGACAAAGTGAATAACACTAAAATTTATTTAAAACTGCAACATAAAAACATCAATCAAATTCTATTTCTTCTCTCTTAGAATATACTATTATAGAAAGAGCACTAAACAAAGTAAATGAACAAAAAAAACGATGACACAAATTTGACAACTCATGGTTAAAAATTAAAACAAGCCGTAGATATCAGGTTTGCCACCCTTTTTTTAATTATATTATAATGTTTGTAAAAAATATATAAAAAAGGCTCAAAGAAACATTGCTGACAAAGTGAAAACACTAAAATTTATTTAATAACCTGCAACATAAAAACATCAAATAATTCCATTTCTCCTCTTAGAATAATACTATATATAGAAGGAGCACTACTGATAACACGAAAGGCGGTTCACTCATAGAGATATTATTACTAGAGAGGCCCTATAGGTTAAATTTTGAAACACCAAAAAAGTAACCTGAGCACCTTCGCTTATAAATATAATCAACTAATCAGCACAAAATTACAATAAATTATACAGCAGAACGTTAAATACAAATTAAAACACAAACAATGTGCGGAAGCTGAAAACAATTGATTTATTATAAACCTTAACTCACTCTTGGAGGAGGTTCAATGAGATTACACAGAGCCCCTGAGAGCCTCAAAATATATGTTTCAGACCTCTCAATGAAATAAGATAGGCTATGCCCCTCTAGTATATATCTCTATGGGTTCACTGGTGGTCTAAGTAATGCTGCCAACCTGACAAAAAATGTTTTTTAACGAAGTTGGTAATATTTCCGGTTGCTGAATTATTGTGTTCTATTATTAATTAATGATTGATTAAATAAAAAAAAAAAAATAATATGAATATTGGTGCACTACAAGATTTTAAGCATTTTAAATAGTATTTTAACGTTTTTAAATAAAATTATGTGAAAAGTAATCTTTGTCAACTCAATGTAGATTCTCGTATTCCGCAACCCCCTTTTGCTATCTAAGGCCGATTTTATTAAATACTTAGCAAGGGTTTTTATTTATTTTATTTGTTACTTAAGATCTTTTTTCATTAGTGGATATTTATAACACATTTATAAAATAATGTTTTGTTGTTAGGGTGGTACCCCTACTTATGACCACCAGTCAACCGGCTTTCGTGTTATCAGTAGAATTACATTGTGTTTACGGTCATATGCTTCTTCTATATTAGTTGTATAATTTTCTTTGTTGTAAAGAGAAACATCTTTCTCATAGAACAACATAATTAAAGATAAAGAAAAGATTTAAGTTCTATAAAGCCAATATAATAATTAAGCTATAATTATTTTCTTCCCATTTGGGTCATCTTCAGGCTTTTTAACAGTGTTAAAAAATTTAACAAAAACAGCAAACGAACTCTTCGACCAAAATGAGTACGAAATAATTATAGCTTAATAAATATTTTCGCTTCATAAAACTGAAGTCATTCTTTTTCTTTATTAATTTTTCTTGTACTGTAATTTACTTTTCCTCATTATATACGAGGTAGGTATAAAAAAGTATTGAGATTGCAAAAAACCCAAAATCGGGATGACACCGGAATTATCCGTTTCAGGCGTTTTTAAGGCCTCCTGAGTAGTTTTTGCAAAGTTGTCTGTATGTGTGTGTGTCTGTTATCATCGTAGCGCCTGATAAATAAAGTTACTGATGAAAAAAAAAAATCAGTCTACCGCTAGTTGTGCTATTCGGAAAAATATTTTTTTATATGTAATTAACCCGCGCAATAATGACTCGAAGGGAAAATTTCGACAAATCATATAATACGCGGAGGAAATTATTGTGATCTGATTGAGATTAGCACGCATGTGACTATAAATAAGACTAACAAGTGTGCTAAGTTTCATTCTCAATTATAGCATTAGTTCAATTTTTATTAAATCACTGTGTACGTTTTTTAAACAATTGTAAAAACTTGGGAAGTAGTTGAAATTTGGCACAAGTGTAGTATGTCATTACCTAATAAATAAGTTCACTATGTTTCGTTTTAATACGCTAATTATATCCATGATTTTTGTTGGATCATAAAAATTAAGGAGCATTGAGCGTCTTCAGTGCTGTATGGGTGTGTCCGCTGAGAATGATGATGCATTACTATCTAAAGATGAGCGAAGCGAGTCCGAAGGCATGTTGCATTACAAATTTGAGGAACTATATTTCTAAGAATGAGCGAAGCGAGTCCGAAGGCATGTTGCATTACAAATTTGAGGAACTATCTTTCTAAGGATGAGCGAAGCGAGTCGAAAGCATGTTGCATTAACATATGAACTAATTTGAGGAACTATCTTTCTTAAGAATGAGCGAAAGCGAGTCCGAAGGCATGTTGCATTACAAATTTGAGGAACTATCTTTCTAAGGATGAGCGAAGCGAGTCCGAAGCAGGGAGGATGAGCGTAGCAAATCCGATGTGAGGAAAAGTTCCGAGGTACCCCGTTCCCGATTTTTATATTTTACTTACAATGGTTACTTACTTCATCTATTGTTAAATCGTCTTTAACTCTTATGATATAAGTTTTTCCTCTTGTCACGGTATGCCGTTGTAAGGCCTTAAGTGAACTGACAAAACATGTTATGCAATTTTTCTTGTCATTATAATTTTAGGGGAAGTGTTATTATGTTAATTCGTTTTGAGAGGATTTTTCACTTTAATTTAGTTTTTTTTATACATTTATCACGGCGTTATTATTAGGTTGTTCATATAGTTGTTCATTTTTGAAATTTTCTTAGCTGAAGTGCATTTAGCATTATCAAAATGGAGCATGCAGATTCAATAGATTCAATAACTCGAAAAAAACACACACATACGGACAGAAAAGGTTTTGAAAACCGCCTAGGAGGCCATAAAAACGCTAAAACTGATAATTCCGGTAACATACCGAATTCGGATGTTTTTTGCAAGCACGATACTTTTTCTATACACGTAAGGTATGAATGAGGAAAAGTAAAAATTATATATCTGATTGAGTTGGAACACAGTACAAGTGTACGTAATAAATATGTGCACTTAGTTTAGTTTTGATACGACAAGTATATTCATGACTTTTTTTGGTTCATAAAAGTTAAGCAGCATCAAGCGAGATTAGTGCCGGATGGGTGACCGTTGGGAATAAACCTTATGTAATTAGTATCTGAGGACGAGGGAAGCGAGTCCGAAGACGTGTTAAAATATAAATTTGGCGAATTGTATTTCCTTAGGACGAGCAAAGCGAGTTCGAAGTAGAGAGGATGAGCGTAGCGAATCTGATGTGTTGAGAACATTTTCCGAGGTACCCCGTCCCTCATTTTTAATACTGACTTAAGGCATTTTTGAAACACCCTGAATGAGCGTAAACGGCTTAGTTAAATACCTTTTAAACTTTGACGGGTAATATCAAAAAGTTGGCGGCTGAAACTGCTTTGACGAGAAAATGAAGATAGAAACATCTTCATGGCCGCAAAACCTTTTAATTTCGACTTGAAGTGACACAGCCTGCAATAAAATTAGACATTAGTTTTTAGAATACTGTTTCAAAATCACCCTGCAAAATGTAAAGATAATACGCTACTAAAATGCTTTTTACTGAAATGGTTAAAGAGGTTAAATTATTTTATTTTTACTTTTAGCAAAATAGAGAATTTAATTTAATTTTAAAATCCAATTCCTTTTTGAAATTTATTTATTTTTACTATTGGGAATAGATTTATAAAAGAAAACAGCTAAATCACAACTTAGTAAACAGTGCATTTATAAAATAGATTGCGCTATTCGACAGTAAAGTGCCTTTTTCACGACTTACGTAAAAGAAAATTTAATTGTATTTACAATCAAAATTAGTCTTCGCCATAAATTATTTTAATATAAATATAACTCTCCTCATCCTCTCTAGGAAAAAAAACTTTAGTAATCCATTTAATTGATTTTTTTTAACTTGCCAGTTTCTTTAAAATATCTTTTGTAACAAACTTTTCAATATTAAGCTTCAGTGGATTTATTGATGTATTTTTGCGGATTGGATTGATGATGTAAATATTTTGGTTGTAGCTTTTCTGGACGAGACTGCAAGCTATCTCGTCCAGACCAGCTACAGGTTGTCTACCAAAGGTTGTTCAAAGGATCACCTCGGGTCTGGGGTTCTCCTGGAAAAAAACACTGTACATGGCTTAGTCTAAAACGAATTTACATAAATATCTGTAATATCTTGTTTTATGTAAATATCTGACTGAGAGAGGGAAGGCTGTTATGTTAAGTCTGTTATGTTCCAAAAAATAACATAACTGCCATTAAGCGATTCTCACCTCCTGAATCCTTCCTCTGTCAGAATTTAAAGGATGCAATAGAACGATCTAACCTAGTGAGTCCTTCCTCTGTCAGAATTTGAAGGATGCAATAGAACGATCTAACCTCGTAAATCCTTCCTCTGTCAGAATTTAAAGGATGCAATAGAACGATCTAACCTAGTGAGTCCTTCCTCTGTCAGAATTTGAAGGATGCAATAGAACGATCTAACCTCGTAAATCCATCCTCTGTCAGAATTTGAGGGATGCAATAGAACGATCTAACCTCATAAATCAATCCTCTGTCAGAATTGAAGGATGCAATAGAACGATCTAACCTCGTAAATCCTTCTTCTGTTAGATTTTCTGGGATCCATCATGACTATGCAGATACGTGAATCATTGATTCTGTTAGATTTTTAGAGATTCAACATGATTATCGAACCATGTTCGATTCAGATTCAGAATTTAAGATTCTGAAGGATTCAATATGACGATTAACCTAGATATTTTAAGGTATTACAATTTTTAAGCGCTGATGCCTTGTGTTTTTAAAGTTTAATTTTTATTTTTGAACAGTGAATGGAAAAACAAAAATTCCCCCCCATCTCTCAATATTTTTAACTTTTGTTATACTTAATACTCTTTGTTTTTGTCCAATTTTGAATTAAAAAAAATGCTTGAAAATAAGGAATAAAGTTGGTTTTATATTGCTTAAGCAGAAAAAAATGTTTATTTCCAGTCGAGTAAGCTGATACTATTGTGTTTTACAACCTTATTTAATTTTTTTTTAAATAAAGCAGTTAATATTTTATAAATTTTGTTTGAATTAATAGTGAGAAAAAATAGTTAATAAAGTTCAATTTACATTAAGTGAAAAAGTAAATTGTTTTACATTTCAACAGAGTTTTTGAAATATGCAGTCAAATTACTTACTGCGAATTTCAGTTCACAGCAAGTTATATTACGAGGGAAAGTGTTTTAATTAAGTTTCACCTCATTATTAGCATTAGTTTAATTTTTATTGAATGACATGTATACGTGTGAAAAAATTTAGCGCGGAGGTCCGCAAGCTGGGCGAATATATATATATGTATATATATATATATATATATATATATATATATATATATATATATATATTATATATATATATCATTTGATACTATTAAGTTTTGCAAAATATAGTCATATAATTATAAATATATAACAATATAACAAAAAAATCGAGCAAGCAAAATACAATGCTACATCTGGGAACTTTTTTAAAATTAAAAAAAATAAATAACAAGTTGTGACGCTACTGCTCAGATAGTTAAAAATATACCGAAAAATTAAAAAAAAAAATAGCCAAAAAATTTAGCACCCCAAAAAAGATTAAAAAAACACCCTACTCGAAAAAGTTTTGTTACTAAATGTTATTTTGGTTTTCTGTTATTTTCCTTGGTTTTTCGATTTTTTGGTGTTTTGAGAGTGGTCGTATCGACAGCTGAATCGAGGGTTCATTCGATTCAGCTGGGGGGGGGGGGGGTTTAAATGTTGCTTTAGACATTGAGACAAAACATTTTTCTTATTTATTTGTTTCATATTTGCATCGGAAACGTCACGGCTTTTCCAATTACTAATACTTCCTATATACTTGAGTTTCTGATGGTAAAAATGGTAGAAATTTTCAAAGCGCAAAACCATTTCAAGATCCATATAAAATATTCAAAGCGAGACGTTAACACCCTACATATCACTTACTGCCTTACCAATTTGATCAACTTTTATTAAGACATAAAATTTCTAATTCTTCTCAGTGAAACATCGTAATTCTGTGTCCACATCACATTCGACTGTTTAGTTTAAATCAATATAGCTATAAAAACAGGACCATATCTTCCCAGATACTACATGCTGGTCGTTATTTATGCGGCTTGTCGACACGATTGAATCGAATTACTTTATTTTCTCCTGCCTTGATAACGGCACTATTTTATTTCATATAGTTTATTTTAGCGTATTTGTTATGTAAAAATGTGGTAATGAAATTAGGTTTATAAAGGAGAGGAATGGTTTTTCTTAAAGTGAGGATACTTACTGATTAAGGATATATAAATTTATAAATTGACACAATATAATTGTGCGAGAGACACCTAGGAAATGTAACAAGCAAAACTTAAGCAACTCTTTGTAATCATGTTTTGCAAAACTCGGTAGTATCAAATGATATATATTTTGCTTGCCAAGCATGATGGCGGTAAGAGAGCACCGCTCGTCTCTGGTAAATACTTTACATTCTTCGGAATTTTAATTGAAGGTCAGAGTGAGTTCAGGCTCTTTGGCAGGCCGAAGGCCTTTTGTTTTAGATTGCGACAGTCTGTCTTTCCCTCTACCACTATTCTCTAGCTAATTTAGTGCTGACTTTATCTCGCTTCGCGGAAAAAACGCCTTGGTACTAACCCAAGTTTAAAATTATTCCTGTTCAAGTAAATACTTACAAAAATGTTTTTAACACTAACGTAACAACTTAAAACCCCTAAAAAGTACATTTTCTAGTATTAAAACAGATAGAAATAACGGTGTATGAAATTAAATAAATTTTTGAAAAAGTAATGGTTTTGTGAAAAGCCCCAAAACATATGTATAAAAGTTTTAGCGCTAAACTTTCCTAACAAAAACTCGTATTATTTTCTCGAATAAACTTTTTGAGGATATGTTGGGGAGATTCATTTCGTATTCTCTCTCGTCAAATACCAATTTTATAATTAATTTTAATCAAATCATACGTTGAGGTGGAGTATTTGGACTTTGGAGAGGGTATGTGGGATGAATTGGTTTAGTTTAATCGTGTGGATTAGGGCGTACTGTTCTTTTGATGATGGGAAAAGTCTGTGGTTCCAATATACTTTGGAGTGTTATTTTCTTGATTATTGATTTTATTTTATGTATTCTTGACCTAGTCTGGGAAAAAGGATCAATTAGATTTTGAAATGGATCTTTATACACCTTCTTAATTATATTTTTGTTAATAATAATAAATTAAAAGTTTCTATGATCAATATGATGTTAGATAACTCCTACCTACTAAGCAGTAGGTAGGTTGCTATACACACATGTCGAGAGAATACGCATGAGGCATTAGATTTTCTCTTAATTATATTTGGCAATCTGATTGAAAACGCTTTTAAAATGTTTGTTTTATAGTGTATTGGGTTGAGTCAACTTCACGATGTCTTCATCCCTGAAGATGTTTCTCACAATAGGAACAAAACGTTATCCTCATGAATTTACTCTTCAACGCGATCTTTATCGAAAGATTTTCAACTTCTAAATAGTAACCACGACAAATTACGCTTTTAGCTAGTAGTAGTAATATGGGGGGAAGTGGCAGTAACAACCAGGCAAGTAGGCCTCGTTGTTGGGACCTTTTGCTAGCTCCCTAAGATAGTGCTCTACTCCTTTTAATTTTAAGTGTAGGTATATTTCATCTACAGACAGAAGAGCCGTGGATTTCTATGGTTCCTCTCGTGCTTTTTTCAAGCAATCATACATATTTTCACTGACACTTATATTCTAGTGAAAACTAGGAACAACACGTGCTCTCGCTGTTATACTAAACCTCTATACACTGTAAACTACAAGGCTCACACACTATAGTATTGTAATGAATCTACTATGAGGGTCCTAAATTGTGCCTATACCCAGTTTCATTTAGGGTAAGGGTTTTTTAACGAGGTACCTGACACAGGCTCGAGACCCCCGGCTTTACGTCCCTTCTGAAGGACGTGGTACGCAGAATTTTTATCCCTCTCATAAAACCCCCGTAGGCCCGTTCTGGGATTGAACCCATGACTAAATAAACTCAGAAGTTTAAAGGCCATTCATTCTGTGTATTGGCCGCGTACCTTAACCACTACACCACGGGTGACTCCACTAAGAAGGTCTAAAAACGATTAATTTAGTTTAAAACCTGACGCTTTTAGCTAACTGCTTTCCCTACTTATGAGGATAAGTTAAATAATAATAAATTTACAAAAAAAAAAACGTCAAATAATATACTAATTAATGATAAAATACTAAAATTTAATTTGAATAGAATTTAATTACGATAAAAGTAACAAATTGATTGGAACGTATTTATTTGAATTGATTAAGTATATTCAGGATAAATTAAAATAGAGCAATATAAAACGCAGTTATGGGAGGTCTACTCGAATTAATCCGTAGTGTGGCGATTTCTCTTTTTCCACTATTTTAATTATTTGTCTATTTTAATAAAACAATTTCTAAATGCAGACCATTTGATGCGTTTATTAATCGAAAGCATACAATTATCTATTCGGCGAATTATAAATAATAAATCCCAACAAAAGGGGAACGAACCCTCGCATTTGAAGAGAATAGGGAAAACGGGCCGGTTTTTAGACTTAACTTTGCAAATTGTGCTGGCCACAGGTATTAAGGTACACTTGAAACTAGCTCTGTGTATTGTTTTTGTTAGCAAAATAATTTTTAATCAAACATTTCTAAAAATGGCGGTCATTTTGAATTTCACTTAAAATCTAATCAATTCTGCCATTTATAGGAGTTGATTTATTGCACCGTGTTGAAATGAAAATTTACTCATTCATCGTCTCATCTATCTATCTACCAATATTCTCCACGAGTATAGTACCTAATGGACTACTAAAACTTCTTTCCTATTTTTCGGATCATTGAAACGTGAGCATTTGACTTTTTAAGAGGGTCTCACATTTCTTCCTATTTAAATGCTTCAGGTTACAGGACAGTGCGACATTTGATGTATAGTGGGCTTCGCATTTTGTTTAACACTGTTATACTTTTTAGTGAGTACTTTCCTTAGAGATAGCAAAGTAAACCATATATTTAAGATTAGTAGTAGTAGCAAAAGTGGATGGTAGTCAATCCTGGTGAGTAGACCCCACTTTGGGTTCTTTTCACCAACCCCAAAATCAACTACCATCACTACTTTATCCTCGTCAAACCTCCTGATGACTGAAAGTAAGAATGTCCTGCCATCTTGGAGGCTCCATTTCCTCTTCCTGTAGCGTTCCAGTTTCAAATATTTAAAACCTGAGCCTTTCAAACTTTTCACACGTTCCCAAATAATTATAGGCTGTTTCTTCCTCATTGTCTTTCACAAGTGGGACTATTAGAGCTAAATTTCTATTAAGCCTGTAGTGCATAGCGATTAGATTACTCCTACCATATATCTGACACTAAACTTACTAAGGTCAAGAAGTTATCTAGATTTTCTTTTTCTTCAATGTTAGAAATATTAATACCTGATTGAAAATTCATTTTACTCGTTGAATTCTTCTTCCAAAACGAGCATGTCTTTTTAAAAATGTTTTAAGCTAATTTATCTATATTATAAACAATATAATTGTGCATAATATAATACACAATGAGTTTGCAAAACACGATGTTTTGCAAAACTTGGTAGTATCAAATAATAAATATTTATATTACCTTTGACAGTCTACATCCGGTGTTGTTTTCCGAGTGATTTCCATTTCCTTCTATATCCAATTTTGTACAAGGGATTCGGCCTGCCTTCTTGTCTAATCAATCGCAGGTTTTGGCCTAAAAAAGCCTGTAGATGCCCTTTTTTAGCTACTTCATCAGCATCTTCGTTTCCAGGTATGCCAGTGTGTTCTGGGACTCATATCACATTGGCCTTTTTATATTAAAGATAAAGGTGTCAGGATAGGAAGAATAGTTTACTTAATTTATTTGTTCAACAATCACCTTGGAATCTCATATAGCATTTGCTACATTCGGGACTTGCTACATTATTTTAGGCATTATCGTAAGCTCATTTCATAAGTTCTTTCTCATCGAGGCTTCTAATGGGCCTAAAATCCCGATAATCAAATTCCAAATAACACGTAGAAAATTATTAACCAAAGACTAGATAATTACAAACAATGTATCCAATCTTTATCTATTGCTGAAAAAATATTATATTTCAATAATTTTAGATAACAATCATGATGAGCTTAAGATTCTATCCTTCCGCCCCATACTCCTTTAGATTCTTCATGAGTTAAAGAAGGAGAGAATGATGTCTCTTTGTTATACTTTTTTACTAAAATTTGCCCGAAGAAATAGAATAGAATAGAATAGAATAGAAAAGCTTTATTTACATTAAATTTTTGATTTCTTACAAATACAGCAGCAAATAAACTACAAAGCCTACCTCTGGCCAACTCAGGGCCGTCAGGGGGAGGTTTCGTATATAACTAAGTATTTAGTTTTAAAAAGAATTGATTTATTATAAAAGCAGATTAAAAAGAAAGAAAAAAGGATGGGGGAAATATGTGAATATAATGCTATGAGGGATCAAAATTTGATAAAAGATAGTAGTCTTCCATATTAAGCATTGGGCTGGATGATATCTTTTGGACAGAAAAAGAAGAAGATTTTCTATTTGTTTTGGTTGGAAGGTTATTGCCATGCAGGTTAAAGTTAAGTTTGTCATTTTGTTGTTGTTAACTAGATAATTCTTGTTCAGTCTCGATTTGAGACCATAAAGAAAAGAAAAAAGTATATAAGTGAAATATTATAGTGTAAAGTAAGTTAAAGAGATATGATTTAAGGTGATGCAGGTAAATGAAAGTTTAAAGTGTGAATAAATGATAGTTTCAGTATTTAGTTTTTGTTTTTATTTCCTATGCTTTTATAAGTCGTTAGAAGTGTAAAGTGGCTGTACTTATTTAATAGTTGAAGTGATCTATTAATACTTTCTATAGTTGATTATTTCTTAAGGTGTTTATCAAAAGGAGGCCAAATTTTCACTCTCGAGCAGCTCCCTTACTCCTCAACAGATAGTTGAGCTTGCCTAATAATGTTTTCTATAATAACTGAGTACCGGGCAGACTGCTAGTAAGTGAAAGTTGTCCTCTCTTGATTTCATGTTGCACATAGAGCATAGAATAGCCTGACCTTCTCTGCCTGGTCTAAAGTTTAAAGGCAAGAGTTCTCCTCGAGCCTTAAACACCCAGCTTGCTATTCTTCTGTCCTGTATATGAATAAGTAGGTTTTGCCATCACTTGGGAATTAGTTTGGAATAAGTTGATGAAACTGTGCTGCGTTTGCCTTATCAATATTTTCCTGCCTTAATGTATTTTTTACTTGAGTTATTATTTTGTTAAATTTCTCCCCTAATTCATCTGGCCTATTTAACAGTTCATGATTTAATGTGAGATTGTACTTAGAGCCCAGTTTCACCCACTCTCCCCACCAGGATAAATTGTTAGTAATTGTTTCTTTTGCTAAAAGGTTAGTAAGGCGGGTATTTGCCTGAGTCAGCACTTTAGTCATATAATTTGCATGCAATTCTAAGTTGTGGACAAATACAGGCTGTAGGCCTGTTTCTAAGTAAATTTGATAATTTGGGGTGTTTTGCACCCGAAGAAATATTTTATTATCTATACAATAACAATTTTAGGCTTAACTGTAATTGTATGCAATAACTTCCTCGTTCTCTTTAATTTAATATTTATTATATACTCGACCTGATGAAATTCGTCCAAAATATATTAATAAATATTTTCAACCCTTAGTCATAAATTTATTAATTAAAAAATGATTGGAAAGTAAAATATTTATTAAAAAGATTCACTTTATCATACCCTCCACAAAAATGTTTGACGTTAAAAAATGTAATACGAAATTTAAAGAGTAAAAAATTAATTAAAACAAATCCCCTCGTGATTTTAATTATTTTGCCGCGAATGATAGTTATTTAATTTAAAATTTCATAATAAAATCATCCCCCTGGCCCTATTATTTTTGGATAAGATTTAATTATATTTTATAAAAAAATTTGTATCAAATCTGTTGCATACTTCTGAAATAGGAATGCGTCTTTTGAACATAAACAAATTATTAAAAACTAGTGGCAAAAGTAGCAAATAATTTTGATAAATAATATTTAGGATTATAGTGATATTTATAAGGGAAAGGAGATTGATCACCTAGCAAGTAGATCTCATGGTCTTTTAGCTTACTCTCTTGTATAGAAGAATGTGTTCCAAAGAAGAGCCGTGAGTACAACAATTTCCTAATAGTATTTTTTGTGTCATCTGGGCGTAAACGCGACGGCCTCAAGAAGGAAAGCATTATCCCTCGGAATCAATGCAGCCAACCCTTGTGACTTTCTGTTGGAGGAATTAGGGTGGCGAAGCCTTGCCCATCATCTTGGCGTGCCATTAAGGACTGACAGTCTTCTCGTCTGCCTTGCCGATTCCGAAGCAGCGATTGTGGACTTACCCCAAGAAAGCTCTAGAGGTACCAACCCCCTCCCGCCAGGCGCTTAATCCTAATTGGCTTGAAGTATTGCACCTTCGCGTAACTAATTGGTCCTATCACATGGACGGCTATCTTCTGACCAGTAATGAGATGGCTTCTCCGACTTACCCTTTTCTTCTGCCCCAGTCAGGAAGGGGAGGCTGAAGACTCTTGGATGGTTGTTGCCTCGTAACCTGCCGGTGTTGCAATGACGTGCCTCCAAGTGCTCCAAAGACCAATGTCATAGAATAGAAGAGATCCCCCGAGGGGAACCCACCCATGTGGTGGACCCACCAGTCCATCCTGTCGCCTTGCACCCCTCCCGCTCTTCTAACTCTGTTGTATAAAAACTTTCAGCTAAGGCTTCCAGACGACCTCTAGATCAAGCTGGGCCGCGAAAACTCCCACCTCACTTCATCCCAACATTGCCCATCACTCGCAACACGGGAACACGCTGTATGAATAGTAATTCTAAGCTAATAGTATCTTCTTTCTTTCTTTAATACTTTTGTTTCTAGTAAATTAATATAAACTGGTTTAAGTTTAATGTAGTACTTCTAGTCCTGTCCAGATAATAGTTCTTTATACTTTATAACAAACTTTTATTTCCTTGATGGTTTTTTTCTAGTCATTGCAAAGCCTTTATCTGTTGTATGAATAATGGCGGTTCTTGTAGATAATTATACTTTTTTTAAATAAAAACCATCGTTTCTTAAAATTCTAAAAAAGTCTTCTCTCTTGAGTCTACACGAGCATAAAATATGCACGTCATCATAAAACCATTCCTAGATAAGAAAAAAAATTACACAAAAACTTTGTTTCATCTAAAACAACTGCTTTGTTAAACCCAGCAACCTCAATAAACTATGTTTAAAAAATAAATTGAATTTTAAACAACTAAAATACAAAAACGGATAATTAAACTGTCTAAATGTGGTAACCGCATTAGTTTCTATGTGGTTTGCAGTCGACGTCAAGGGAACCTGTAACTTTCCCCTTTGCCACAGTCTCTATGCCACACTCTGTGCCACACTTATACTCCATAACTCAGACTATTGAGGTTTTAGACTTAACACCGATAACTACCGACTCCTACTTTTTCAAACTGCTGTTTTAGAAATGTTTCTAAAAGATTTTTAATTCTGTGTAATTTAAAATTATCTTTTTAGCGTTTATTTTAATTAGAGATAAAGCGAAATTAAAGCGCATTACACAAGAATTGCATAAATGATTTTCACTTATTAGCAATTTTAATTAAATAATTGTTATTGCTTTTGTGATGTAATTTCATATATTGTAAATAACGAAAAAAAACCTGTTTAATAATTCTAATATTCTAATAAAGCTAAATGTTTCCTAAATACCCCAAGTTTATTCTTGCACTTGGAGTACAATAGCCCCAACAGACATCGTGAGCGAGCCTGTAAGATGTCGAATTGGCTCTAAACCATCGCCTTCAAGTTCTATAAAACAAATGCACAATCAGCATTTTTATAAATTTTTGTACGGATAAAATTTCCTCTCAATAAACTCTTGAGGCCTGGGCAGAAATCTTATCTTGACAGCCAAAAGAGATTCATTTGTTAATGGCTTTCATTCCAGGATTCCCTCATCAATAAATACTTCAGGAAGCATTATAAAATATTTGGACACCGAAATATATGTCTTATACATTCCTTCAATCTGTTAAAATATTCGGTGCTAAAATTCAAAGAATATAAAGGATACTGTTTCTAATTTGATGTAAGATATTAAATAATTTGAAGCTCTCACTTATAAAAGGTTTGTTTAAACAACTCCAACTACAGCTCCAGATGTTTCAGACGTTTTAGTTTTATTTAGAACTCGTCCGAACTATTTTTCATTACTGAAAGAAAGAGAAAATTGGAATCATTTGTTTAGATGTTACCATTTGTTAGGTTTGTACCTGTTTCAGTGTAGTTTTATTCGACTTGTCTGTTTTCTTGATGCATTCCTTCACTGCTTATATTTCTCAGCTATCGGAATCTACGTACTATTAATTTCTATTTTTTAACTGTCACCATCTATATTTAATAAAGACGATTTTATCCTTTCTCCCTTTAAAAGGAACTCCGTAGAAATACAAACTTAGTAAAAATTTCATATTTTCAGCGTATGATGAAAAAATATTTGTAATATACTCCAACTCTTGTCTGCTGGGGTAAGAAGAAACTGTTACATTTAAATTTTAAATCATCCTGACGTTCTTTAGCATTAAAGGGAGCAGAAAAAATGTAATTTTACTTCGACTAGCTGAGGGGTGGAGTAATGTCATGTTTTATTTATTAAAACATTATTTATGTTAAAGGAAAACGTACTGTTCAGCCTATTAACGGCAGAATTAGTCACCGTTTATTGCCGTGTATTTATTCCTTTTGAATTATAATGAATCAGCACAATTCAGTTTGACTCTCTGTCGGTTCATTATTTAACAAGAAATTATTCTTTGTTAGGCTTGTACTGAAACCATTAAAGATCTTGTCTAGTGAGTTAGTAGCACGGTTTTGGATTATTGCTACGGACTTTGGGTTGCGAATTTAGAGGATATTCTAACTTAACTCTTTCTATGGATGAGATTTATACCTAATTTTTTAATCATCTTGATATTTTCGATGGCTACCCTTTGTTTTTAGGGAGTAAATAATCAAGACAGCCGTCATTAAGATCATCTAAGGTCTGCTATCTTTATTATTATCTTTCTTGTAATAGGCCTATCCAATAATTCCTATTGTTATCTTAATGTGACGTGTTTCTTTACGATTATCTTCCAAGTCTATCATTTCTGTCCCTAAGAATCCCTTATCATATTTAATAACCCCTCATTAAAATGTAATAATCACTTAAAAATTAGATTAGAGGCAGCAAAAAGTAACTTTTTTTAATGATTGAAGGGGTCGGAGAAAGACGTTTTTAATGTTAATAATCATCCTTGGGGACCAAACAGTTAAACAATAATAGCTTTTGCTAGGGTTCACAGAATTTATACTAAAGAGGTTTTCGGGATAGACTAGGGAGTGAACCAGACCCTACTTGACCCAACTTCCGCCTATAAGATTATATTTTATGTCTCGAAACTTTTTCAAACGAATTTCTTTTTGAAGAATTTCGGAAATGAGATTGGTAACGAAATCAAATATTGTTAAAGGGAATAATGATAGCCTACTTTTTTACTTTTACTTACTAATTAATCTATATTAAGACTTGATTATAAGTCTTTTTACCTGTCTGTAAAAAGAGGATAAATTAACGTTAAGTTAAATTTCGACTTAAAAAATCCTAAATTAAGTTAAATAACACGATAATATCTTATTTGCTTCACTAAAATTTCTTTCTGCTTCTCATAAATTCCAGATTTTTCAAATAAACATAGAGATAAATAGAGGAGGTATATCCTATCTCAATTAATTGAGAGACATGATACTATAGAGATATTATTACTAGAGAGGCCCCTTATGTTTAATTTTGAAACATCGAAAAAGTAACCTGACCACCTTCGCTTATAAATATAATCAAATAATCAGTGCTAAATTACAATAATTTATATAGTAAAACGTTAAAAATACAAACCAAAACACGAATAATGTGCGGGATGCCGAAAACAATTGATTTATTATAACCTTACCTCATTCTTGAAAGAGGTCTAAATAAGGTTACACAGAGCCCCTGAGAGCCCTAAAATGATGTTTCAGGCCTCGCAATGTATTGAGATAGGCTATGCTCCCTCTAGTATAAATCTCTATGCTTGATACATCTTTATGGAGCTTTCAGGGCCTCAGTGTAACCTCATTGTAACCTACTCAAAGAGTGTGTTAAAGTTATAATAAATCAATCTATGTCTAGTTTTCGCTCCTTGTTAGTGTTTTGTTTTGTGTTATAAAAGTTCTATTATAAGGTTTACTGACATTTTGTACTGTTTATTTGATATTATTAATAATTAAAGGTATTCAGGTTACTTATTTCAATGTTTTAATTTAACCCGACTCCTCTGTTGTAATAATATCTCTATGGAAAAAGAGATATAATTGTATATTAATTGAATATTTTCTGCTTAATCACTTCGATCTCAGATCTTTTATTATATTACTTTTTATTTTCCTTACTTAGTATGGTAGGTTCATAGAGAAAGTTTTGCGTTCACCCTACACTATAAATCAGATCCTGCGATATAATCATAATAATCCGATTCAAGTACGTTCAAAACGTTTTAAAAAGTTTTAT
This sequence comes from Microvelia longipes, assembly GCA_018340805.1. NCBI lineage: Eukaryota > Metazoa > Arthropoda > Insecta > Hemiptera > Veliidae > Microvelia > Microvelia longipes. Next base: position 4,177,681 of record JACMZG010001893.1, on the reverse strand, counting down.
CAATGCTCTCTGTCAGCCTGCGTTTGTCTGATTGTATTCGCTACGCGTATAGTTTTCGCAACGCTGAACTACCACATTGCTAGGGAATCGAAACTAAACACAAAACCAGATCTAAACTCTACTTGTTATGTCCGAGGAGGTAGACATTTTTGGGCCATATCAAATTATTTTTTTGATTCACACATTTTTTTGACCTCTTTAGTTGTAATTTAGGAAATAAATGGATCTAGCATATTTTATTTTGATATTGGTCGCCATGTTGAAAATATTTACCATTGAATTTATCAACTTTAACGAGCTCTGACTTTTAAAATCTAACTGCTTTCCATGTATGACAGCTAGAACGAGTAACACATAAAGTAATGACATTAATGATGAGAATTTATCTTTTAGTTTAAGAGTTCTCATTAAAAATTTATTGCTTCAACTCTTAAAATTATATCCAAAAGTTTCAAAACTCTTCATTAATCGACAATAATGACTTCGCAAAAATTTCATCAAACGCGGATTTTTTTTTCTATCAATATGAAATTTAGCACGCGTATAGTGGATAAGGTACTCGGCAAATACCAATAGTTTATCTAGTCATGGGTTCAATTTCAGCACGGGCCTCTGGGATTTTTATGAGGGATAAAAATTCTGCGTACCACGCTCCTCAGAAAGGACATAAAGCCGGTGGTCGCGAGCCTGTGCGTTGTCAGGTACTCGTTAAAGTTCCCTTAGCCTAAATGAAAGTGGGTATAGGCAAAATTTAGGACCCTCATAGTAGATTTATTATAATACTATATTGAGTCTGCTTTGTAGCTTAAAGTGTATGAAGGTTTGGTTTAACAGTGAGGGTACGTGTTGTTCCTAGTTTTCACTGACTATATGAGTCAGTATGATTGCTTGAAAAAGCATGAGAGGAACCATAGAAATCTACGGCTCTTCTGTCTATAGATTAGATGAAAAATACCTACACTTGAAATTAAAAAGAGTAGAACACTATCTTAGGGAGCTGGCAAAAAGGGCCCAACAGCGTGGCCTACTTGCTTGGTAGTTACTACCACTCCCGTATATTACTACTAGCACGCATATTAGACCAAAAAATGTGCCAAGCTTCATTTCATTATCAAGATTAGTCCAATTTCTATCAAATCACATTAATACGTTTTTAAAAATTTAAAAAGTATTTAAAAATAATCAAATTGGGTTTACGAGTGAGTGTATCCATTTACGTAATAAATAGGTATACTAACGTTTGTTTCAAGTAAAGCATCATCGAGCGAAGTCAATGCCTGGGTGGGTGACCGGTAGGAATAAAACGAATTTATTTACTGTCGGGGTACGACTGAAACGTGTCCGATGACGTTTTGTAGTATAAATTTGGTAGTTTTTATATTCTGAGGACGAGCTAAGCGGGTCCGAAGTTGTAAGGACGAACGTAGCAAATCCGGGGAGGAAGAGTTCTGAGTTCTGATATCCCGGACCTTTTTTCAGTGCAGTATATATTAGACGTTTAGAATGTATATTATCGTTTCAAATCAAATCAGATCACACAGCTGACAAACTAAAACTATTAGAAACTAAGCTGTTTAAGCAGCTTAGGTATTACTATAACATGTGAGGGAAAGCAAAAGTATTTGCTATGTCATGTAAGGGAAAGCAAAAGTATTTGCTATGACATGTAAGGGAAAGCAAAAGTATTTGCTATGACGTGTAAGGGAAAGCAAAAGTATTTGCTATGTCATGTAAGGGAAAGCAAAGTATTTGCTAACATGTAAGGGAAGCAAAGTTGCTATGACATGTTGCTATGACGTGTAAGGAAAGCAAAAATATTCGGTAGCATGTAGGACTGCTTTGTCGAAGCTCAATTTTGAAATTCGTTTGGTAAGCAAGACCTTTCTGTTTCATTTTTTTTAATGTTGCTCTCATTTTGACTTAAACCCAATGACTCATAACTATACAGAAAAGAGTAATAATACTTTATCCTCCGAAAAGTCCAAATATAATAACAGTTTAGTCATAAGAACTAAGTTTCTTTTTATTACTTTCTACATCTCCCCCCTTTTTTATCAAATCGCTCTTAGTTATACCTCCAAGCCAAAAAATCTGAACTCGAAAATATCTAAATTAGGGGTATTTTAAGGTCGAAAAATTCAGAAAAAAAAAAAACATTTCAAAAAAGCAAAAGATTATATTTTGTCTACGACTTGCACTTAAAGTAAGGTTTACCTATTCAAGAACAAGTTAGGCAGGTACATGGAGTTTAGCCAAATTTATGAGATTATAGCTATCTGTTTTTAAGTTGATATTTTACAAAGCGACACATTACTTTGTCAAGTTCGTTAAATCATCAAATACTTATAAGGACCTTTGAAACGCCGGAGGTCTTGTGTTCACATCCCACATTACGCTCTCATTATATGTAATTTATATACTTCATATAAACCAATGACAACTTTAGAATACACTTGGAGTGTACCGGTTGTCTTTGGTTTGCATCCTAGATTACGCTCTCATTATATATAATTTATATACTTCACATAAATTATCGACACTGTTGAGTACACTTAAAGCGTACTGGTTATCACTTCCACGTGAGGCGGTTCCTACAGGTTAAATTATTAGATAAATGTAGGCTTTAATTCTATTTGTTACAAAATTTATTTTTAAAAAGTTTAATATTTAATACTTCATATTGCATACCAAGGAGCAATATGAAGTAGTTTGTAAAATTGTATTTTATTTCATATTTTATATTTGTTAAACTCTGGTGATGACTAATTTTTAGTCGAAAGCTTAGTTATTATTAAATATTAAAAAATATAGGACTTTTGTGTAATTAGTCTGTTTTTATTTCTAAAATTTATTTTGTTTTAATTATTCAGCCAACATTGTGGCCGTCTTCAGAACAATATCTAACTTTACATAAAACTATCACAGATTACTTAAAAACATTAAAAAGTACATAAAAAAGGTTCTAAATATCTAAAAAATTACATCACAGTAAAGTAATAAATTAATGAGATACAATATCATATATTACGATATTGTATCTCATTAATTTATTACTTTACTGTGATGTAGTTTTTTTAGCTATTTAGAACCTTTTTTATGTACTGTTTAATGTTTTTAAGTAGTCTGTGATAGTTTTATGTAAAGTTAGTTATTGTTCTGAAGATGGTCACAATGACGGCTTAATAATTAAAACAAAATGAATTTTGTAACATATAGAATTAAAGCCTACTTTTATCCAGTAATTTAAGATGGAATTTTATAAACTAAGAAGTGCAACTAACGAAAAACTATTGTTCCTATAGGTTTTATTGATGAGCTGCAAAGCTCTAAACAAGCATTATTATTACTATTATCTTTATCATTACTATACATATTACTATCAGTTCAGTTTTGTAGAGCATTGTGTTTCTATCCATGATGTCCTGCATCCCTGAAGATGCCTCCTACAGTGGAAGCGAAAGATCGGATTCTTCATCTACATACACCGGAAGACCCTAATCTTCATGACAATAACTGCGGAAGTTTACGCAGTTTATTATCATTACTATTATTATTAACACTAGACCGATATAACTCTATGTTGCTGCAAATGTTTCAAATCTATTACAATAATAGACGTTAATTATTCTAATTATAAATAAAAACAAAATAAAACAATGGAATAAAAATGGATCGGAGTATTGGACTGAATGCCTTAAAAGTCAGTCCAATGCTTTTTCTTCTTTTAAACATTTCGTTAAAAGATTCGAATTTAGGGATTATTTCAAGCGTAATTAAATCACAGATGGAGATAGAACGTGCTTTAAAATATTGCCAGATGAATCGAGCTGAAATTATTCATGTAAAGTTTATTAACTTTCTTTATGTCAGTTTTTTTATATAAAATAATCTTACATTTTTCTAAATAATAGAGTAAATAACAAATTTCTCCTTGTGGTGTAATAAGTAAAAACACATAAAAATCTGACTGAACAAGAAAAAAAAATGAAATCATTAACATTGAAATAAATAAATGAAATAAGCTAAATTTTATGCTAGGCACGTAGGAACGAGAATGGGACAAATTGAGTGTTGGGTTACCACGCTCAGGCTCCGACACGTTTACTCTGACAAAAATTTCTAACTCGGATATTCACCCTACCATCAATTTTAAACTAAATTAACCTTAACTAACTTATCTGTGCAGTTTTTTTGTCGCTTTTTTATTGGCTATTGTTCGTAGTGTTGATATGAGAGCAATATCGCGATTTACAGAAGGTGCTTTTAATGAAGGAGTGATTTTGTTTTGACTTCTTTCCACCTAATACCGTAAGTTTTAAGATAAGGGCTGCTGCAAATCTTGGACTCGTGATTTTAGAAGGGTTATAAGTTTTAGCTGTTTTTAAGAAGTTTTGTCTTATTTTTATTACATGCTGTATGTCTCTTATTATCGTAGGCCCAAGTGTGTTAACACTTGGAGAAACTTAAAGGAAATAAATGCTGGGCTTTTGACTGCCAAAAAGTAAGAAAAGAATCTGGGCTCGTGGTTTACCCAGATAATAGTCGAGAGCAGAAGCTAGGCTCGTGGTTTGCCCAGATAATTGTCAAGAGCAGAAGCTTGGCTCGTGGATTGCCCAGATAATAGTCAAGAGCAGAAGCTAGGCTCGTGGATTGCCCAGATAATTGTCAAGAGCAGAAGCTAGGCTCATGGATTGCCCAGATAATAGTCAATAGCAGAAGCTAGGCTCGTGGTTTGCTTAGCTTATAGTCAAGAGCAGAGGCTAGCCTCAATGTTTGCATGGATAATCGTTGAGAGCTGGAACTAAGCTCGTGGTTTGCCAAAAGCAAAGAATAGGATCGTCCTTTGCCTAACTTATAAACAAATGCAGGGTCTAGGCTCATGGTTTGCATGGACCATTGTCAAGAGTATAGACTAGGCTTGTGGTTTGCCTAGCTTATAGTCAAGAGCATAGGCAAGGCTTAAAGTTTGCTTAGCTTATAGTCAAGAGCAGAGGCTAGGCTCGTAGTTTGCTAAGCTTATAGTCAAGAGCAGAGGCTAGGCTCTTATTTTGCTTAGCTTATAGTCAAGGGCAGAGTCTAACTACAAGCTCAAGTTGGTTTTAATATTTCATATAGTGCTACCTGAGGGATTTGTTACTTTTATCTTATTTCGAACTCTCTTAGTAGAATATCTATAACACTTTTCTGCTATACCTATTCTTTCACTCTATTAATTACATAATCGAAAGGTTTTATAACTTAAAAGGTCAATTTTTCAATTAACTCTTCATGATTTAAGCTATAACTATAGCTTAAAAGTCTATTCGAAGATTTTGTAAAGCATTATCATAGCACTAGACAAAGTTAAAACACTTAATTTCATAAAGTTAATAAAACTATAAAAAATAATGTTAGTTGTTAAATTTAAAAGTCACTTGAAAGAATAATAAGTAATAAAATTTTTATAACAAAATTTGCATATTTTAATGAAATTATTTAGTTACAGCCTAATTTCATATCGTTTCATTTCCAACCAATGCAATATCATTTTTAGATTAAAATAGTTTACTAAATTAATTAAACTTTGGGAAGAATTCCTCATGATATTTTTTTAACTGATTCAATTTGTATTTAATAACTCAGAAACTGAAACAAACTGCTAAAAAATAACAAAAAATCTGAGTAGAGGAATGTTATTTGATTTTCAAATCCCTTTTGTCAACACTCGGAAATTTAATTTTTTTTTGTTGCTTTATTTTTATTATTTCTACTACAATGCTTTTTGCTAGAAAACGAAATTTTTTTATAAATAAAAATATATGTTAAATTATAAAAGATATTTTAAGAATTCATTTTATGTTTTTGTTGTAAAAATTCCTCATAGTCATGGTCTTTTAGAGTTGTGAATTGAGAAAAGTCTTGATTTTTAATGATGAAATGCGTTGTTAGTGAGGAAAAGAACTTTATGGGTAAGGGGATGAGCAGCACGAGCGTAGGTATTAACGGTTGATATGGGTGAGGGGATGACAGAATGAGCGTAGGTATTAAACATTATGGTGAGGGGATGACGAGCGTAGGTAAACATTATGGGTGAGGGATGAGCAGCACGAGCGTAGGTATTAACATTATGGGTGAGGGGATGAGCAGCACGAGCGTAGAACAAGAGGCAGAAAGCCTCTTGTTCCTATCGGAACGAAAATTGGCATACGGCTAGATGTTATGAAGGTTACGAAGCCTATTGTTTTGACGTCATCATTTCAAATTATGACGCCTTAAATCATTAAACTTGAAATGACTTTAAAACAAGGCGTCACATATTTTCAAGATTTGTTGGGGCTCTGAATCAAATAAACCCAAGCCCTAGGCTCATGATTGATCAAAGTACTCAAAGATTACTTGCTACGCGTTACCTCGGAGCTTTTCCTCGTTACATCGGATTCGCTACGCTCATCCTCCCAGCTTTGCACTCGCTTCGCTTGTCCTCAGATAGTAAATGCATTCGTTTCATTCCCATAGTAGTCATTTATCCAGGCACTGACCACGCTCAATGCTCCTTGACTTTTATGATCCACCCCAAATCATAGATAAACTTATTGTATTATAACGAAACTTAGTGAAGCTTATTTGTTACGTCAATGGTTACACTTTTACAATAATTCAACTATATTGAAATATTTTCCTATTTTTTACAAATTTTTAAGAAACGTATACAAATGATTCGATAAAAATTGAACTAACGCTGATAATAATATAAAACTTGGGACATATGATGTTAGTCTTATAAAAGGCTACATGCTTGCCAGATTTCAATCAGATCGCATTATTTTACGATTTTTCGATTTTTTTTGCTGAGTCATTATTGCGTGTTAATGTCGTTATAAAAAATATTTCTCAAATAGCACAACTACAGCGGTAGACTGATTTTTGTACAAACTTACAACTCCTTAGCATAATTACACTGGGCTATGATGATAACAGACACACACATACACACTCATACAGACAGACAACTTGCAAACACAATACTTTTCCTATATACCTCCTGTATAAGTAAGGAAAAGTAAAAAAGATAAAAAGTAAACAAAGTGATGTTAAGTTTTACACCGTTACTTTATTAGATACTCCCTGACGTAATATGTTATTCGAATTTTATTTAAAACCTATATTTTATCTTGATTTTTACCATCAATCTTCAGTTTTATTCGCAAATTTGATATCTTTACATTTACCCAAGGCCTTAAATAAAAATAAATAAATGAACCGTCCATAAATTTAAATCATAAACCTCGTATATTTAAATTTTACCACCTTCTTTCACCATATTTTAACTTTTTTTTCACACTTATTATATTTATCTGCAGCGTGACACCTGAAAAAAATAGAGTTGACAAATAGGTTTAAAGAAATATAGTTGACAGTTAGAAAAACGAATAAAAAGGGAATTACTGTAGGGATAGATCGATTAAGTAGCAAGCAAGTATTACACGAGGGTAACATAGCTACTGCATTGCATGACACGCCATACAACCATTATACTCTATAAAAACCTATATACATCTAGATACTACTCCCCGACTCGAAACTCTACGATATAATTACGGCTAAATGAGCCCTAACTTAAGAATTAAATGTTGACCACTAAATGAGATTAATTGCGATCGTTATGAACTCTTTCTGATTTATTTAATTAAAAATTAATTTTAACAAATTAATATAAACTGATAAATATAATATTCCTTTCCTATCTTTTATTGGGAGGGGGAAGGATTATAAAAAAGGGAAATTGTAACTTATGACAAGTTTTGAATGAAATTTCCACGTGTCGACACTTAAAGGTTCTTAAAATCAAAAAATTAACACAATATAATTGTGCGAGAGACACCTAGGATATGTAACAAGCAAAAAGCAATCCTACATCTGGAAACTGTTCCATCATCCATCTGACAGCGCCCTCATGAGTTAGACGTAACGAAACAGAGTGGGACATCGCATTATGTCGAGCCATTAATGATGACGAATGTCGAATGATGGAACAGTTCCCAGATGTAGCATTGCTTTTTGCTTGTTACATTTCCTAGGTGCCTCTCGCACAATTATATTGTGTCGACTATTCATGTCTTGCAAAACATGGTAGTATCTAATGATATATCGAAAAAATTAAGTTAGTGCATTATGAACGTGTCATTTTGTGAACGCGATGCAGATCAAACGGCTGGACCAATCAAAATGTATCTTATTACAAAATCAACCTCTATAAGAGAAAGAACCAATTAGAGCGTGTATAATATTTATGTTTTTACATTACCTTATGCAAAATATTAAGCTTTAAACATATTTTACTTAAATATATGGAATTTTGACAAAATCGAGCCTGACATCTCAAAATGGCGGCTTTCTTAAATTTTCAAAAATACTAAACAATTTTAATTAAAATTAGCAGTGATTTCTAATCCTATTTGAAGTGTGTTTTGTCAGTCTTACTAAACCCTAACTTCAAATGTTGCTAGAACCTCAACCCTTTCCGTCCTTTGGTCCACTTGTTTTTAGGTCTTTGGTTTGTTTTTAAGTGCCTGGTTTCTCTAATTCTTCAAGTATGTCTGCTGTTATTTCCCTCTAAATGTCCTCTTAATACTAGTTTATTTATTATTAGTTTTGCTAGTGTCACTAGCTTTTTAACCTCGAAGACATGTAAGGTAAGGTAGTTTTACATGACCTGGTGGCTAAGGTAATTTTTTAAGACCTTAAGGGTAAGGTAATTTTTGAAATCTTGAAGCAAAGGCAGTTTTGAAAGACCGAGAGCCTCAGGTGGTTTTCAAGACCACTGGTAGTTTTGTGAGACCTAGAGGGTAACATATAGTTTTCTAAAACCTGGAGGGTAAGGTGGTATTAAAAACCGGAATAGTGAGATAGTATTAAACCCGAATGGTAAGGTAGTTTCCAAGACATGTAGAGTAAGATGGCTTTCATGGCGTTGAGAAAAATATGGTTTTCCTCTTGACTTCCGCCACCCCTTATGAACTCTTATGAGGTTCATTAACCCAAGAGAGTCATATAGAATCATAAGAATTGGGATCTAACAAACCCCAGTTTGGCCTCGGAGAGTTAACTAAGCTCGTCGCTGTCCCTAGTCCAGTGCTATCCGATTGTACGAAGAACTCTAACTTACGTTTTAACTGTTACTCGGGTTTATTTTATTGTGCTGAACGTGCTTAAAGTATCATTTTATAAACATAGTTATTGCGGTTTTTTACACAGCGGTTGTGTGATCACAGTGGTTATGCCTCACATGAGTCGTTCCCGTAGGGACTAATAAAAGGGACATCAATTTTATACTTTATTGTCACACCTTCAATTAAAACAGAAAACTAACTTAACGATGTAACTTTTCTCTTTACATTTATTACAACGATTTAGTGGTTCTATTGATCTGAGTTTACTTTTTACGAGTGACAATATTCATCCGACGTTTTCGATCATAAAATAACATGAAATGGATGCTAAAATATGTTACGACTTTAAGGTTTTGTCACTGGAGTTACTCCACCAGGTGTTTATAGCAGGTATAACCGTGTTGGTTCCATAAAGACCTTTAAGAAACAGAGGTGAATTTTCGTTAACGTTTTAATTTTTTTTCTCCTACTACCTCAGGTATTTGAGCAAGGTACTGTGTTTGAACTATAATTCGAAACATAAAATACAATTAAACTGTAATTAAATGTTTTTGGGGTTTTAAAGTCATTAGTTGTTTTGACAGAGAATTTGTGGTATAGACTCACCATGGTGTTTAATAAAAAAACACAGTTTCGACTTTACGTTATCATCAGAGCTGTTTACAGACTCCAGTTGTTGTTTACTGCTGATTACAGTCTGTAAACAGCTCTGATGATGACGTAAAGTCGAAACCGGTCAATTAATTTTTTTTATACTATTGTGGTTGACAATATATCTATTGTTTTTAATTCTAGTGTGTGTTTTTTATTAAACATATTGTTGGGTTTAAAGTATGAGATTTGAATTTTAAATCATTGAAACAAGGAATAAACGATGAGGAGAGAGATTGGGGAGAAAATAGCATTTAGGTATTGATGGACGTTAAAAGGGATAGAGTTATGAGAAGTCTATAACTCATAACAGACTCTGGTACTTGAACCTTCTTTGAATCCAGCATTCGTCATACAATGGACATGACGAACTAACTTAACCCTCAATACTTTAGGGCATACTTCAGGTTTTTTTTGCCCCAAATACTTTAAGGGCATTTTCCCCACCAAAAGGTGGGGGAAAATCAAAAAATTGTTGATTTTTTTCTCACAAAAGTTTTTAAAATATTTATTTTCTTCATTTAGTACGGCAGGTAGATAGGGACAATATTGTGTTCACTAAGTTTGTTACTTCTTTCGATATGATGACCCCTCTGTTAAATATTATGAAATTACAACACAATAATTGAGTCAATTAATCAATGGCAAAGGTAAATAATCATAAAAAAACCAAGAGATCAATTAGACTAGGGAAGCGCCGCAAAACCGATGTTTTATCATTAATATCCCTTTCATGCATTTTTATAACGTTTTCAGACGGTCTCATCATGCTGTCTGTCTATATGTGAGTGTGTCACGCATATCTCCTGCTATGTTCAGGCTAGAGAGTTGAAAGTTGGCAGATAAATCAGACTAATTTATTTAGCTGAATCATCAAAAATTAAATAAAAAAAATCAATAAAAATCGAAACTTTGACAAAATTGTACATTTGTAAGCGGTAAATCCATCTACTTAATTTTATTTTGATATTGTCCACTATTTCAAAAATCTTGGCTATTTAATTTTCAAACTTTGACTGTCTATAACCTCTAATTTTCTTACTTTTTTAGCGAATTTTCATCCTCCCTACTTCAGGCTCATTTCGCTTGTCCTCAGAATATAAAAATTACCAAACTTATACAGCAACACACTTCAGGCTCGCTTCGCTCACCCTCAGATAGGGAAATGAAACGTTCGTTTCATTTCCAGTGGTCACCAAACCACGCTCGTTCCTTTTTAACGTATATGATCCAACAACAATAGTTGATATACTTGTCGTACTCAAAACGAAACTTTATACGAGGCCCGTATTCAAAGACGTTTTCCTAACATTTTCCTAACATTCTCCTAACTTTTTCCTAACATTCTCTTAACACCTAACTTTTTCCTAACATTTTCCTAGCATTCTCCTAACATTCTCCTAACATTTTCCTAACACCTAACTTTTTCCTAACATTCTCCTAACATTTTCCTAACTCCTAACACTCACCTTAGGTTTAGGTAAGGGAAATGTTTTTAAGCCACGAAATTTAAATGATCGTTCCCGTGTTTTAAAAGTCATTTAGAGGCTTCGCATGATTTTTTTTAGTAAGAACCTAAGGTAGTTAAGTCAAAAAGTGATGCCATTGTAAAAAACGTAATATATCGCAAAATATCAATGCTATTAACTTATTACCTGGATTTATGACACACTTTGTCGTATTAATAACTATCTACATAAATTTATATAATATAAGTTACTGTTAATCCACTTACCTTACTATTAGGGAGTTTACCCTGAAATTCTTTTAACACAATCAGATTTTTTATTTTCTATGGTCTGTTTGTGGCGGGCTATCGATTCAAAGAGGAAATTCAGTTGGTCCGGTGTGAATAATTCAGCCATTATTATACCAAAACAATTTTACACAAACAAAAATGAATTTGATGACAAAATACGAAAAACAAAATTGTGTAAATGATTTAACAAAATGAAAACAGTGTTGCTCTGATTAACAGGTCTTCATTTAGACACCTTTGGATTCGCACAACCTGGTCCACGTTTAAACTTAAAACGCTTGATACTGCTTTATTTATGAAAGCTGTTACAATAATTGAACATTGTATTTGTATTTGTATTTGTTTACTGAAAACATATGTAAATAAAGTTTCTAATATATTTAACATTCGCCAAAGCAAGGCCGCATTGTTGTTTATGACAAAGTGTGTCGTAAATCCAGGTAATAAGTTAATAACATTGATATTTTGCGATATATTACGTTACTTACAATGGTATCACTTTTTGACGTAACTACCTTAGGTTCTCACTAATAAAATCATGCGACTTTTAAAACACGATAGGAGAATATTAGGAGAATGTTAGGAAAATGTTAGGAGAATGTTAGGAGTTAGGAAAATGTTAGGAAAAAGTTAGGAGAATGTTAGGAACATGTTAGGAAAAAGTTAGGAAAATGTCAGGAAAAATTTAGGAAAATGTTAGGAAATAATTAGGAGAATGTTAGGAAAATGTTAGGAAACGTCTTTGAATACGGGCCTTAGTGTACTTATTTATTACATAAAGGCATAAAAAAATATATTATTTTATACCTTTATGTCATAAATAAGTACACTAAGTTTCGTTTGAGTATGGCTTATTTATTATATAAAGGTATACACTTGTACTAAATTTCAACTCTATTTGAATATTTCCCAATTTTCTTACATTTTTTTAAATACGTACACAAGTCATTCGATAACATTTTACGCTAATGCTGATAATGAGATGAAACTTGGAAAATAAGTTATTCTTATACATGACTACATGCGTGCCAAATTTTAAATTGATTGCCTTATTTTCCACGTTTAAAGATTTATGAAAGTTTTGTTGGTAAATGAGATAAATGAGAAAAAGAAAAAAGTGAAATATTCTATAATTGTTTTTAGGGTTTGTTCCATTTTACAAATTTATTTCGATTGTAAATGGTCCAGGGCCCCGTTTCACGAAAGTACGTTTTGTATGCTGCAAGTTTACTAATAATTATAAGAAATTTGTTTATTAGCCATTTCCAAACAATTTTATTAAAAAACACTAGTAGGTTACAAGGTATTTTCTTAAATCTCCTAGGAACCAAGCATATTTGTGTCAAACTCCAATCAAATATGATTATCTCCCCCCCAAATTTTACAAACTATTGTGCAAAACAACTTGTAACTATCTACAAGTGTCAAAATTGAGTGTTTCACGAATATCAGAGTTTTGTAAACAATGTGTCAAAATATTATTAAAACCCAGTTTCATTCATATGAGTAAATTATTTCAAATGCAATTATTTCTAAAATACGAGAAGTTATATTCATAAAAAACGTTTTACGAACTCATATTGAGCACTAGATTACTAATAAACTTAAAGTTAGCGATAAAAACTAAGTTTTAATTAATAAGATGAACTTGTAGCTCAGTCTATTTAGGATCAGACTTGGGTAGAAATTTCACAAGTGAATTTTACAATGTATTATTATAAACAAGGAAATATTGTTTATTAAATAGAAAAATGCTACAAATCTACAAGTGTATCCATGGTAACACGTGTAAATTCGTCATTACAAGTTACTTTTTACAAATTTTTAGTTTTACAAATTTTTAGTTTTACAAATTTTTAGTTTCTACAAGATTTGTACTTCAGTGAAACGGACCCCGGAAGGTATAAAGAATACCAATAGATGTTTCATTAGAATAGTTGTTTAATTTTTAAGGAAAGCGACAGCTTGCTTATCCTTAATAATTCTTCATTTTAGCATGCTGGCGCTGGCATAATGAAAGAGAATAGATCCGCAAGGTATGAAGGAAGAAGGGACGCGTTGTGGTTCAAGTCTCCCTCCTTTGCATGTTTGTATCATAAATCATAATAAAACAAGCAGTATGGGGGAGTTTCAGTTATTATTTCAGTTCTGTTTCAGTTTATTTTGAATAAACACAGTTATACCAAATATGTTTTTCCTTTATTTATTCCTTATACCGGGTTGAACTCTTCAGTTGCACTAATATTGAATCTTTTAAAAAAAAAGAGGAAAACATGGTCCCAGACTTTTGATAATGGTCTTTACTCCAAGCTAAGTGACTTGCGAATTCGATTTACCATTATTAGTTATAACTATTATCCGATTATTGATTTGTCACCACTTCTGGTAACTTTGGAAACTTAAATTTGAGCACAGCATATTAATGCCTATTTCGGAAATTGAATTCTTTAAAATTTGATACTAATATCATCGTGTTTCGGTATTTTTGTATGAATCAATTGTCTCAAATACAAACACACCGCACGCATATATATATATATATATATATATATATATATATAATATATATTATATATATATATATATATATATATATATATATATATATATATATATATATATATATATATATATATATATATATATATATATTATATATATATATATATATATAATATATATATATATATATATATATATATATATATATATATATATATGTGTGTGTGTGTGTGTGTGGTGTTGTGTGTGTGTGTGTGTATTGTTTATACTTTTCGCCCTAATTTTTGTTTCCTCCCTTATTTTCACTTTCCCTCAAAGTTTATTTTTCTCCCTTCTAGAGGAAAAGAAAATTTTCAAAAGTCTAGGTGTTTCTCCTTGTTTTTGAGGATTTAATATTGGTTCATTTGAAGTGCTCCACCGGATATTTAAATTTCTTTTTTAATAAAAATTACCATTAAGTAATAAGAATAAAAATTGTGTTATTACTAATTAGTCTCCATTTGCTGTGAAATAATTTTAAAAATTTCTTCGGATGGAACGAGAATAATGAAATTGATTAAATGACGAGCATATTTGGCCTGTAATTCCAGACATATTCATGTCAATAAACCTAAAAACAAACGACACACAAATGTTATAAACTTAAAAACTTACATAAAAGTTATACACAAATGTTATACACAAAGTTATACACAATGTTATACACAAATGTTATACACAAAGTTATACACAATGTTA
>JACMZG010001893.1:4092882-4157882 GCA_018340805.1 Microvelia longipes | reverse complement strand
CGAAACCTATTTTTCGTTATAAAGGGCATCTGTCATCCGGGAAAACTCCCGGGTCCACTATGCACCCGGAGTGCATAGTGGGGGTTTCCCTATGGGCATGGTGGGGGAAACTCCACTATGCCACCCTATTAGCATTATGTTGCTTTTTTTGAGAATTAGCTAAAAGCATGTTTGCTCTCGCATTTCCTGATTGATCAATTATCTTATAGGTTGGTGTTATGTATTTAGAGCATTATTAGTAGCTTAGACCATATTGAAATAATCTTGGATCGTCTTATCGTCAAATCGTTCCTAATTTATACCGTAGTAAATAAAAAATGTATTGCGTTTGCACAAAAATCTTAAATCAGGGTTTTAACTGAATTGTCCGTTTCAGGGGTCTATAAGACCTCCTGAGTAGTTTTTACCAAGTTCTCTGACTCTTTGTGTATACCTGTGTCTGTTATTATCGTGACTCCGAGTATGGGTATACTAGAGAGTTGAAACTTAGTTCGAAAATCCATCTTTGGGTCTAGTTGTGCTATCCGGAAAATATTGAAAATATTATGTATGGTGTCATTAATGACTCAATCAATTTCATAAAGCGAGGAGAAATTTTTGAAATCGATGTGGAATACTACTTCCTATATTAGTTCTGAGAATAAGACCAATAAATAAATCTTGGCGATTCACCAGGATGACATAGATTGATCTTTATTTTCTTGGTTTAAAGGCCAACAGGTGGTTGTTTCTTACTTGGGAAATCATACATCCGTGTATGATTTCCTAATGGCTAGCCTGACACTCTCATCTATACAAGTATCCATGATCATTGAAACAAATCAACCTAGTCAATTGTAAGCAATTGCTTCTTTGTATAGATGAATACAGCATTGATTTCTAATCTCTTTTAAAAAGAGGGTTCTTTTAACTAAATCTGTACGTTTTAGCATCTAAAGATTCCAAAAATATTTTTAAAAATTGGTGTCTGTCTGTATGTGTGGGAGTGTGTTTGTGGGGATGTGTGTCCGCTTCTCATGAATACAGTACAGGTCAAACTACTGAAATTCATTTCAAAGAAACTTGGTACAAAAGTCAAGTCCTACGAGAAGGAAACTTTTGCAATTTAAAAAATGTTAAAATCAAAAAGTAATGCAATTTAGTTAAATTACGGGACGAGTGTATATTTTTAAAATAAATAAGTAACTAAGAAGACTCAATAAGAGAGTAACTAAGTTACGACTACTAAATTTCACTACAATACGATTTGTACGCATTCGGTTTTTCTTACATCACTAATGCTAAGCACCACCGAGCGATGATTAAACCTGGATGGGTGACTGCTAGGAATAAAACACATGATATAATGTCTGAGTACGAGCTATGCGAGTCCAAAGACAAACTACTCTATAACTTAGATACTTTCCATATTCTAAAGACGAACTGCTATATAAATTAGGTAATAATTTCCATATTCTAAAGACGAGCTGCTATATAAATTAGGTAATTTTCATATTCTGAAGACGAACTGCTATATAAATTAGGTAATTTCCATATTCTGAAGACGAACTACTATATAAATTAGATAATTTCCATATTTTGAAGACGAACTGCTATATCAATTAGGTAATTTTTATATTCTGAAAATGAACTGCTATATAAATTAGGTAATAATTTCCATATTCTGATGACGAACTGCTATATAAATTAGGTAATTTCTATATTCTGATGACGAACTGCTCTATAAATTAGGTAATTTCCATATTCTGAAGACGAACAAAGCAAGTCCGAAGTGGTGAGGACGAGCATAGCGAATCCGATAAGCTAAGAAAAAATTCCGAGGTATTCCACAGTTGATTTATTTATTTATAAAGTTAACTTTGTTACTTATTATAAATATGATATAATTAAAATATTTTTTTTATTAAATAATAAAAATATTACAGCTAGATAATAAATGAATAATAAACTGCGTAGGCTTCCGCGGTTGTTGTCATGAAGATTTAGGTCTTCCGGTAGTGACCGCGTCAATGTAGATGAAGAAACCGACGTTTCGCTTCCACTGTGGGAGGCATCTTCAGGGATGTAGGACATCATGGATAGAAACGCAATGCTCTACAAAACTGAACTGTTCAGTTTTGTAGAGCATTGCGTTTCTATCCATGATGTCCTACATCCCTGAAGATGCCTCCCACAGTGGAAGCGAAACGTCGGTTTCTTCATCTACATTGACGCGGTCACTACCGGAAGACCTAAATCTTCATAGAATGCTTCATAAGATGCTTCATAAGATGCTTTCATAAGATGCTTGAAGCTTCACTTTTACCGACTGCTTTGTTTGTAAAAGCTAATTGCAGAATCTGCTAATGATTAAATTGTTTTTTTAGTCTGACAATCCTCATATGATCTTATCTATTATCAAGCAAAAAATCGTTTTATTCCCGTCGCCGTCATAAAATGTCACATCTTTTACTAAAAGCAACTATCGATATAACGTACCAAGGAAGCATTGTGTCGTCCTTACTGTGAAATCATATATTGTCTGTTTCAGAAAGTTTATCTTTTCTCATGTAGATATTATTGAAAACTTGGTTATAGGTTTTCTTAAGATTACTTCACAATTCTCTCTCCCTTCTCACCCCTCCCCATTTTAATCCAACTTTTATTTTAAAAACCTCAAGTTATAACTTTTTATAGCTTGTTAACATCTTGCTGAAAAATTATATTGTGTATTCGAAAGGTCTGAGGATGTAAATTAATCGTAAATTCATAATATTGAACTAAATTACAGTTATTGATTGATTTTCATGAAAATCATTTTGTTATTTCACATTATCTAATAAGCCTGTTAGCCTAACTTAAAAAATGTTTGTGTAAGATTGATTTTATGTTTACCTGTGTCAGAGTTACCATATTTTTGGTAAGGTTAATTTATAGAATTTTTTTATGTAATGGTTCAGATAAAAAGCGTTTAGTAAAGTGTGTTAAGGGAGTCCCGATGGTGAAATGATAAGCACATGCACATGCCATCCAGAAAGTCCAGGTTCGATTCCGGTCGGGGCCTCTAGGATTTTTATGCTAGGGATGAAAATCCTTTCACGTGCCGCCCTTCCAAAGGGACGTTAAGCCGGTGGTTCCGAACCTGTAAGTAATTTTATACTCGTAAAAAATTCCCTGACCCTAAATAAACCTAGGTTAAGGCAAAATTTAGGATCCTTAAATATAGAGCAGTGAAAGCTATAGACACTTATGGTAAAATCACAGATCATTTGTGGATTAGACGCAAAATGCCTTCAACTAGAACTCATACGGTAGAACACAGTCTTTAATCTAAGGGAGTAGGCAAAAAGGGCCCAACAACGTGGCTTACTTGCTAGGTGATCTATCATCTTTCCCTAATTACTATCTCAATCACTACTAAGGCGTGTTTATCAATAGATAAATTAAGTTTATTGAAAGCTTCGTATGCGGTCGTTTATTTCAATAGCTTTTGGTTTGAACTATATCCAAAAGTTTATTGCCTGCATTCTGTACTGTCAATAAACTTGACCGATCAATTAATAGACACGCTTTAGTCTGAACGCTTTTGTGCTTAAATAGCAGTAAAGTGTTCGTATGCGGTGGCTTACATCAAAAGCGTTCAGTAAAGCGTAATGTTGTTGGATTGGTTAAGTTTATTGACAGCAAAGAAAGCTTTTTATTTCATTTTTCTGATCAAAAGCGTTCAGTTGCGTAATTATTCATTGAATGATTAAATTTATTGACAAGAAAGAAAACTTTTTATGTCATCTTTCTAATCAAAAGCGTTTGTAAAGCGTGTTTATCAATTGATAAGTCAAATTTAATAACTACGCAGAAAGCTTTTTATGCAATGCTGTAGATCAAACGCGAGTAAGTCATGTTTATAAATTCATTGTTAACTTTATCAGGATAACACGAGATTTTTTTATAGCTATAATAATTATTATTAAAAGAAATTTTTGAGATTGGTGTCAAAGTAATTTGTTGGATTGAGTGTATGTACTCTCTTTGATCCCACATTGTCCTTGCTTTGAAAAGTTGTTACTTAAAGGACAAGCCTTATTACGATACCTTACAGACTTGTGCAGAAAAAAGACATGTTTAAGTCAATGAATAGTTAATGCGCTGGGGTGTCAAACATGCTTTACAAAGCATGTTTTTATCTCTGCCTTCTTTATAACTTTTCTTTACCTTCCAAACTTTTTCACGCCATTTTTTCTCCTGTTTTTTAAAATACACCATTGAATTTTTTTTGAAATGTGAGAACTTGGTGAAAAGACATTTTTAAAAAGAAAGATTTTATATTTAAGATAAGAAATCTTTTTTAAAGGTATTTTTTGTTAGGAAAAGATTTAGAAGGCCTTTTCTTAAAAAGGAGGTACTTTGTTTACATTCTGCTTTATTATAAGTTTTTGTTTACATTTCGGTTTTCTTGCTTTACCCCAAACATTTATGTTTTCTAAATTGTTTCTTCAAGGAACACATGGCTGGTTCTCTCAACACACGTTCTGTTAAAAGCCGACGTAATTTCAAATGATATTTTTCCTTATTTAATCAACAGTTTTAACATCTTGTTTTTAAATATAGACGTTAAACATTTCTTTCCATTTCCATCTCTCGTTAGAATTTCTCTTGAAATTAAATTTAAAATTAGTCTATTTTTGTTTAAATAAAAGATTAATAAAAGATGCAAAAAAATCAGGTATAGGGGATCTCGGAACTTCCTTTACATCTTCGACATGCTTTCATCTTCAAAATATAGGTGTGACCTTAAAAAGAAATGCCGACTAAGATATTAGCGAATTTTCTTAGTAAAATAATCGATAATGAATTATTTAGCATGGCGGGAGTTCCACTCGGCAGTGTATCCGTTTCAGAGATCCCCGATGAGGAAAAAGTATGTTTCGAAAAAAATGTATTTAGTTTATTTGAATTAATTTAGCTGACCCCGAGCAAGATGCTTTTAGCATCTTAAAAACAATTGAAAAAAATAATCGGCATGCATGGAAATTCTAGTTTTCGATGTGTATTGAGGCTCTAAGACGAATGAAGCCGGTCCGAAGTGAATTTGACCACTCAAAGCTGTTTTCTATTTCCTTTTGCTATTCACTCCTTTTGTTTCTTTCGGTCTCATCTCACATGTCTTTGTACCTCTATAATAATGACTAACTTTCAATTCTTTTAATGTTCAAAATATCTATACAACCACTTCTGCTACCAAGTTATACTAACTCGTCGCTGAGATAATTATTAATAACGTCAAAACCATTTTCCAATAGTTTGTTATAGTTCTGAGTATATCATTAAAATATTTCTGTCTGGCACAGGAATTAGTTTGCCAACTATTCCAGTCAACTTTTACTTAGTTGTTAAACTAATTATACCCTTGGCCAAACCAAACTTTAAATTAAACTGGTTGAAAATGAACTGTAATAGAAAGGATCTGTTTGCTTAAAGTGTGTAAAAATTAATTGCAGTGTTTTTGATTGTGTCGGTTGTTTGAAAAAAACAAATACACCCTGTAGATATGATGTCAAATTATAAATTTAGAAAAACAGAACTTTTTCAAATTAAGCTTTTTCAAGAAGCTTTATTTGACTTACTTCCACTAGCCAATATTTTTTTTTTTTTAGAAAGAAGATTATAGAAATGATTAGTTAAATTAAAATTTATTTGATTATTTTATAATTATAAGGGATTGTAATAATATTTTACATAACTATATATTTCTTGTACTTAATTAGAAAAAATATTAAAAAATCGATTTTGGGTACCTCAGAATTTTCCTCACCGTATCGGATTCGCTACGCTTGGTCACGCTACTTTCCACTTGCTTCGCTTGTCCGCAGAATATAAAATCACCTAATTTGTATAGTAGTTCATCTTTGGACGCTCTTCACTCGTTCTCAGAAATTAAATCATCTAATTTATTTCCAGTAATCACCCAGGCACTAACCTCGCTCAATTATGCTTAACATAAGTAATCTTACAGTAAAGTATACCAATAGTAGATTAGTAGTATTAAATAAAACTACTGACACTTATCTATTACACCAAGGATTACATTTGTACCAAATTTTAACTCAATTTAATAATTTCTTGGTTTTTAAACAAAGTCACGTATACATGCTAATGACGTCATAAAAGAATTGATTCCGGATAGTACAACTAGTCCAAAAGATTGACTATTGTTTCAACTCTCTAGCATAAACATTTGGAGCTACGATAATAAAAGATAGACATACGCACATACAGGCAGAAAACTTTGTAAAAGCACTCAGAAGGTGTTAAACACACTTAAAACGGATAATTGATGTTGTGAAGTCCCAGTTTCGGATTTTAGTGCTGATACAATACCTTTTTTGTATACCTATTGTATAAATGAGGAAAAATAAAAGCTAATAATATAAAAAGCTCCAAAACAGTGGTAACCAACCATTTTACCCATCGGTACCCTAAAATATTTTAATTTACTTCCAGACCCCTCTCCACGTTATATTTATTGCCATTTTTTTGTCCCATTCTTTTTTTTCCCCCGTGTAGATTATCTCCAAGGCACTTAGACCTCTTATAGGTCCATTGTCCCATTCTTGAAATTAATGTAAGAATGTATCACCCATGTAGCTAACAGAGACAGCCCATGGGTAACGATAAACATGCACTTAATCAATGTGGGTCCAACTAAGCTATGGATATTGAAAAAAGGTATTTTATCCTTTTCAAAAATAGCTTATAATGCCTTGCGCTCCTAGATATTGTTTTCCGGGTCTCTTTAAATTTTATCTCGGACCTTTAAGAGTTTTGTGGTTCCTACTTTGGGTGTAAGTAATTAGGAAGAGGTGACAGGTCACCAGGTAACTTCATCAGATACAAGATAGTGTTGAATTTTTGTGTAGGCATGTTGCTTCTGTCCACAGAAGGACTGTGACGTTAGTAAAATTATTAATTAGAAACAAATCGTGCCCCACTGCTAGACGATGCTTTCTTGCTCTCGAAACCATAAGGCAAAAATATATTTTATTATTAGCTACTATTCTGGGTCATAAACTATGCCTAAACCTAGGTCCTTCTGCCGACGCGATCACCTGACGTCGCACAGGCTTAGAATCGCCAATTTAACGTCACGTAGATGTAAAATTTTTATCCCTCGCATAAAAACCCTTGAGGTCCTGTATGGAACCCGGACTGTCTGGTTGACAGGGTCACGTGGAAATCACTAGAGACCCTATCCCAGGTTGGGCACCACTGCTTTAAGATGGTTAAGATACAGTCGCGCAGGTCCGTACGCTTTGCCAACATCGTTTAGAATGCAATATCCTTAATTGCTAATTTTGTGGCTTTGCTTTATGCTATGATCATGGTTTTTAGTCTTGCAAAGAACTTGTTTTAGATATTTTGAAATAAATGCGTATTTAATTGATACTGTACAACTCTTTGCTTCTCCCCATTTATAGTCATCTCTGCTAAATTTGTGTGCTTTTCTTAAAGAGCTTTGGTAATGATTTAATTTTTGATATATATCAGCTCATTTCTTTTTAAATTTAAGAAACTAATTTTTTAAACAGAGGCGACACCGATCAAACTATTTAACGACAGTCCCAAAAAATGAGCAAGGGATGTATTGTTACTCAACAATAGATAAATTCCAAAGGGCATTTGCACCCGGTATTATAGGGTTGTTTTACATTTATATGGTGTGGAAATTGTGAAATGCTTTTGGCGGTTGGTATCAAGATTCGAATCTCCTTGTGCTTTTGATTAATGATGTCTGAGACATATCTCGTGAATTAAAGATAAATCTTCGGAAAATATAATATTCAACCTCTTTTTACTTAAATCGAACTATAATTCGCCCCCTAATCATCGGGGTAGTGTTTAGTAGTTCATACTTAGTTACTTAACTAGCCGCTACTTAATTAAGTACTCTCCAGAGCGGTATTTATCGACTTAACGTCTCAATTTACATGGAAGGTGACACCTTACTCGAAATTGTTTAGTGAACGTTCTTTGGTTTTACGGTTTGTTTCTACGTTTTATCGGCGTTATGTTCGAAAAATAGTTTCAGCGCAATTGACAGCTGATCCTGATTTATAACAGTTTTCATCTATGGTTATAAGCTAGCATACTCAATTGCTATTTTTTGATTCCTCATGCCTATTCTTAATTACATTTTTTGTTTGTTTTAGGTATGTTCTGAATTTTTTGATACATCCTTTTAATCTGTAAGTAGAAAATTGATTTGTTTACCTGTATCATTAATAGTGTGATAATAGTAGATAATGGCATTTAGAAGTGTCAAAGAGATTAAGGGCTATTGGTTCAGAGTTGGAAATATATTTTTCTTTGATTTAAATACATACTTTCATGTAAATATGAACTATTGCGTACGATTTGGCGCACCATGATTCACAAACGAAACTTGGAACATGACGAAATCTCAAAGCCTGTTAAGGCGAAATTTATGACAGCCCAAGTTATGAAGTCTTATTATAGACCATTACGACAAATATATGACAAAGGACTTTCGACCTCTTGTTGCCTTTGTAGCCCCGCGCCTTTATGTTGGTGCTTCGTTGCCTTGTATTAGTGGTTTTGTAAGTGGCACAGTGCAACCACTGATTGTCGAATTACCAAAAGAAGTGGTCCATAACCGTGATGTATTATTCTAAAATTTAAAATAACGAACAAAAAAATCGAAACTAATGCTGATAATAAAATTTAACTTTATTCGTGTGTTTGCTTGGATGATGGATAAAGTTAAACTTTATCCATTTTTTGTTCAATCAATTCTAGTGGTTTATTTAATTTTTATAATATGTACTGAGGCATTATTTCCTTGGTGTTTCAACAATTAGGTTTAAAACATTTATAAAGGTCGATTTTGTATCTAGTTTCATTAAGATACGAAAAAGAAGCGTTTGAATTATCGTGTGCCATTGAAACGTCTAGAAACAAAATTTATATTTTTATATGTCCTTTTGAAAATGGCAAGGACATATTATAGTAAATAAGATGACGACTCTACTTAAATTATTTTGTAGTTTTTGTAGCAATTTGTATTTTTTCTATATTGAAATAAATAAAATGTCAAAGCTGGGTGTGATTTGGAGTTTGGATTCACCTCATGGCCACCAGCATCCTCAGTTCATCAGTTTTAGTCAGTCAGTTCTTGAAATTTTTCACCGGGCCTTACCTTTCGAATCTTTGTTAATTATTCGCGGGTTTTATCCTATTTTAATTGGTCACAGCGGTACAGTAGATGCCCTCTGGTTGTGCTTTGCTCCCAGTTGCTTCGCATCGAATGAAATAATCTTTCCAATAAACGAAATGTCAAAAACTTCTTTTCTGATCTCCACGAAAGGTTTAGAACTTCAATTTAACAAATTATGATTAACCCGTCTTTTTGCAAAACAAAAAGAGAATATCAATCATATTAATAGTTCTGAAAACTGTTTTTTCTGTAAATGATTGATGAAACATAAAGGAAAGAACTAGTGGGAGTTTGTAGATATGGCTTGACGAATAGGCAAACATCATCGCGTCAAACTTTGCCTAAAAAAATTAATGACATTGCCTCAGCTATGCTTAAGTAAATATATGGCGATGCAACTTTATCATTGATGTTTCACTTGACATGAAAATCACTCTTTAACTGATAGATTGATGATGGTGCCCTATATAGTTATTTAACTTTATAGATTGATATGATAGTGAATTGTGGTACTTATCAATGGAAGCTGAGACTTTATTGTAACATGGTTACAATAGTTAATGGTGTTGTTTTAGGAAATTTTCAAAGAAAAATGGGCTTATGAGATAAGGCTCATGAGAGAGGGGGGGGGATAAAAAACGCGAAACAAAAAAATTTTTTGAGACGAGGGACTTACCGTTCAATATATATATATATATATATATATCAACCTCAAAACTTCAATAGTTTTTTGGTTTATATATACGTTATTATGGGATTCGATAACTTTTGAACGCTTTCTCGAATCGAAATGAAACTTGCTAGAAAAATCGACCTTGTTAATGTTCCGAACCCTATTCTTTATAAAATATGTGTGTTGTCATTAATCCGTTAATAATGACTCTGCAGAAACTTCAAAAAATGATTTGATCGTGCTAAAATTTTATAGACATGAACTACATGTACGAAGTTTAAAATTGATTATTAGAATTAGTTACGTTTTTTATTAATTGACATCTATAAAATAATGTAAACAAATCACGTTTTTTATTAATTGACATCTATAAAATAATGTAAATCACGTTTTTTATTAATTGACATCTGTAAATAATGTAAACAAATCACGTTTTTATTAATTGACCTATAAAATAATGTAAACAAATCACGTTTTTTATTAATTGGCATCTATAAAATAATGTAACCAAATCACGTTTTTTATTAATTGACATCTATAAAATAATGTAAACGAATCACGTTTTTTACTAATACATTTGAAAATTTGCTTATATCGCGGTAGTGTGTCACTTACATATACTTTTAATATGAAGAACTGATATAAGACAACAATTATGTGGCCGAATCTGGCTCGTAGCCAGCCAAAACTCGTTGGAGAGGCGAAACCAACCCCGAAGAGGCGTAATTCACACATCTACTAGGGAATTTCACTAAAATCTACTTCGTCAGAGGGGGCGACATTTTTTCTAGTGGGGCCATACCTAAGGGCCTGGACCGAATATGATATTAACAAAGATATTTTTTTTAATATTTTTTTTATTGAATAATATAAATTATATATAATATCAAAGATTAGAAAAGCGAGTGGATTGTGAAGAGGGTGGGGGTAAATATCTACAAAATATCTGACAAATATATGTCATAATCTGATTACTGTCTTCCTCTGTTTTACTGTTTTTCTTTAAACAGAGGAAGAGTTTTTTACTCTAAGGTGGCAAGCCTGTTAGCAGTATTGACGATGCAAAGATCTATAAAAGACTATTTTTACTTCTCATGCAGATTGTAGAGGTGGAAATATGCTGTCACAGAATAAACCGTCAAGTAGATGCATTTTATTGACATAAGACTGGAAATGACAGATGCATTGTGAGAATTCCCCTTGATTTTATATGAATTTAATCCTTTACCCAACAATATTCGTACTACCCCTTTTCTATATTTGTGCAGTATTTCCATTATAATATTGGATTTAATCAAACCTTTTACTAGAATTTTAATATCTTTAGAAAATGAATATCACCTTTATGCTATCACCTAACTTATATTGCAAGCTATCACCTCATTTATATTATTTGCTATCACCTAATTTATATTACAAATTATTACGCAACTTACATTGCACGCTATCACCTAATTCATGTTGCAAGCTATCATCTATATTATATTGCAAGCTATCATCTTATTTATATTGCAAGCTGTCGCCTAATTTATATTACAATCTATCACCTAATTTCTGGGGTTCGCATCCCAGGTTACGCACTTAGTTTATATAAGATTATTGTTCAAATAAATTATCGCCAACTTGAATACATTTGCAGCGTAATGGTTACTATAACCACCTAAAGTGGTTTCCGCTGGGGTTACCTTATTATCCACAAGATTCTAATCGGGAATATAAATAAATTAATTTATTAATAAATGCCCATTTAGGACCTTCCCAGCCTTGAGGGTATTCACCCTACGAGAATAACCTCGGGTGGGTTGCACCTACTATCCTCCAAATTGTAATTAAAGTTTCCTAAATCTTTATACTAGAAATGCTTATTTATATAAACGTAGAGCATAGCCCGGGCTGCGAACTCCGGACCTCCGGTGTCGAAACACAGTGCATTATTAATACAATTACTATTATGTGCCTTACATTGTGTTGTCTCTGAGCGCTGTAAAGCTTTGTTTCTATTCTTGTCTCTTTATTTAGTTAAAAAAACTAGGATGAAAATTTGTTTTAAAGATTTGACTACAAACGGTCCCAGACCTAATCACAATATGATAATAATTACATTCATTTACTTTATATTAGGATAAAAAAACTTTTTCTTTAAATAAGCTGGAGAAAAAGGTTTCAAAATTTGTTTAAGAGATTGCTCAGTTTCTTCAGTTTTAGTTGTGATCCCCCGGGTGCTTCACCCTGGTGCTCCGGCTCGGCTAAATCCTATTCATTTTCTTTATAATATCTGAGTTAATCCTTTAGAAAAGCAAGAAATACCGGAATAAGAAAGATTTTTATTATAAAAAAGGGTTTTTACTCCTGGGAAGAGAGCAAAGGTCCCTGATTTTGAACCCTACTCGAAATTAATTTTTTTAAGAAGTTGTCCATTTTCTTTTTTTCGGCTTCAACGTAATTAAGTAATACGGGTATTGAGGACATAGCAGGATGACCATTTCATTAATAGTCAATGCAGAATTAGTATTCAGTGTTGCCTTTCTATTTTCTAAGACTGGAAACTGATTGTGATAGTAACAATGGACAACTTGTTTACAGTGGATGTTTTTATTATTTTTTATTATAGATTGTGATATACGTTATGATGATATGCATACATGATATGATGTATGTACATGATATATATATATATATATATATATATATATATATATATATATATATATATATATATATATATATATATATATATATATATATATATATATTTATATGAGTTCAATTTAGGGTCTTATGTTTGCCATAGCTCTTAATCAGTGGGACACCCGGAGTATTTTTCATGTATTATATAATCTGTATGACATCCGAAGTATATTTACCATAGATCTTTTGATCAGTGTGACCCCTGAAGTACATAATATTACTAAATTGAAATTCTCTTTCCACAAGTAAATTTTCCTGATTTCGTTAATTTGCAGCTTGTGGTTTAAAATTTATGGGGGGGGGTAGGATTTACCTTGTATATCATGATAACATGAGAAGTTATAAAAAAATATCTTTCTTATCATAAAACCCATTCTTATTCAGTACAAATGAAAAAGGTGTAATGCGCTTTAATAAAATTCCTTGACAATTCTTTTTAAAATTCCCTAAATTTTCCCAATTCCTGGGAATTCCTATTGCTCGTATCTTAGGGTTTATTACCTTGTTCAATTCCTGGTTTCTATCCTATTTCAAGAATAACCTTTAGTTTTAGAGATTTTCCATCTCTTTTTTTACTAAAACAGTTTATTTGTTGTCGCATTAGCATTATTTGAACTAAGTTATATCCTCAATACAGTCATGCGTGCGTGGTTTAGTAGATCATACTAAATATAGGCGTGAAGTGCATGAGTCTTCCGCTGGTGAATATTACTATGAATTTCTGTTCCATCAGTCTATTATGGAAAATATACATAATCTGGAAATGTTGAAAATTCAGTTGAACGTAATGTGCTAACATCCAATGAAATGAAGATTTTTGTGTTTTGGTGGAATTTCACGATGAATCCACCGGAAGACCTTATTTCTCATGACTGTTACCGCAAAACCACCCTGCGCAGTTTACAATGTAATGAAATATTGACTTGTGGTTAAGTTTAGTATAATTTCATTTTTCGGGTAGCTATGAAACTGTTCTAGAATAAATTTTCATTTCCTAAGCGAGGATTTGTAAACATTGTAGCTAGTGCTATTTAACCTTATTATTAATTATGTGTTATTTTTTAACACTTAAACCCGTAGGGTAATATTAGCGTTCTACCCTCACTCAAATGTTACTTAACGAATCCACCCTAGAGTTTGTGCACACTCAATCATCTAGGAAGTACACCCTCCGTACATAGTGGCACATATGACTTGTTCACATATGTCTTGTTCATCTAGCTCAACCAAACTGTACAAACTCACTGTGCAGGTTAGTGTCGGAACCAGCTCACAGTATGCTTAGTTCATCAAGACCAGCTAGACTCTGGCTAGGCTCACCGCTCTGGCTAGCGCCGATTACTAGTTCACTGTGTGCTTGGTTCATGTAGTCTTACTAGCTCCTCTGATCACATTAGTCTCACTTGACCCGACCTTGTTTATAGGTTAAACTGGATAACATCTCATCTTTAACCTATCTCTTCATCTCCTCTAGCATCACTAGACCCTAGCTAGGTGAACGCTCTACCACTGAGCTACCGGACTCGGTACCTTATAATTTTAAGTAACGCTTCAGGTAATCATGTCCGTATGGTAATAAATTCAAACTCTTGATGCGATCGAAGTAAACCGAAAAGATATTGTTTTATACAGGATCTTAACGAGGAATATCCTGAGTATTGCCCCGTGGTTTCGTCATTTGAAAAGCTAAAAATCCTACCATTTCATTGCGTCTCTGCTAAATACTTTACATAGTCTACTTCGGAAATATTAGTAAATGGCTGAGTGATTTCGGGCTCTGTCAGTCTCCTAATATCTTAGACGTTATAAAGCAGAGTGGGACATAAAATCATAGGGGGCCACCAATTATGACGGATGTCATATGATAGAACAGTTCCCAGTCGTAGCATTGCATTTTGCTTATTACATTCCTTTTTTCCTCTCGCACAATTATATTGTCTCGTCTAGAAAAATTACTTTATCTGATACATTTTGCGAGATTGATACATTTATTATTAGGAACAAGCATAGAGATATATTATTAGAGGAGGTATAACCTATATCAATTCATCGAGAAGCGTGATATATCTTTTTGGGGCTCTTTGTAACCTCATTAAAACCGCCTCTAGAAGTGAATTGAGGTTATAATAGACCAATTGTCTACTTTTACACATTTTTGTGTTTAGTATTGTATTTTAGTTCTCCTGTATGAAGTACAATAAATTTGCACTGTTTATTTGATAATATTAATACTCGAAGGTGATTAAGTTACATTTTCGCTGTTTCAAATTTTAACCAATAGGGCCTCTCTAGTAATAATATCTCTATAGGAACAAGAGTCACAAACATAGCCTTGCTTTGATATTGTTATCAATCACTTATTCTTTGGGACGGAAGAATAGTTCTAAATATTAATTAATTCAATTATTTCTCTTCACCTCCTTATAGAGTCTAATATTTCATTTAGAATTATGTACACCTGCACAAACTATAATTAAGCATATTTTATTACTAAAGATTTCAAGTTTGTTGATTTATTTGTCTGTGAAGTACTTTGAAACATTGTACTTAGTAAAGTGTATTATATGGTAATATGACGTCACACTTATTCCTTGTTCCATCATTAAACTGAATCTAATTAAAACATTAGAAGATTCAGTGAATCAAAATATGACTCTGGTTTGGTTAGCACAGGAAGATTGGAAAAGCAAAATCATGTTTCGCTTTCAAACAGTTTACTTTACCCTTAGTAACATGTCTCCTTTTGCCTTTTCCAATTATTAGTAAAATCCATCAACTATATTCAAAATTAGGGTTTCTTCTTGTTTAGGTTAAAAATAGAGTTGTTAAAATTGGAACTATTAAGTAATGTTGTATTAAGTTTCATCTTTGTATATTTCTATCTATATTCATCTCTATATAGATAAATATACAGGCTTAATATATTATTTTAATTAATAAATAATATATTGGTTAAAACATGGTTTTGTCATGCCCATTAATGTCTAATAAAATGTAAATATTTATTAAATATTCATGTGTATAATATATAATAGGTGGGTGGAGTCAGACCTAAAATTATTTTCCTCGACCGCGCTGCTTCATCGAACTAAAATCTACGATGATCCTCAGAAACGTATTGTTGAATGAATATTCAACTGTAATATATACATATAATATATATATATATATATAAATATATATATATATATATATATATATATATATATATATATATATATATATATATATATATAATATATATATATACACTGAATATAAAGAATTTTAAATAGAAACACTTAGAAAAGACTTGCATGAAATTTGGTAACGTTTCGAACTAAGTTCTTCGTCTGACTTGTGTGTCTGTGTCATCAGTAGTGATTGCACGCCGACGGCGTGCGTATATATATATATAATATATATATATATATATAATATATATATATATATATATATATATATATATATATATATATATATATATATATATATAAATTTGTGTGTCTGTGTACATCAGTAGTGATTGCACGCCGACGGCAATTTGTTAAAAATTATATTTTTGTTAAAAATAGATAATAGATATATAAGTAATAATTACTAATTCGTTAAGGGCCAAAGTATAAAACAGTAGATTGCGAGCTGAATAAATAACATATAGTAATGATAATATTAGACGAAGTAATGTTTAATTTATGATGACAAAGTGGTCTCGAGGCCACTGCCCCCTTCAGGTTTCTCACAGGATTATCTGTTAGGGTATTTGTGGATAGGGTTAGTACAAGAGAATTTGGATGATCGATTGAGGATTCATTTAGGTGTTTTTAGCGGGATTCAGAAAGTTCTCGGACAAATGGAACATTAAGGTCATTGTAAAGAGTAAGGTTTGATACATAGAAGGGAACATTTGTGATGTTTCGTAGGGTTTTAGATTGTAGGAATTCGAAGCAGTTGGAGTTGGAAGGGTTGGCAACACCATAGAAGTAATATTCGAAAACATAGAAGAAGTCTTGTGGTGACTTGAAGTATTTTATTTCGCTTTAAAACTTAAAAAGATTGTTGGGATTGGCTGATGTGTGATTGGTTTTAAGATAGTTTAAGGTAAAAGTTGGGGGGAAAATGGTTTGAAAGAGTAACGGACAGGAGACACGGTAATGAAGGTTTTCTATCTCACAGCCTTCATTCATCATCCTTCAACTTTATCTCCGAGTAAATTCCGTTAAACATTTGTAACTCAGCTTCAGGGAACATTTTTTTTCATTTGCATGTTGTGACGTCTTCACGTCATGAATCAAGTAAGCCATGTTTTTTCTTTTCCTCATTTATACCGGTATATTATTATATGTTTATATACTATTGCCTGTACTATTTATAAGCTTGTGGAAAAATTAATGTTTTTGCACTAAAATTCTGAAACCGAGATATTACCTGAATTATCTTATGCAGGTGTTTTTAGACCTCCTGAGTGGTTTTCACAAAGTTGTGACCAATAATACGGCTTGTCCTATTGTGTATCTACGGGTATTATTGGAACAATAATACCCGTAGAACGGACAAGCCTATCCGTAGATACACAATAGGCTTGTCCTATTGTGTATCTACAGGTATTATTGGACCAATAATACGGCTTGTCCTATTGTGTATCTACGGGTATTATTGGACCAATAATGTTAGATATCATCAACGAGGTTTGTATTGTCTTGTTGGGGTATTTCAGTTAGGGTATGCATGATATAGTTATCTTTTTCATTAAAAGTCTATAGACCAAGAGCCCGGACCTGACAAAATGTGACTCATTTTGTACTACTTCAAACCATTTTTTTTTTAATATACCTTTAATTATGAAGGAAAAGCATAGTCTGCCTATTCAGAGTGAAGTCCTTCATATGATTGTGCATGCTCAAAATAAGTGGTTTCCTGTGGGTCGTGTGCAAAACATAAAGAGAACATTTTTTTAAGTTGATTAAATGTTCTATAAAACGAGTGTTTAATCATCAAAATCAGATAACTGCAACCAAAGTTATGGCTTTCAATAACACTAAAGAAATGGTTATTTATGCAAAGTCAGCAAATTTCTTTGGAAAAATATTGGTTTTGTGCATTTTTGGGCATTTAACAAATGTCATAACTTTAGTTGTATTGATCCAATTTTGACAAAAAAAATCCTAAAATAGGAAATTTTATCAACTTTAAAAAAAGTTTTCCTCATGTTGTGCACACGACCTACAGGGAACCACTTATTACAAGAAAACTGGAATTTCTACGATTTTATACAATTTTGAGCCAGTGCATTTATGAAAAGGCTCACCTCTGATAGCAGACAATGCTTATCCTTCATAATTAATGTATATTTTCAGGAAAAATTTGGTTTGAAGTAGTACAAAATGAGTCACATTTTTTATGCCTGGCTCTTGGACTAATAATTAGAGTTGTATATTATGGCTACTTTGATTGTTAGTGTAGTTACTAATAATTTTGAGGGTAGTCTAGTAATGAGTTGAAGATACTTTCAGCCTTTCGGTATGAAATTCTGAAATTCGTGTAATTTGAGAAATGTGGAGAGAATACATTCCTTACCATTGCCAGTTTTGTTTTTAAAACTATTAGATAACGCTGCAGAATTTCCTTTTTAAATAAATTCACTAATAAATTGGGTTCTGAAAGAGATCTCATTATTAACGAACAGAAATGTTTCGGCGTTTTCTTTATCATTGAAGATTAAATCCATTATCATTAAAATTCACAGCAACGCTATTGTAGAGTTACACCTGCGATAGCAACGTCCATGTAAACTTACACCTGTGACAGTAACGCCCATGTAGACTTACACCTGCGACAGCAACGCCCGTGCAGACTTACACCTGCGACAGCAACGCCCGTGTAGTCTTACACCTGTGACAGCAATGCCCGTGTAGACTTATACCTGCGACAGCAACGCCCGTGTAGACTTACACCTGGGGACAGCAACGCCCGTGTAGACTTACACCTGCGATTGTAAAGACGATCCCTTTAAGTCCGTATGCACGTAAGGACATGATTTTGATCAAAATACACTAACACTTTTAATTTTAAAATAAATAATAACGTCCTTAAGTTTAAATCAAACACACTAACAGACGTAAGTAAAATTCCTCCTGTACGTTCATAAAGCAGTTCTCTACTGTTTAAACAAAACATTTAGAACTTCTACTATTCCATTATCGCGTTCTCTATCAGCAGTAGACTCATGATTTTATCCAACTCTTAACGGTAACAATAATAATAATTCCCTTTTAGTGACGAATTGAATACAGTAGGGTCTGAACTTGGTATTTTTATTTAAAATATTGAACAATTTCAGTCTTATTTTTTTGGGAAATCATAACTCTTTTGCGAATTCCCTTCGGAAAAATAAGTTATTACTCTTTTTGGAATTCGAACCAATCACCCCTAAGTTACCAAAACAACGTCTTTACGTTCCGTTGTATCTGTGATGGCGGAAATCTTTGAAAAGTCAGTGTTCTTTATAACCTTCAACTATTTTCATTAGTTTGCTAAGATCTTTCTTTGGTTATAACCCTTCTTGAGGTTGAGATTTTGGCAAAACTTTAGAAATTAACTCTTATCCTTTACAAAGGTGATTCAATACTTATCACTTATTACCTTGCTTAGTGTTAATCCTATATTTTGAAGTTAAAATAATGAATGCAATTTAAGTTAAACATTTTATTGTTGTGACTATGAAATTGAAATACATGAATACTCTTAAATAAAGGCATACTGTAAAATTGGGTGCGGTGATTTTATACCTATTAAAAGAATTTAGGCTGTATGTACATTGAATATTGGCTTGAAATTATCAAGTCGGGTTAAGCATCGGATTTCTTTTTCCTTTTATCTTATTTTTGCCTCTTTTCAGCGAATTTTCTTTAGAAAATTACGGTTAAGGTTGTTCGAAGAAATGGAAGAGGGAGTGAAGAGGATGGATTTACTTTAGCTTCCTGATATCAAATCTACATACCTTAACAAAGTACCTATTGTATGAGTAAAACAAAAGTAACTAACGAAAATTAAGGTCCTCTGATGGTGTCAGCATCCACTGAGGAAGCATCTTCAGGGATGCAGGATATCATAAATGTACACTTAATATTTTACAATACTAAACTCAAATTGGTTCTAATCTCCAATGTCTCATCCACATTCAGTGGTACAAGGTACCACCGGAAGACCTTAATGCTTATTTTATTAACCGCGGCAGTCATGGAAATATATTATATATATATATATATATATATATATATATATATATATATATATATAATGTATATATATTGTAGTATTTTTCATCAAGCTGTTGTTTGAAATACTTATATGTATATGTCATGAACAAATATTTTGGAATAATAACAAGTATTTAATTTAGAAATTCGTACATGTATATATATATATGTATATATATATATATATAATATATATATATATATATATATATATTATATTACATATATATATAATATATATATGTTCTCCCCTCCTCTGTGAAAGAAGTTTTTTTGTGTGTGTGCGCGCGTGTGTGTGTAAAGTTCACTATCACTCTCCATGCCCCAATCACCTGAGCTCATTTTTCCTCTATAAATTCGCAAAGAACTAAGGTACTTCAATGTTTACTACCTGAATATTTTTTTTATTACAAGTTGAAATTGAGATAAGGTTTGCCTGGTAACTGAAAAGTCCGCTTAAATATAGTGCTGTCGTTTTCTCAAATTTTATTTTTTTACGTTTGAACATCAAGAAAAATAAAGATTTATTTTTTTTAATATGTCAAGTGAAAATAAATATATGTCTTTTATTAATATAGCATAAAAAGGTTAAAGTAAATTTGATTTTAATTATGTTATTTAATTTTTTTTCCAATTTATGTTATTATAAGAAATTCAATTGTACTGAATTTTCATTATTAGCATACTTTTCAGGAACAAGCGAGAATGAAAAAAACGTGTTAAATATTTCTGTTAGTACTTATCTAAATTGGTTAGAAAAAAAGTTATAAAAATTGTTAGTGACACTGAGAAAGCTTTAACTTTCCGTCTGAGATGTTTCTCTTCGACAAATTGAGTAACGACGTCTTAAATGCTTGATTTTTTTGACTTTTCTCTTAGCTTGTTCTCCTTGTTTATTCTCTTTTATAAGGACTTTACTTTATTGCTTCCTTATTTTCTATAAGAAGAAGAAGCCAGATTTTTTTTTAATGAAATTCTATTGTTTCAGATGTAATCAAATTTAATTAACTTTCCACCTGCAGATTCCAAAAGAAAATGGGTTCGGGGTTCTTTGGAACTTTTCCTTACCACATCGGATCCGCTACGCTCAACCTCAAATTTAAAAATCTCCGAATTTATTCAACAAGGACTTGCTTCACTCTTCCTTAGATAATAATAAATACAATATGTTTATATCCAGCGGTCACCTATCTATGCACTGGGCTTGATCAATGTCTGTTTAATATTTGTGATCCAACGGCAGATATACATGCTGCATTAAAACGAAAAGATAAAATTTTACAATACGTAAAAAATATAATTGTACTAAATATTAAATTAGATTATTTTCTAAAATTAACAAACAAGACATTGGATAAAAATTGAACTAATGCTGATAATGAAATTAAACAAGTTAAACATTTACATACTTAAGCGTGACAAATCTCAAATTGATCAGAAATTTTTCCAGCGTGACAAATCTCAAATTGATCTGAAATTTTTCCAGCGTGACAAATCTCAAATTGATCAGAAATTTTTCCAGCGTGACAAATCTCAAATTGATCAGAAATTTTTCAGCGTGAAAATTTTCAGCAGCGTGACAAATCTCAAATTGATAGAAAATTTTCCAGCGTGACAAACCTCAAATTGATCAGAAATTGTTCCCATTTTATATATTTTTAATATTTACTGACTCATTATTGTCTTATGTTTTCAATGTCTGAGGACAAGCAAAGCGAGTATGAAGACGTGTTGATTGATTTTTATTTTCTGTGAGAACGAAGCGAACCGAAGTGGTAAAGTTGACCGGCATAATTCGTTTCAGGTGCTAATCACATAAATAAATATTCAAAGTATTAATTACATAAATAAGTATTCTAAGTATTAATCACATAAATAAGTATTCAAAGTATTAGTTACATAAATAAGTATTCAAAGTATTAATCACATAAATAAGTATTCAAAGTATTAATTACATAAATAAGTATTCTAAGTATTAATCACATAAATAAGTATTCAAAGTATTGTTACATAAATAAGTATTCAAAGTATTAATCACATAAATAAGTATAAGTATTTCAAGAATTACATAAATAAGTATTCAAAGTATTAATTACATAAATAAGTATTCCAAGTATTAATCAGGTACCGCATCGTCGTCTCGACACGACAAAGTCTTGACACTTCATAACTTCGACACTTTTCGTGGCAGGATTTTACGTTGTATCGACACTTTAACCAAATCATGTGTCGATGTTACGTCGTGTTGAGACATCGACGTGTCGATACAACGCAGAATCCTGCCAGAGTGAAAATACACACACCCACACACAACACTCTGATGTCCCAAAACTCTATAACATCAACACCCCCTTCACTTTTGTCTGTCGATGTTATGTAGTGTCGAGACTATGACATGTCGAGAAATCGCTAAACTATAATACTGTCGAGGATTTGTGATGTCGGTACCCCGACGGGTCTGGAAATATATATTTTTAATATTTTCACTCTGGCAGGATTATGAACGTTCAGAACAAAAGTTAGTCACCTGACACCTCTGTCCTGATTTTGCGTAAGATCGACACATGTGTCGACGTTACGCAGTGTCGAGACATCGACTTGTCGAGACCCCGGAGGCGACCCATTAATCACATAAATAAGTATTCTAAGTATTAATTACATAAATAAGTATTAATCACATAAATAAGTATTTTAAGTTTCGTTTCAATACGGCATGTATATCTATGGTGTTTGTTGGATCATAAACGTTTAGTTAGGTCAGTGCCTGGATGGGTGACCGCTGGGAATAAAACGTAACTTTTATCTGAGAAAGAGCGAAGTGTGTTTGAAAACGTGTTGCAGTATAAATTTAACTCCGATGTGGTGAGAACAAGTTCCGAGGCACCCCTACCCTTTTTTTAATTCAAAGTTATGCCTTATTATTTTCAGGTTTATGGACAAAACAAACTAATAATATAATTAATATATAAATAAAAACAGATTAGTTACACAAAAAAGTCCTTTTATTTTTAATATTATAATTATATATTATATATTTATAATTAGGATATTATAATATTATATATATAATATATATATTATTATTTATATATTATAATATTATATATTTATATATATTTATTATATATAATATTATAATATATATATTATATATTATAATAAGGACATAATTATATATGTCCTTTTAAAAATAAAAGGACTTTTTGTGTAACTAATCTGTTTTTATTTATATATTGTTTTATTAATCTATTTTGCAAACAGTTAATATTATTTTGTAATTAATAATAACAACAAACCGTAATTGATAATAATTTATTTCTAATTGTTGTAATAATATGTATAGAATTTAATTTTGTTTTCTTATTTCCTATAATAGGATGAAAAGATCATTTGTTGTTTTGACGGAGATTTTGTGGTTTAGACTCACCATGATTTTTAATAAAAAAAACACACTATAATTAAAAACAATAGATATATTGTCAACCACAATAGTATAAAAAAAATAATTGACCGGTTTCGACTTTACGTCATCATCAAAGCTGTTTACAGACTGAACACTGCTGTTTATCAGTCTGTAAACAATTCTGAAGATAACGTAAAGTCGAAACCGGTCAGTCATAATTTTTTTATACAATTGTGGTTGACAATACATTAATTGTTTTTAATTTTAGTGTGTTTTTTATTAAACATCAGGATGAAAAGCGTTTTATTTTTTGCGGTGACACCATAAGTACCCGGGAAAAGTAATGTGTTAGCTCATAAAACCTGAAACCGGGTTTTAAAAAATTTTTGTCACAGCTTCACTTCTTGATGATATTTTTCGTCCAGGGTGTACCGCCTTAAGACTAGTACCCGTTCCGTTTTTTAGATTCCAAAATTGCTCCGTCACTAGTTTATCAACTTCGAGTAATAAAAATGGTGCACTATAATGTCAAAATGTCTTTATATCAAGTGTTGTGTAATATCAACATTAAGAAATAAATAAATACAAAACGAATTAAAGAACTTGACGATGTGGATTTTATTTAAAAAATATTTTTGAAATCAGGAGGACTAACGGAACTGATTCTAACGAAAGTTTATAATTCGATTATGAATACCAATTATAATTGAAAATAAAATTTTAAATTTCGCATCTAAATCGAGATTACGAGTATACTCGTGATTAGCTTTATTAGAACGAATTGAAACTATTCTGATCATGGAGAATCAAGTACAGTCAATACAGCAAGCATCAACAGCAGCAAGTATCGACGGTAGCTGATTCTTTAATATTTTGCTATAGTTCTTGTTTTTGTTGTTTAAGGTTGGATAAAACTAAGTCCGGTAGCTCAGTAGTAGAGCGCTCGCCCTTCGAACTGTAAGTCAAGGGTTCAAATCCGGTCGGGGGAGGATCTTACTATGAGGT
Source organism: Microvelia longipes (assembly GCA_018340805.1). Taxonomy (NCBI): domain Eukaryota; kingdom Metazoa; phylum Arthropoda; class Insecta; order Hemiptera; family Veliidae; genus Microvelia; species Microvelia longipes. Next base: position 4,133,664 of record JACMZG010001893.1, on the reverse strand, counting down.
TATCCATTGCACCGTACCCTCGTAAGATCTTGAATTTAAGGCCGGCCAACCCAGCCAGGATTATATGTGCTTTCCTTGGCTGCTAATGCGCAAATTAATACGAAAACGTAGTCAGTGAAAGTGAAGTCGGTGCCACGAATAACGTATGTGATTATGAACGAAGTGCTCGGTTCTTAAAGAGACATATCCTAGTAGCTTTGCGGAGCTTCGACTTTTGCCTAAAGAATAAGTTAGTGCACACTGACTTCGGTGTTGCTTGAGTAACTGTTGGGTGGCGCTGGACTAGCCAGAGCTGTCAGCCTAGCTAGAGTCTGGTGGTGCTAGAGAAGCTGATAAGATTGGTGAGACTGGTTAAACGAGTAGTAAGACTAGATGAACTAACCACACTGTTAACTTGTAGTCGGCGCCAGAGCGATGAGCCTACCCAGAATCTAATTGGTCTTGATGAACTAGACAAGCTGTGAACTAGTCGCAGACACTAGCCAGAGCGGTAAGTTTGGATAGAGTCTGGTTGGACTAGATAAGCTGAGCACTCTGTGGATTAGTCAATTGTGCTGACATGTAATGAGGGTGTGCTTCTTTGATTATAAATGATTGTGTGTGTACAAACTCTGGGGTGCGTTAGTTGAGTGAGATTTAAGTGAAGGTGAAATGCTATTATGATCCTACAGGTTTAAGCGTTTAAAAAAAATCTTAGATAGGTAACCGGTGGAAATACAACGAATGTATTTACTGTCTGAGGACAAGCGAAGCGATTCCAAAGTAGACAGGATAAGCGTAGTCAATCCAATGTGGTGAGAAAAACTAAAATCTCACTCAACTAACGCATCTCAGAGTTTGTACATACAATCATTTATAATCAAGGAAGCACAACTTCATTACATGGTGGCACATCTGACTAGCCCACAGTGTGCCCAGCTTATCTTGCCCAACCAGAATCTATTCCAAACTCACCGCTCTCGCTAGTGTCCGCGACTAGTTAGATCACAGTGTGTCTAGTTCATCAAGACCAGCTAGATTCTGGCTAGGCTCACCCTCTGGCTAGCCGACTCATAGTTAACAGTGTACTTACTTAACAGTGTCGCGCACAAGCCTTGTTGAGCTTATGCGACACAAATGGTCAATATATACTATTTTATTTACATATATTGAATATAATAATTTTAAACAGGTATGTATGTATAAATAAACGATTTATTTATAACTTATTATTATTGAAAGTTCAGAGATACCCCTTACCACATTTTTTAAAGTGATAAAAGTCTATAAAACGATTAAAATACTTTACATTTAGTCTGTTGTGTGCGTTAGACAAAAACACATCGGAGAGAACACATCGGGGTTATTTGATTCGTGAGCAATTAAACCCGGTTGAATTGGTGCTCTATCTTTTTTGTTTTTATCTCTTTTCATTCTCGAATTACGCTAGTGAACAATTAAAAAAAAACGAAGAAAATCGAAGTTGGGTTTTATTTATACCTATAAAGGGTTTGATGTGGTTAACCGCATCCTATTGTTACCTGTTTTTATTTTGTTTTATTTGGTTTGAATTTTCAATTGATATTACTATTTACTTTTAAATTACAGAGAGCGAGATAATTTGTTGTAATCGTTATTTGTTTTTATCAATTTATTGGTATAATTAGAGTAGCCCTAAATAAAGTGTTAGTGACTTTAGTGAATCATAGGTAGTGATGGTAGATGAGGATACCGGTGGTATTGGTTAACACGTGCGCCTGCTACTCAGACCCTCCGGGTTCGATTCTAGTCAGAGCCTCTTAGATTTTCATGCGTGGGATAGAAATCCTATCACGTGTCGTCCTTCGAAAGAGACGTTAAGCCGGTGGTTCCGAGTCTCTGCGATGTCAAATACTCTTTAAATATCCCTAACCCTAAACCTGTGAAAGGATGTCTAAAAGGATTTAAATTTCTAATTTACAGTGTCCTAATTATGTTATATCTCATTATCAACATTAGACCAATATTTATCGATTGACATGTATAAGTGTTTAAAACAATATTTAAATTCTAATAACAATATCATTGAGTCAAAATTTAGTAAGAGTGTATTTTTCTAAGTAATAAATCATAATTTAATTCCATTTCAGTTTGCCTAGAATGCATAGGTTTTTGTTAGATCACTAATGCTCAGCAGCATCGAGCGAGTTCAGTTACTGGATAGGTGACTGCTGAAAATAAAACTTATTACTGTCTAAAAAGAAACGAAGCTATTCCGGAAACGAGCTATAGTATAAAATTAGTTGATTTCTATATTCTGAAGACTAAAAATCCAAGAGGTCATGTCATCAGGCCTATCAAGCCATATCATCATGTCTATCAGGCCATATCATCAGGTCTATCAAGCGAAATTATCAGGGTATATCAACATGTCTATCAGGCTATACCATCATTAAGTCTATCCGGCCATGTTATAATGTCTATCTGGTCATATCATCAGGCCTATCAGGCCATATAAGCATGTATATCAGGCCATATCATCAGGTTTATCTAGTGAAATTATCAAGGTTGATCAACATGTCTATCAGGCTATACCATTTGGTCTGTCAGGCCATATCATCATGTCTATCAGGCAATATCATCATTAGGTATATCCGGCCTTGTTATCATGTATATCTGGTCATATCATCAGGTCAATCAGGCCATATTATCATGTCTATCAGGCCATATCATCAAATCTATCAGGGCATATCATCAGCCCTATCATAACTTTCTACTTGTTTATCCTTTATTTTATGAGTGTTTCAACATTTGTTTTAACCAGTACATAAAACTTACGAACAAAATTATGTTTAAAACATATTTTCAGCCTTTCCCTCTAATTAGGAGTTACTTAATAAGTTTTGCATGCGATGTCAAGTTAAAACTCGGAGCTGTCCTAAACTTGTAAAAACTCTTTCCCCTCCAAAATTTTTTTTTTCACCAAACAGCCCCCCCCCCCTAAATCCTCTTATCTCAATATTATGATTCTTGATGTTATAAACATTTTTATGTTATTTATTCGTTTAAACTGTTTAATTCGTTGCCGCATTGCGTTTTGTTTATAATTTTTTGTTTTTATTATTTGAATGTAATCATTATTTTCTTTATAATGCATGTAGAAGAGTCGTAAAATGCTTTTTTTAAAAGAACAAAAGCAAATAATTTGTTCAATCTTAGTCTTTGACATTCTATTTGTTCAAAGCACGAAGCATTTGTACAATAATAATAGTAATAATGAAATATGCGTATTGCGGACTGATAATCACAATACATTATTTACACAAAGCAAAAATAAATTCTTTCATTTAGATAGTGCTCGCATTAAATGTATCTTGAAATATTTTGTTTTTCCATCTATTTAAATCTTAATCTTACGCTTTCTATTCTATGTTTTTGTTTTCTTGCTGTTTTTAAATCTATTTTGACTGTCAAATTCTATTTATTTGAACCATAAAATCTATGCTTCTTCTTTGTTTTCATTTCGTAAATTTTAATACCATGCTTCTATTTCTGTTTCAGGTATGGACTTACTTTTTACATTCTGCTTATATTTTTCTCTTCATTGTTATAGTGAGCATTAGGTGAGTAATGAGACATTCAATAAACATATAGGTATAAAGTTATACGACCCGAAGTTGTACCATTAAATGTTAGAGGAATCAGTTATACGATCCAAAGTTATGCGACCTAAAGTTGTTGGACACAAAAATTATTTTGTGTCCAAAAAAGTATTTTGTATAACTTTGAGTACTATTAAGTACTGAAAATTATATATAATAAGGCTCAACTTAATTATACGACACAATATAATAAGACTCAAAGTTATACGACTCAAAGTTTTGCTACTCAAAGTTACACGAGTCGATGTTATACGACTCAAAGTAATACTACCCAAGGTATACGACCAAAGTTATTTGACACAAAACAGGGACTCAAAGTTATACGACTCAAAGTAATAACCCAAAGGTATACGACCAAAGTTATTTGACACAAAACAGGACTCAAAAGTTATACGACTCTAGGTAATACAACCCAAAGGTATACGACCCAAAGGTTATTTGACAAAACAGAGACTCAAAAGTTATACGACTCTAGGCAATACAACCCAAAGGTATACGACCCAAAGTTATTTGACACAAAACAGAGACTCAAAAGTTATACGACTCAAAGTAATACAGCCCAAAGTTATACGACCCAAAGTTATTTGACACAAAACAGGGACTCAAAAGTTATACGACTCAAAGTAATACAACCCAAAGGTATACGACCCAAAGTTATTTGATACAAAACAGGGACTCAAAAGTTATACGACTCTAGGTAATACAACCCAAGGTATACGACCAAAGTTATTTGACACAAAAGGGACTCAAAAGTTATACGACTCAAGTAATACAACCCAAAGTTATACGACCAAAGTTATTGACACAAAACAGAGACTCAAAGTTATACGACTCTAGGTAATACAACCCAAAGTTATACGACCCAAAGTTATTTGACACAAAACAGAGACTCAAAAGGTTATACGACTCAAGTAATACAACCCAAAGTTATACGACCCAAAGTTATTGAACAAACAGGGACTCAAAGTTATACGACTCAAGGTAATACAACCCAAAGGTATACGACCCAAAGTTATTTGATACAAAACAGGGACTCAAAAGTTATACGACTCTAGGTAATACAACCCAAAGGTTATACGACCCAAAAGTTATTTGAACAAACAGAGACTCAAAGTTATACGAAAGTAATACAACCCAAAGTATACGACCCAAAGTTTATTTGACACAAAAACAGACTCAAAAGTATAAGTTATACGTAGGCAATACAACCAACAGTATACGACCAAAGTTATTTGACACAAAACAGAGACTCAAAAGTTACGACTCAAAGTAAATACAGCCCAAAGTTATACGACCAAAGTTATTTGACACAAAACAGGGACTCAAAAGTTATACGACTCAAAGTAATACAACCCAAAGTTATACGACCCAAGTTATTTGACAACAAACAGGGACTCAAAAGGTTATACGATTCAAAGTAATGCGACCCAAACTTTCTTATACGACCCCAAAGTTATTTGACACAAAAAATAGGACTCGAAGTTATACAACTCAAAGTATTGGAACACATTACATTTTGTCGGGTACAAGAGTGAAGTTGTGTACAACACCCAGGACTAGTGGTTATTTTATCGAATTTGCTCCAGACAATTTGCCATACTTTATCATGTTATATCGAACGCTTACCTGCATCCGCAGTTTTCTTATACTAACATTGAAGCAAGTAGCATCCCAATATACCTTAGAGTAGAATTTAAATATAAAAAATAACGTTATGAAAAAAAAAAGATGAAACAGTAAAGCTAAGAGGAGAAACTTATTTTTAAAGACACACAGGGACGTTTTCAAAGTCTCCTGGGTTCTCTGAGATAAGATTCTCTTAGGTTTTTTCCGTTCTCTCTGCCGTAGAATTCAAACCAATATCCTCCTCGTTTTTCAACTTGTTTCGCCCTTGATGTCGTTTCAACATCTAATGCTTTAAAAATCTACGAATAAAGAAAGCAACTATTCCCTTATCTGTTTGACAGAAAGCTACATTATTGTGTGTTGAAAAGTGTTAAATTTTAAAATAATAAAAAAAAAACAAATCTCCTGACTTCTATCCAAATCTCGAAACAACAAATGGTTATTTTTTTTAAAGTCTTTGTTGTTATCTCGGGAAAGTGAATAAAAAAAATGTAATAAGTCGAGGAGCTTTTTTGTACCATGTTGTCATTTTTGGTCCTTTCTCGTTTTCTCCCGGCGATTTTTTTAATGGATTTTGGTACTTTTTGTAATTTTTATGGTCAGTAATTATCTTTAATTACCAAGACTTGAGAGCTGGCCTAAAACTCTCACTATACATAATTTGAAAGGATACGTGAGAAACATTATGTTCCCTGAATTTGTTATAATAATATATCATTTGATACTACCGAGTATTGCGAAACATAAATAGTTGACACTTTATCTTTACTTATAATATAATGTATAAAATATAAATTAATATAATATAAATTCAACCAAAGTATAGTAACTGAATTAGCTTGTTTTTAATTGCCCCAAAGCCTGAATTGTACAGGCGTTGAGAAAATTCTGCGTGCTCATAGTATATATTTTATGTTTTTTCTCGAATGGAAAAGGTCATACACACAATTTATATATACTACATAATACATATATATATAATTATAATATATATATTATATATTATATATATATATTATATATATATATATATATATATATTATATATAATTGTAGGTAGTCGTTATTTGATTTATAGTACGACACAAAGCTAAAATCAGTTAACAGTGTGTGATATGAAGAACCAATAAGGTTGGTCTGATTTGAAATTGAGGGCGTGTTTGAACATCCATTAAAAACATCCTCATTGGCTCCCTCGCAGTCAACTGATTTTAGCCGTGTGTCGTACTATACAAATTTAAGTAAAACCGTTGCTGCTATTATGTCGGATTATTTGTTTGCAGAAATTCTAGATACATTAGCTTATTCTTTTTAATAAGTCATGATATTTATGAATATTTTTCATATTTATTTTCTATTTTATTTTTTTTTTTTTTTTTATTTTATTTAACAGTACTTGTTGTTTTTTTTTAAAAAGTTGTTGGTGAGATTATTATTGTTTTTGCTACGCATTATTTCCCTAATTTCTACCCTTAAAACGAGTGTTAGCATTTCTAAAAAAGTACACTGTTGTGTCTTTTTTTCGTTTCTTCTTTTGTTTTTTAAAAAGAGGAAAATTTATCCTCGAGGCGTTGACAATGATGAAGTAAAACAAAATGAGAAAAAAGGGGGCGAAAAAAAGAGAAAAACAAAGACGAAAAAAAAGAAAGAAAAGGAGACATAAAAAAGAGCTTGATGGGACGTAGTGGTCACTCATCTGTCGCTGGAGCAGACTAAAGCTTTCATTGCTTACAATAGGAAGCAAGTCTCGGCCTAAGACATTGTCGGACCTTTGTCTAATCGACCCTTCACTTGTTGTTTATTACTTTAATTAACTTCTCACAGTTGTACTTTAATTCTTTTCGTGCCTCTCTTTCTTTCTTATCTTTAAAAAAGAGTTTTGTAAGAGTGAATATCGGCGAATTTTTTTGTGAATATATGCTTTGACTACATACTTGTAGATAGTACTTGTTAGATTTTGGAGTTAGAGAGGTACAATTTTTTTTTACCTTTTTGTTAAACCTAAGTAAGAAGACACTTGTTTGAGGTCGCATCGTTACCATCCTCCTTAAGGAGGATAGAGAATTTACTATCCTCCTTAAGTTTGTAGAATACAATTAGCTCACTAGATATCACCGAAGCAAATTATGTAAAACAAATAGTGTTTTATTTAACCTGGATTCGAATCCCAGCCTGGCATTTTAACAAGAATATGAACCCGGCCTGGTGTTTAACCAAGATTAGAACCCCTGCTTAGCGTTTTAACCAGAATTTGAACCTTGCCTAGAGTTTTAACTAGGATTTGAACTCTGATTTGGGGTTTTAACCAGGATTTGAACTGGTTTCATTCAATTCAACACCCCACTAAACAGAAAAAAAGTTTTCTGTTATATCCTTTTAAATCGTTTTTCCTTATCGATGGTAGTAACTATACTATTATTTTTACAATGGTCGTATGGAATCCGGAATATCGGATTAGTTTTAACCAATTTAGCATCTAAAAATACATAAACAAAGACCTTCCCCTTGTCAAGAAATTCTAAAGCTTACCGAATTTTCCTACTCCACTTAAAAAAAAAATATCTGCTTCTTTAGCGAACTGTCCCGACGAAAATTCGCTAAAATATATATTGTATTCTGATAAATAAATTCTTTTATCAGTAAAAAATGATCTTTACGGTTTGAAAGAAATAAATAATGTAGAAAAGGAAAGGAGAAAAATTGGAAGATCTCACGGGCCAGTGACCAATATACCATATAAATCTCTATCAGTTGCTAAAAACCTATTTTTCTTGCTTCATGTGATTCAGACTCTGGTTCAATCAAACACCCCTTTAAAATCGTTAGCACTATAGTTCAAATTCAATTGGTTGTTACTTAAACTTAACATAACAAACCTAATAAAAATAACGTATTAAATACGGTTTTTTTTATAGATTCCACCCTGAAGTTTTTTAAAATAAAGTGCTCATTTTAGAGTCTTAAGCTTCTCAGAGATACCCCGCGTAAACGAGCATGGGGTGCTAAGCTAAGTGTTTGCTCAGAGGAAATCAGGTATACCCCGCGGGAACCTTATTAGGTGCTAGCTAAGTGTTTGCTCAGAGAATCAGGTATACCCCGCGGGAACCTTATGAGGTGCTAGCTAAGTGTTTGCTGAGAGAATCAGGTATCCCCCGCGGGAACCTTATTAGGTGCTAGCTAAGTGTTTGCTCAGAGAATCAGGTATTCCCCTGCAGGAACCAATTCGTGTGTTAGCTAAGTGTTGAGGTCAGAGGACTAACTAAAATTACAGGTCTTTATTATTTCAAAATATTTATTAGTCTTTCATCCACGGACCTTAACGGTATTGAATTGCTATTCTAGTACGGGGTAATATTGCACTGAACCATGGCTCTTGTATAGATCCCAACCAACGTGTTTATTTTGCTTCGGTGTATTGGTTTACAAATATGGGATCCGTTAGTTCAAATAGAGAATATGTTTGAATACGCTCCCGCTGTTTGGTTTAACTGAGGCTTTTTAATTATAAGTGCCGACAATTCAATCGAATCTTAACTTTTTTGAAAATCCAATTCAATGTACTACATTGACGTCAATAAAACGAATATGGGTTTAATGTCACATTTATATAGGCAACCTTACCTTTTTCATATCAATATTTATACCTATATATTTTTATATGGATACATGACCTATAGCATCGTCTTTTGATCTTAAATGTAGTTGAAACCAAGTCGGTAGGTTTTTAATATTTCTAATAAATACCTTTATTAGTTGTTGATAAAAGCGATTTTATAAAGCAAGTCTGTATATTAAAAACATTTAAGGGAAATGCTGCTCTAAAACCTATTTAATTTTCTTTTTTTGCTGTATATTTGTATCTTGTAAAAGATGTTGAAAAGTAATAAAAAAAGTTTGCAAAAGCCCTCTAAAAAGAATCAATCAGTTTTAACATATTTAAAGGTTCAATCCCTGTTTACAAGGCCTTATTTCGACTAGAACAAATAGAAATAACGTGTTCTTTTTCTACATCTGTAATGGATCTTTAAGTGTTTACATTAAAGAGGGAGTTGAATTTGAATTGGGCTGGATAAATCGTACCTATTCTGGGATAAAACTACTGTTGCCAGTTAATTGGCAGGTGCAATTAGTCGGGTTAACCATTGACTTAAAGAGTTTATAAAAGCTACATTATGTTGCTTTACAGCTCGTCGTGTAATCGATACTGTTTCATCTTGTAAATAGTTTGCAGCTGTTTAGCGTTTAAACATTTCAGTGATTAAACTGGTTTAAAATTATCTCCTGAAATGCTTTATAAAAGTATTTGAGTTATTTACACGTCTGGTTTGGTGTTGATAAATTGTGTTTGCCTTCTCACTCTCTAATTCAGGGAGGAAATATTTGACAAGCATCTACTGCTTTCTATTTCATCTTGATTCCGATCACCCCCCCCCCTGCCTCTCCCTTGCACTGATTGAGTTGTTTTTGGCTTGGAAAATCAGTCTTTTAAATCCTTCTTTAAGACAGGAAGTCAATATTGACTCCTGAACTGATTTTTATTAGCTAATAAAATTTTTATAAAAGGTTCATTGGTCATTCTATGGCAACTGATCTAAGGCCCTGACCAAGTTTAATCAAGTTTCATTTAAAATATTTAGAATCCAAAAAGTCTCAATGTTTTAGAACCAATCAGTCTCATAAATTATTCGTTTTATGAGATCTTTTATTTATTAAGAACCATTTGTGTTAAAAAGAATCATTCGTTTTATGAGATTTTTCGTTATTGAGAATCATTTGTGTAAAAAAAGATTCGTTTTATGAAGATTTTTCATTTTTGAGATCATTTGTGTAAAAAAAGAATCATTCGTTTTATGAGATTTTTCGTTATTGAGATCATTTGTGTAAAAAAGAATCATTCGTTTATTAGATTTTTTCGTTTATTGAGAATCATTTGTGTAAAAAGAATCATTCGTTTTTATTAGATTTTCGTTTATGAGAACATTTGTGTAAAAAAATCATTTGTTTTATTAGATTTTTCGTTTATGAGAATCATTTTGGTTAAAAAGAATCATTCGTTTTATGAGATTTTCTTTATTGAAATCCTTTGTGTAAAAAAGAATCATTCGTTTTATGAGATTTTTCATTTATTGAGAATCATTTGTGTAAAAAAGAATCATTCGTTTTATGAGATTTTTTCGTTATTGAGAATCATTTGTGTAAAAAAGAATCATTCGTTTATTAAGATTTTTTCGTTTATTGAGAATCATTTGTGTAAAAAAGAATCATTGTTTTTATTAGATTTTTCGTTTATTGAGAATCTTTGTGTAAAAAAGAATCAATTCGTTTTATTAGATTTTTTCGTTTATTGAGAATCATTTGTGTAAAAAAGAATCATTGTTTAATGAGATTTTTTCATTTATTGAGAATCATTTGTGTAAAAAGAATCATTCGTTTTTGAATTTTTCATGAGATCATTTGTGTAAAAAAGAATCATTCGTTTTATTAGATTTTTTGTTTATTGAGAATCATTGTGTAAAAAAGAATCATTCGTTTTATTAGATTTTTTCGTTTATTGAGAATCATTTGTGTAAAAAAGATCATTCGTTATGAGATTTTCGTTTCTTGAGAATCATTTTGTGTAAAAGAATCATTCGTTTTATTAGATTTTTTCGTTATTGAGAATCATTGTGTAAAAAGAATCATTTCGTTTATTAGATTTTTTCGTTTATTGAGAATCATTTGTGTAAAAAAGAATCATTTGTTTTTATAAGATTTTTCGTTTATTGAGAATCATTTGTGTAAAAAAGAATCATTCGTTTTATGAGATTTTTCATTTATTGAGAATCATTTGTGTAAAAAAAGATCATTCGTTTTTTAATTAGATTTTTTCGTTATTGAGAATTTTGTGTAAAAAAGAATCATTCGTTTTATTTGATTTTTTCGTTTATTTGAGATCATTTTGTGTAAAAAGAATCATTCGTTTTATTAGATTTTTTTCGTTTATTGAGAATCATTTGTGTAAAAAAGAATCATTCGTTTTATGAGATTTTTTCGTTATTGAGAATCATTTGTGTAAAAAGAATCATTTGTTTATTAGATTTTTTTCGTTTATTGAGAATCATTGTGTAAAAAGAATCATTCGTTTTATTTAGATTTTTTCGTTTATTGAGAATCATTTGTGTAAAAAAGAATCATTCGTTTTATGAGATTTTTTCGTTTTATGAAGATTGTGTAAAAGAATCATTCGTTTTATTAGATTTTTCGTTTGAGAATCATTGTGTAAAAAAGAATCATTCGTTTTATAGATTTTTTCGTTTATGAGAATCTTTGTGTAAAAAAGAATCATTCGTTTATTAGATTTTTTCGTTTATTGAGAATCATTTGTGTAAAAAAGAATCATTTGTTTTATTAGATTTTTTCGTTTATTGAGAATCATTTGTGTAAAAAGAATCATTTGTTTTATTAGATTTTTTCGTTTATTGAGAATATTTGTGTATCTTCGTTTTATTGATTTTTTTCGTTTATGAGAATCTTTGTGTAAAAAGAATCATTCGTTTTATTAGATTTTTTCGTTTATTGAGAATCATTGTGTAAAAAAGAATCATTCGTTTTATGAGATTTTTCGTTTATGAGAATCATTTGTGTAAAAAGAATCATTCGTTTATATTAGATTTTTTCGTTTATTGAGAATCATTGTGTAAAAAAGAATCATTTGTTTTATTAGATTTTTTCGTTTATGAGAATCATTTGTGTAAAAAAAGAATCATTCGTTTTTTTGATTTTTTCGTTTTATTGAGATCATTTGTGTAAAAGAATCATTTGTTTTATTAGATTTTTTCGTTTATTGAGAATCATTTGTGTAAAAAAGAATCATTCGTTTTTATGAGATTTTTCATTTATTGAGAATCATTTGTGTAAAAAAGAATCATTCGTTTTATTATATTTTTTCGTTTATTGAGAATCTTTGTGTAAAAAAGAATCATTCGTTTTATTTGATTTTTTCGTTTATTGAGAATCATTTGTGTAAAAAGAATCATTCGTTTTATTAGATTTTTTCGTTTATGAGAATCATTTGTGTAAAAAAGAATCATTCGTTTTATGAGATTTTTTCGTTTATTGAGAATCATTTGTGTAAAAAGAATCATTTGTTTTATTAGATTTTTTTTCGTTTATTAGAATCATTGTGTAAAAGATCATTCGTTTTTATTAGATTTTTTCGTTTATTGAGAATCATTTTGTGTAAAAAAGAATCATTCGTTTTATAGATTTTTTCGTTTATTGAGAATCATTTGTGTAAAAAAGAATCATTCGTTTTATTAGATTTTTTCGTTTATTGAGAATCTTTGTGTAAAAAAATCATTCGTTTTATTAGATTTTTTCGTTTATTGAGAATCATTGTGTAAAAAAGAATCATTCGTTTTATGAGATTTTTTCGTTTATTGAGAATCATTTGTGTAAAAAAGAATCATTCGTTTTATTAGATTTTTTCGTTTATTGAGAATCATTGTGTAAAAAAGAATCATTTGTTTTATTAGATTTTTTTCGTTTATTGAGAATCATTTGTGTAAAAAGAATCATTCGTTTTATTAGATTTTTTCGTTTATTGAGAATCATTTGTGTAAAAAAGAATCATTTGTTTTATTAGATTTTTTCGTTTATTGAGAATCATTTGTGTAAAAAAGAATCATTTGTTTTATTAGATTTTTTCGTTTATTGAGAATCATTTGTGTAAAAAAGAATCATTCGTTTTATTAGATTTTTTCGTTTATTGAGAATCATTTGTGTAAAAAAAGAATCATTTGTTTTATTAGATTTTTCGTTTATTGAGAATCATTTGTGTAAAAAAGAATCATTTGTTTATGAGATTTTTTTCGTTTATTGAGAATCATTTGTGTAAAAAAGAATCATTTGTTTTATTAGATTTTTTCGTTTATTGAGAATCATTTGTGTAAAAAAGAATCATTCATCCAGTAAGAATGTATAATAATATATACTAGAGATAAGGTTTATATAATATATACAGGTTTAAAGGATGAAAGATATAAATGGTTATCGAATGCTCAGCAATCAGTGCTGAGAAAAATAGTATGTTTTATTTTTTACTTGTAGGATCTATTTAACCAAGTTTAATTTTATGATTTAAATAAGAGGTCCTTATAAAGTTTTTTAATTATAAAGGATAATAAATTATTCCTTAATGAAAGGAGACTGAATTTCTAATAAAAGTATACAAAAAATACTTTCGCTTCCAATGGAAAGTTAGTTAAAAATTAATGAAAGACTAAATTTAGATCTTTATTTTGATCCTTAATGCGATACGCTCCCTATAGTATAATAATAGCCCTATTTATGCTACATATGCCCTTTATATGGGATACTCGCCATACTTAAGCCATACGCGCCCTATTTATGCGATACACTACCCCTTTCTGCAATATATGCCCTATTTATACGATATTTGCCCTATACTTTTGCGATACGCCCTCTATTTGCAATACGTCCCCAATTTATGCGATACGCCCTCTATTTATGCTACATATGCCCTATTTATACGATAATCGCCCTACTTATGCGATACGCGCCCTTTTTAAGCAGCACGTTTCCTGTTTGTGCGATACGCCCCTCTATTTAAGCAATGCGTTCCCTGTTTATGCGATACGCCCCCTATTTAAGCAATGCGTTCCTTGTTTATGCGATACGCCCCCTATTTAAGCAATGCGTTCCCTGTTTATGCGATACACCCCCTATTTAAGCAATGCGTTCCCTGTTTATGCGATAGGCCTCCTATTTAAGCAATAAGTTTCCAGTTTATGCGATACGCCTTCTAAGCAATACGTTCGCTGTTTATGCGATACGTGCCCTATTAATATCTACACGCTATTTCAGTTAAAATATTTCCTATCATAAATTTTTAAGACTAGGTTGAAAAATATACAATGTATTATTCACGGTGAAATAAATAAGTAAATATTTTTATGACGAGAAAAGAAATAAAGGAAGAAAATACAGGTCCTTTTAGAGGGGAGGAGGTGTAGGTTCGGTCACCTGGATATAACTCGGCTCAAACCTTGTCACTTGGAATATTTCTTATTTCATGTATAATGCTATTGTCAGTTTAGTTTTAAATTTAAATCAGGTTGAGAGAAACTTGCATATTTAGTTTGTTGTTTCTTTATTTCTTCAAATATAGCGTTTGGGCAAAGTCGATATATTTTAAACCGCTTATAAAAACTAAACTTGGCTAAAACTATTTACATTTAAAATTAGATTGATCTATTTAAAAAAATAACGGTAATATTTTTTTCCCGCACATGCGCGGTGTAAATTGTTATTTCATTCCATTTAAATTTATTTAGGTTGCCCCGAAAATTTGAAAAATCATAAAACGCGGAAAAATTTGACCGATTGAAATTTGGCACGCATATAGCTATGTATAGGAGTAACATATTTGCCTAGTTTCATCAGCATTAGTTTAATTTTTATTAAAAGACTTATGTACTTGTTTTAAGAAATTGAACTTCAGTATAAGTGTATACCTTTACTTAATAAATAAGTACACAATGTTTTGTTTCACTGCGACAAGTATATCCAAGATTTTTGTTGGAACATAAATGTTAAGTAGCATTGAGCGTAGTCAGTGCTGAATGGATGAACGCTGAAAATGAAACGGTTGCATTTACTTTATGAGGACGAGCGAAGCGAGTCCGGAAACATGTTGGAGTTTAAATTTGACGAATGGTATATTCTGAGGACAAGCGATGCGAGTCCGAAGCAGGGAGGATGAGTGTAGCGAATCCGATGTAATGAGGAAATGTTCCGAGGTAACCCGTACTCAATTTTTAGCTGTAGTTTAATAGTCATGTTTGTTAACAATTAAGTTGTAGACGTACTGTATATTGTTATAGTTTATTTCTTTATTTATATCCTGAGGACGAGCGAAGCGAGTTTGAAGTGTTGAGGTTGAGATTAGCAACTCTGATAAGGTCAGGAAGAGTTCCGAGACACCCCGTACCAAATTTTTTTTGCTACTCCTAAGTTTAATTTTCAAATTAGATAGAAAAGTTACAACTCGGAACAATTGAAGCTTTCTGAACTGTTAACTCAATGTAAGTTCTTACACGCTAATTAGAATTAAGATTGCAACTATTATAGTTTGTAGATAAACTAAGCAAGATTACCTTTGAACGTAATAATTACCTATTCTAATTACCATTATTGACCTGTTAGTATAATTACTCATCAAGTTTAGAATATCTAATCCGACTTGAAAGCAACTTGCAAGAAGTTAGCAATTCATGGAATAAGGGATGATACGATCAAACTTACAAGATTACAAAGGTCAGTTTTGTCATCTTGGGCTATTCGAATACAACTTTAAATTAAAATCAAATTAGAACTTTACATTTTATGATATAAACACGATCGAGCAAGTAGTCCCCGTTGCGTTAACACATGTACCTGTCACCCAAACAGTCTAGCATTTTCATGCCATTGCTGGAAATCTTTACACTTACTGTCTTTTGAAGCCGGTGGTCCCGAGCCTTAGCGATGTCAGGTACCCATAAATGACCCCTAACCACTAAATTTTAAATAAACAAGGTTTTTTCATTTATCCTAATTTATCTAGAGAATACTCTCGTTATATATCTTTGAGGTTAGGCTGACCAAATTTTAGATAAACGTTTTTTTATCCCATTCTTATTCAATTTGAGAATACCAAGTTATGTATCTTTGAGGTTAGGCTGACCAAATTTTTAGATAAACGTTTTTTTATCCATTCTTATTCAATTTGAGAATACTCAAGTTTGTATCTTTGAGGTTAGGCTAACCCAATTTTAGATAAACGTTTTTTTATCCATTCTTATTCAATTTGAGAATACTCAAGTTATGTATCTTTGAGGTTAGGCTGACCAAATTTTAGATAAACGTTTTTTTATCCATTCTTATTCAATTTGAGAATACTCAAGTTATGTATCTTTGAGGTTAGGCTGACCAAATTTTAGATAAACGTTTTTTTATCCATTCTTATTCAATTTGAGAATACTCAAGTTATGTATCTTTGAGGTAGCTGACCAAATTTAGATAAACGTTTTTTATCCATTCTTATTCAATTGAGAATACTCAAGTTATGTATCTTTGAGGTTAGGCTGACCAAACTTTAGATAAACGTTTTTTTATCCATTCTATTCAATTTGAGATACTCAAGTTATGTATCTTTGAGGTTAGGCTGACCAAATTTTAGATAAACGTTTTTATCCATTCATATCAATTTGAGAATACTCAGTTATGTATCTTTGAGGTTAGGCTGACAAATTTTAGATAAACGTTTTTTTATCCATTCTTATTCAATTTGAGAATACTAAGTTATGTATCTTTGAGGTTAGGCTGACCAAATTTTAGATAACGTTTTTTTATCCATTCTTATTCAATTTGAGAATACTCAGTTATGTATTTGAGGTTAGGCTGACCAATTTTAGATAAACGTTTTTTTATCCATTCTTATTCATTTGAGAATACTCAAGTTATGTATCTTTGAGGTTAGGCTGACCAAATTTTAGATAAACGTTTTTTTTTTATCCATTCTATTCAATTTGAGAATACTCAAGTTATGTATCTTTGAGGTTAGGCTGACCAAATTTTAGATAAACGTTTTTTTATCCATTCTTATTCAATTTGAGAATACTCAAGTTATGTATCTTTGAGGTTAGGCTGACCAAATTTTAGATAAACGTTTTTTATCCATCATATTCAATTTGAGAATATCAAGTTATGTATCTTTAGGTTTGACCAAATTTAGATAAACGTTTTTTCCATTCTTATTCAATTTGAGAATACTCAAGTTATGTATCTTGAGGTTAGGCTGACCAAATTTAGATAAACGTTTTTTTATCCATTCATATTCAATTTGAGAATACTCAAGTTATGTATCTTTGAGGTTAGGCTGACCAAATTTTAGATAAACGTTTTTTATCCATCTTATTCAATTTGAGATACTCAAGTTATGTATCTTTTGAGGTTAGGCTGACCAAATGTTAGATAAACATTTTTTTTATTCATTCTCATTCAATTTGAGAATACTCAAGTTATGTATCTTTGAGGTTAAGCTAACCAAATGTTAGATAAACATTTTTTTTATTCATTCTCATTCAATTTGAGAATAATTACGGTATGTATCTTTGAGGTTAGGCTGACCAAATGTTAGATAAATATTTTTTTTATTCATTCTTATTTAATTTGAGAATACTTACGTTATACATCTTTTAGGTTAGGCGGACCAATTGTTATCATAGCAAATCCACTATGTAGTAGAAGGGAAAACTTACATTTTGAACTTTACATTAGACCCAAAACACTCTACTCGAGGTGTTGTGAGAAGAAAGCACTTTCTTAATAAACAAAGAGCCCTAGAAAGCCTAACTGAAGATTACACTCTCTACCTTGTCACTTATCCGCTTCTTTATTAATTTACACCGTAAAAAGGTGAATAAATTCGTTATTTTACTCTTTTCTTTATTTTCCTTAAATTCATAAGATCTCGTTATATTTAGATTCTTAAAAAAATATCCTCTCACACATGTCAAAAAACTTTGTGATGAAAAAAAATTCGCTAAAAGTTGTTCAAGTTCAGTTTTTGTTACCGCTTCCTTATTTAAGTTTTAAATAAAAGTTTTTCATTTTTACAAAACGGCGCCGTGTTAACATAACTTGACATGAGTTGCGACTTAATTTGACACCATATTTTTTTCATCAACAAGGATTTATTATAATGCCTCTATCTAAACATCTTTTTTAAAAGTAACTTTAAAATAAAATTTCATGTTTCTGACAATTTCCCGTTAACATTTTTTTTAGATTAAAACGTTTCTTGTGTAATATTGTTACAACTTTTGTTGAAAATTATTAGATTTGCGTTGTGATTTTACACAAAAAAAAATAAAAAATGTATTTACTAGCGAATTTCCTTTGAAAAGATTTCCCTAATGAGATTTTTTTTCAATTATATGAAGTAGGAAAAACTTGGCACTTTCCTTTTCACGCCAATGAAGGAATCCTTCTATTTGTCGTCCTTTAAAAGCGCGTTAAGGCGGCGGTTCCTTTGTGCCGATAGGTACCAGTGCCTGTCGATGGACTACATTGAATTTGGTCCCGTATAGAATTTTTACCATTGAAGGACATTGAATTGAATCCCAGGGATAAACAGGTACTCATTGAATTGCATTCTGGGGATAATCAGGTTCTTATTAAATGGCATCCCGGGGATAAGTGAAGATTAAATTTAATGAATCCTAAAATATCACAGGATGCTATTCGATGGTCGTAAAATTTTCATTGTGTGCAATTCAATGAAAATCAGCTACTTAGGGCCAAATTTAACTTTTCACTGTTCTAGCACAGGCTTTGTACCTGCAAAAAAACCTAACCCCAAAAACCTAGACTAAGGCAATTGGGGACTCTAAACCATAAATCAGAGAACATATATTATAACTTCATTATGGCTAAAATCGATTGGCCTTAAATTTGGCTTTAACTCAGGTTTGATTAGAGTTAAGCATCTTTAACGATACCTGATATCGCAAAGGCTCAACATTTTCAATCCCTCGTAAAAAAACCTCCGACCGAGCCAAACCTGAACTGTTCTATGTCCTAACGGCTGTACCATCTAAACTCCCATAGTCTACGATAATTGTTTTCTTTAACTAAAGAGAGTGAAGTAACAAAGACAACTAAAAAAAATATTGATAATAATATAAAGAACTAGAAAATAGTGAGGAAAACCACTGACTGCCTCAAATCGATAACTCATCACAGTTTAAGGGTTACAGACCCATCTAGTTTCTTTCTTTATACAGTATTCTACGCGCCGTCAAGTTTGTCACTTTACTGAAAGCGAATTCGGTTTCAGAATGAAAAACTCAATTTAAGTCTATTAAGGATTTTATTAGAGCCTAATTTTATGTCACAATATAAGAACCTAAAATTCTTACAACATCTTAGTTAGCAGTTTGAGAAACGTTTTCACATTTCGTAAAACTATATTTCTAGCTCAGAGAGAGGGAAGGAATAGCAACAAACTTTACTCCTTAATATTAGCTCAATTCTCAAACCTAAATAACGGTCGTAATTAGAGCATTTAACTAAACTGCAAGACTTTAGGTGAATTGACACGGCTAAGTTTTGGACCAAACTAAATAGAGGGAAAAGTGATGATTTCAAAATAGAATGAGAAAAGGAAAGGGGAAAACTTTTCCTACTTTCTCTAACAAGATAGAATAAGCAAAGCCTTTTCTAAAGAACAATATCTCTTGACACTCGGAGTTGTTGTTAAGTTGTTCATAACCGCGCTCAAACATCCTTTGAGTTTTAAAAACATCAAAAACTTGCTAAATAAGCGCTCTGTAATCAAATGCAGCTGTTTTAGTCAATGGAAAGAGGAACATAAACAAAAAGAACAAAAATTATGAAATGGCTCAACGAAATACCAAGTTTAAGAACTTTTCAAATGATTATCTTTTGGTATAAATGTTATTCATCAAGATTTTATGCACCTATAAAAACAGCAAAAAAAGTCCATAGAAAATCAGCAAAGTTTTGAACATTATTAATATGTCTGGAATTTCTTCGAATAATAACACTTATGTTAGAATTAAATGAGTGTAACCTGATGGCTGGATCTGTCAACATCTACCCGGTATATATTATTTTCGTGTGATGAGAGTGTTTAGTTAAATAATTAGTCACTATTATTATTTTCTTTATAAGATACCAATTTAGTACAACTATAATAATTAGTCTTTACACGTATTTTATTTTTATATGTCATCGCTTATCTCAAAACATTTTTTTGATACTAAAATTATTACAGGTTAAATAATTTTATTTCGTGGTTAATAATAGTAAAATAATCAAGGAAACAAATAAAATAAAAAAGAGATAGTTATTTACTTTTAACTTTTTCTTATAGAAATGACGTCTTGCAAACTTTGCAATACAGAAATAGAAAATGTTAATAATGCTGTTGAGTGCTCTTCTTGCAAATCGCAGTATCATTCAATTTGCTGCAAAGATAAAAACTATGAATGTTGGTCAAAAACGCGTGGTGGTGTTAAACGAAATTGGGCTTGCAATGAGTCATGGTGTGTGAAAGAAAACCAAAGAAATCCAACCGAGGTAAATACTGCAAATTCTGGTCCTAGTTCTAAAGCAGATGATAGTTTAAAACCAAATACAAAAGATCAAGACGCAAAAAAAGGCTTAGAAGATAATGTATCCTATAAAAAAGATGACAAGTTTTCTTCAAATCAGGGTTATAATGATCAACCTCTGTCCCCAGCTGAAACCCGTGAGTTTATGAGCACCTTAAAGTCAAGTTTTGATCAAATATGTAAAATCACTGGTCTTGAAACTGCTATTAATGGGTTATCGAATTTATTTGATGACTTTAAAATTACTCTTGATACTCTTTCTCAACGTAACAGAGAACTGGAAGATATAATAAAACAATATCAGTATGAAAATGCGGCCATGAAGTACATGTTTCTTACTCAAGAGGAAAAGATAATAGAGCTAGAGCAAAGAAGTAGAATATGCAATATCGAGGTTCGCGGCGTGCCACCTACAGAAAATGAAAATTGTGAACAAATAATTAAAACTATTGCTGAAAAAGCTGGAATTGAAGTACAAGACAATGACATTCAAATTGCACATAGAGTCAGACCTAAAGATAAGAAGAAGCCTCCAACTATTGTTGCTCAGCTATCTTCTCGTAAGCTTAAAAATTCCTGGCTGGCAAAAATGAAAAAAATCGGTATTACTGCTAACAACTTAAACAATACTCTACCTGAGACCCCAATATACACTAACGAACATTTAGCTCCAGGAAAGAAAGAAATGTTTTATCATGTTAAAGAAAGAGCTAGAGCTGCTAACTTTGCTTACGGCTGGACGAAAGACGGCACTATTATGGCACGTAAAACAGTCGGTGAAAGTATAATGTTTTTTCGTTCGTACAACGATATCAACAAATTACCACCAGCTCCAAATCATAATCGACTTGATCCTCACTATCAGACATTTCTGGCTAAATTGGAATGCGCTAGTTTACTTTCTAGGAATACTCGACCATTGTTTCAAGTACCTCCAACATTTATTCACACATAGTAATCATTTTCAGGTATTCTGTAAGGGTATAAAGAAAATATCTTTCTTCCTTACTATAACCTTTCTTAAAGTTCATATTTATATCTTATTTTGGTATTGTTCTCTTGAAATTAATTTATTTTTTCTAGTTTCTAAAATACAACCCTATAATAATATCATTATGATAGAAAATTTAATTTTTTTAATTAAAGTATTGTGCAATAATTTGCTGTACAAACAATTATTTATTAGTATTTTTAATTATTTAATGATTTATTTAACAAATAATTCTCTAAATTTAGTTTTATGCCAACAAACAATTATTATAAATAATCGTATTTTTGCATGTGCACGTAAAAATTCTGGTTTTATTTTCTTTATTACTTACTTTTTGTATTATTATGCGTACCAAATAGAAACAATCAACACAGCTTTATTTAAGTACAAGTATACCTGTATAAAATATAAAAAAATATTTATATCACTCTTATTATTTCAATAAAAAAAGTTGCAAACCAAACACTGAATTATTAGCTCAAATGTTGTATTATTTGATAGCATGGAGTTAACAGATAACGATGCAATAGATGACTACTGCAAGCCTAACCAAGTTTCAGAGAGTATACAAGAATTTAACGACTTAGTCTTAACATTTCCGGGTCATATAAACATATTTCACACAAATATAAGAAGTGCTGACAGAAACCTAGATCAGTTATGCGTGACGTTAGAAAATTTTAGGCAAAAATTTGATATTATTATACTTTCTGAAGCTTGGTTATTAAACAAACCAACAGATATATACTCCATTTTAGGGTATCAAACTTTCTCAACTAAACTAAATTTTAATCAAAACAGTGGAATTCTAGTCTTTGTAAAAGATTATTTAGCAATCGATATAAAAAATATACACGAACATAACTTTTCATGCGATTGTAACTGTCTTGTTTTAAAATTCACAGAATTTACAATTACTGCACTGTACAGATCTCCATCCGGTAACCAACTTACCTTCGTTAATGAGCTCGACCTACTGCTTAAAGATTTGAAACTGTCTAAAAATAACATACTTATTGGTGACGTAAATATTGATATTTATGAAAATATTAATAGTGCTAGTCCAAGTCCAAATTCTGTAAATTACTTAACGTGTTTAGCAGGTCATAACTATATAGGAGCTATATCGACTCCTACTAGAGTCACTCACCAGTCTGTCTCCACTATAGATCACATATTTGTTAAAAATAATCTCTCAGATATATTTACTGCTGCCACGATAAAAACTTTCGTAACCGATCATTACTCCCTAGCTTTGAACATTAACCTAAATAAAAAACAAGCCCAAGAAAAACCTATGTTTAATCCCTTGACCAAATTAGATGACAATAAACTTTCTGAACTCATTTCTAATGAAACCTGGGAGTCAGTTTTAAATAATAACGATGTAAATATTAGTACTGATAACTTTATAACCACAATTACTTATCATATTAACAGTGCCACTAAGACTCTACCACCTCCTAATCATAAGTACAAAAAACTAAAGCCGTGGATCACGTTAGGACTTATCACCAGCATAAGAAAACGGGAAAAACTAACTAAAAAAATACTAAAACAACCGTTTAATGTTGCATTGCATGCTTATATTAAAAAATATAGTAATAAGTTACAAAAAATCATTAAGAAGGTAAAGAACGATTACTATTCAAACAAATAGAGTCGTGTGAGGGCGACTCTAGAAAATTGGCAGTTATTAATGAAGGGTTAGGTAAGAAAAAAAATAAAAAAGAAATCAAAACTATTGAATATAACGGTAAAATCATAAATCTTAAAGACAATCCTGATGATGGCGCAAATGCTATTGGTGAATATTTTAGTAAGTTAGGCGAAGTGATGGCTTCTAAAATAGAAGAAATCGATGTAAATGACAATATGTATAGAGACGGAACCATAAACACTGGTTTGTGGGATCAGTATGATAAAATCACGGAAAAAGATATAATAGATGCAATTAATCAACATACAGACAAAAGTTTTAAAAACTAATGACAAATATCTAGTAAAACCTCTCCTCCACATTACAACATTAAGTTTAAACCAGGGAATATTTCCTGATGTTTTAAAGAATGCCTTAGTAACACCACTGTATAAAGGCGGTGATTCTTCACAGCCTTGTAACTATCGCCCTATAAGTTTATTGTCCAATGTGGCCAAAATAGTAGAAAAAATAGTCAAAAAACAACTCGTTCAATTTTTGGAAACACAGGGTATCATAAACAAGAACCAGTTTGGCTTCCAACCAGGTATAAGTACTGAGGACGCCATATCTGAAGCAATTTCTTATATCAGTAACTCTCTAGATATCGGTTTAAAAGTTGCAGCTGTTTTCTTGGATTTGGCGAAGGCATTTGATACTGTTTCTCATAAGATTTTGATTAAAAAATTGTTTAATATTGGCATAAGAGGAACAGTACTCGGGTGGTTCGCCAGTTATCTGGAAAACAGACAGCAATCAGTTAAAGTAAATAATGTGCTTTCTACCCCTTCAAGCTCAGAATATGCAATACCGCAAGGCACGGTCCTAGGTCCTTTATTATTCCTTGTTTACATAAACAACGTCTTCTCGGTGGTGGGCAGGTGCCGTTTGGTGGGATTCTGTGATGACTTAGTATTGCTGTGTTCGGCCAAGTTTTGGTTCGAAGTATGTAATGCATTAGAAATAAATTTAAATAAAGTTCATACATGGTTAAAAATTAATAAATTATCATTAAATATTAAAAAGACCAACCTAATTTATTTTTCATTGCGTAATAGTATAAACTCAAAGCCAAATTACAAAATCCGACTACACAGACATGCTTGTCATGCAGAATTCCCGCAGGACTGCACATGTCCTAAACTGGAAGACGTTCAGTCTGTCAGGTATCTAGGAATAATAGTGGACCACAATCTGTCCTGGCAATGCCATATCGAAACTCTAACTAAACGTCTTAGGCAATACATATATCTATTTCATAATGTTAAAGGATTCCTTAAAAGTAATAAACTTAGAATGCTCTATTTTGCCCTAATTGATTCCATCCTGAGATACGGTATAACTGCTTACGGCTCAGCCGCAGAAACTCACTTACTGCCTCTTTACAGACTCCAAAAACTGTTTGTTAGAATAACACTAAAACAACCATACAGGGAAGAGTCCGCTCCGTTATTCAAAAAGCTTCGAATCTTGAATTTACCAGATATGTTTCAACTTATAGGTTTACAACGAATTTATTCAGGTAAACATAATTTAGTAAAAATTGACCATGGTGTTAATACAAGATTAGCACATCAACAAAACATTTATAAAATTCCTAGAAAGCACACGACAATGGGCCAAAGACATTGGTTGTTTGTAGCAGCAATGAATTATAATCGATTGCCAGATCTTATAAAGAATTCCAAGTCACTAAATATTTTCACAAAACAGGTTAAACAGTTGTTTCTAGACCATTATTTATAATGGTCTATTTATAATAAATTTTAATTATTCTTCTAATTTATAATAATTTAGATAATCATACTGTAAAATAGTCATATCGAATTTCCGTAATTGATCTAAATAAAGAATTTTGTAATTGTAATAATTAAGAAAAAATAAAATAAATAATAAAGAAGTAATCATAAATTATATAAATATTAATTTTCTGTTTATAATACTCCTTAATTTAATAATTATTATTACTTAAAAAGAAATTATAACCAAACTAGTAAACATTCAAATAATGTGCACATGTTAATATTGCTCATACAAATATAACAAATACTTATGTCTTTATGTGCTAATGTAAATTTATTTATATTAAACTTAATTATTTTTAAATTATTGGTATCATCATTTCAGTTAAAATAAAGCGCTAAATTATTAAAATTAATATCAAAAATAATATATATTTGTGTATGTGTATGTGTATGTGTATATGTATATGTATGTATGTGTATGTATATATATATATATATATATATATTATATATATATATATATATATATATATATATATATATATAATATATATATATGTATGTATGTGTATATTATATATATATGTATGTATGTGTGTGTGTATGTGTGTATATGTATATATATATGTTATATATATGTATATATGTTGTATATGTATATGTATGTATGTGTGTATGTGTGTGTATGTTATATATATGCTAGTGTAGAGATATAGAATTATCACTCCTCCCCACGGCACAGAGTTTTCACTCTCTTGTGGGGAGTAGCCTAAGTTAATAATTTGCATAGTTTTAAGTTAATATTTGTAATAATTTTAATATGTATTTATTTAATAAAAGGTATTTAAAAAAAAAAAAATAAAAAAAATAAAATGGTCTTATTAATTCAATTTTTAATATAAATGGAGACACACACACAGTGGGGACACTTTATACAGTGTTCCCGGATAGAATTGTCTGTAGACGCGATTTTTTTTTTGGAAAAAGTGAGTCTTTATACTAAATTGTGTTTGCCTCAAAACGAAGAAGTAACATAATAATAATTAAGAAGTAACATAAGTCATGCTCATTCTCCTGGCAGAATGAGCATGACTTTGTAGAGTAGAACTATCATTTTTTAAATTATATGACGTAGTTAGATTTCTCCTAACTCATCTTAACTATGTAATACATGAATATGCTTGGGGATTACAAGCGAAATATTGTATGGAAATAAAATAATTTAACAGCCCGATAAAAGTCTCTTCAGTGTCCTAACCTATAAACTATATAAGTATTATGGAGACCAATAATCAAATTAATAATGATTTTTTAAGTGTCTTTTACACAACAATATTGTGTCAATCATTCATGATTTCCTAAACTCGGTAGTATCAAATAGTAAATATTTTGCATCCTGAGGATAATATACCTGTAGAAGAGAGCACCTGACGTCCTTGGTAAATACTTCAATTTATATTCTTCTGAATTTAAATGTTCAGGCTCTTTCAGCACAGAGTAGGACGACATTTTGTCGAGTCATCAATAATGACGATTGACGATAGAAAATACAGTTCCCGGACGTGGCATATCATATTGTTTTTGTCGACACAATTATACTTGTGTCGAATTTTTCAATTTTTCAAACAAAACAAAGAAATTACAATACGATTTTGTTTTTTTTGTGATGTACTTGGCAGAACTACACTCATCTCTAAAAATCTATTCTATCTCTAAAAACGTTCACCTCTCGTACATGCCCCGAAGCAAATTTAGTTTGTTTCCTTTTGAACTTTTTTTATCCAATTATTCTAGATACATAGTTTTTACCACTTGGCTTTGGTAAAAAATTTCTTATACATTTTGGATGTTTTAGATGTTTTGATCCAGAGCATTGATACTTTTAAAGGTACGAAATTCAGGCGCGGTGGTCCGCATGTCGGGCGAATTTCCGTTGGATGCGTTTTTCCGTGCTTAATAACAATCCTGGTTGGAATGATGTTTTATAGTTTTTTACATTATATACGTTTACAACTACTAAATAAATAATTCTGGGGCGGTGGTCCGCTGTCGGGCGAATTTCATTTAGAATGCGTGTTTCCGTGCTAAACAACCCATTTCTTGCTTATGCAAGAACCATGCCCATTGCGTGGTTCCGGTTCATGCTTTAGAACCTAAGCAGTTACTCAATTGTCAAGCACCGCTCGTTACTCATTTTGTCTGTATTTTTCAAAGGAAATGCGCATAATCATCCAGTTGTTTATACAAATGTATGCCGCTAAAATTAAAAGTACGCACTATTATTTGCACTAGTTTAAAGCTTAGTTACTTATCTTTAAGCTTAGTTAGTTATCTTTAAAGGTTTTAGCGCATTTCCTTTCATTTTCCCAAAGAAAATTCGCTAAAAAGGGACTTCTGAAGCAATTGTTATCCTGGTATGAGCTATTTTAAAGTAAAACATTAAACTAACAGAGAAGTCTCTTATGAGTATTATTTTATTGTTAAAATAATACGTTTTTCTTTGCTTATATTATAGAGGAAAGCTAAATTATAGCTATATAATATAAGCTACATTATAGCTATATTATAGAGGAGCTACAAACTGTCGTATTCGTTTGCAGTCGTATTGAATTTCATTTAGAATGCGTGTTTCCGTGCTAAACAACCCATTTCTTGCTTATGCAAGAACCATGCCCATTGCGTGGTTCCGGTTCATGCTTTAGAACCTAAGCAGTTACTCAATTGTCAAGCACTGCTCGTAACTCATTTTGTCTGTATTTTTCAAAGGAATTGCGCATAATCATCCAGTTGTTTATACAAAACTATGCCTCGTTTGCACAAACTATTTGCACTAGTTTAAAGCTTAGTTACTTATCTTTAAGCTTAGTCGGTTATCTTTAAAGTTTTTAGTGCATTTTGTCATTAGGGACCTCTGAAACGGATTTGTGTCGTGGTCCGAGGTTCGACTTCCGCCATGAACTTTATTCCATTAGCGAATTTTATAGATATTTGCTAATACTTTCAAAGGAAATTCACTAAAAAGGGAATTTTGAAGCAATTGTTATCCTGGTATGAGCTATTTTAAAGTGAAACATTAAACTAACAGAGAAGCTTATAGCTTATGAGTATTATTTTATTGTTAAAATAATAAGTTTTTCTCGTACTTACATTATAGAGGAAAGCTAAATTATAGCTATTTAATATAAGCTACATTATAGCTATATAATATAAGCTACATTGTAGCTATATTATAGAAGAGCTACTAACTGTCGTATTACTTCGATCATTTCCGTCAAACAATTGAGTTATCAAAATACAGCTTGTGGTTATATTCATTAATGAATTATAGTAGATTATGTAACTAGGCTGTGAAATGAGATTTTATTCATATTTTATTTAAAATATGAATAATATATTTTACTTTTCAATGGAACAAAATCGCTTTACTGCCATATTTCAGATACTATTATTTTGAAGGAGGGGCGCAGTTAATAAGATCAAATTAAAAAATATTTTATTTACCAATTTGCGTAGCGACTTTTAAAAAAACTGCAACGTCAAAGATGTTTCTGCTTTAGCAATAAAATCGTTCTTTCCCGACATTTTCGAAGCTATTAAGTTGACACTTTCTAGCAGCTCTCAAATGATTATCTTTCTTCCAATAGATACTATTTTTCCACTTTTTTACAATTGTTCCACCATCTGAATTCAGTATTAAAAATTTTAATTGGGACTTTAAATAGAATCGTGATATATACTTGTAATGATTTTAGAATTTTAAAATAGAGTAAACGTTTACCATTGCCTAGAACTTTGTTATAGTTTTCTATTTTAACATGGCGGCTTCTTGAAAATTACAAACATAAAATTCCTGTTTAAATGTCTATTTACCTCTCTTTTAGATCCTAAATAAAAAATTCTAAAAGATTGTGTTGTATGAATGTATGTAAGTTAGTAGGCATGGATACGTGTACATATATCTGTAGTAGAGTATAGATATCTGTACATATATCACATATATCACATATATCTGAGTGTACATATATCTGTAGATATAGATGTGTGTACATATATCTGTAGATATAGATGTGTGTACATATATCTGTAGATATAGATGTGTGTACATATATCTGTAGATATAGATGTGTGTACATATCATATATCTGTACATATATCTGATGTGTGTACATATATCTGTAGGTGTACATATATCTGTAGATATAGATGTGTGTACATATATCTGTAGATATAGATGTGTACATATATCTGTAGATATAGATGTGTGTACATATATCTGTAGATATGGATGTTGAATGTATATTGTAGATATAGATGTGTGTACATATATCTGTAGATATAGATGTGTGTACATATATCTGTAGATATAGAATGTGTACATATATCTGTAGATATAGATGTGTGTACATATATCTGTAGATATAGATGTGTGTACATATATCTGTAGATATAGATGTGTGTACATATATCTGTAGATATAGATGTGTGTACATATATCGATATAGATGTGTGTACATATATCTGTAGATATCGATGTGTGTACATATATCTGTAGATATCAATGTGTGTACATATATCTGTAGATATGGATAATCTGTTGAATGTATGTGCACTTTCCTTGCAAACACAGTCCAGGCTCACAACTAAAGAAATATGATAAAAGCTAATACAAAATGAATGTATGCAGGTATGGTATAAGTTGGTATGGATGTGTATTAGTGATAGATGGATGTGTAAATGTATGTGCACTTTCCTTGTAATGTGTTTACAAGGAAAATGCACATACAATTTTACATTATCCTGGACTGTGTGTCCAGGCTCACGACCAAAGGAATAAGATAAAAGCTAATTCAAAATGAATGTATGCAGGTATGGTATAAGTTGGTATGGATGTGTATTAGTGATAGATGGATGTGTAAATGTATGTGCACTTTCCTTGTAATGTGTTTACAAGGAAAATGCACATACAATTTTACATTATCCTGGACTGTGTGTCCAGCTCACGACCAAAGAATAAATAAATAATAATCAATAAATACTATATACTACTATATACTATTAGTAGTAGTAGTCCTATATACTATATAATACTGATACAAAATCAATAAATCCAGGTATGGATGTATTCAGGTATGGATGTGTGTAGGTATGGATGTATGCAGGTATGGATGTGTGTAGGTATAGATGTATTCAGGTATGGATGTGTGTAGGTATGGATGTATGCAGGTATGTATGTGTTACTGTATGTGCACTTTCTTAATAAACACAGATTAGGCTAACTGCCTAACGAATAAAATAAAACCTAATACAAATTATGTCGTATTAGAGAAGCAGCTGATAAGATATTTGATAAAGTCAAGCTCAGCGTTTCATATTAGCAGATATTTTGAATTTTCAAAAAATTCTTATTTTCTTTAGAGAAACATTTTTTTCTAAAAACGAACTTTAATAAATAGTACAACAAAATATTACCCGTTCCAGTAAGAGGTGGGAGGAGGCAAATCTTGGCAAACATGCCACGTAGGCTTCTTACCAACCTTGTTTTTGATTCTCCAGCCCGTTTTACCGAACTCATCGTCACTCTTTTGAATTTACTGTCCAAATTAAGAAAGCTTTCTAACTAATGGAACACTCTTCCTCATCTAAAATATTATTTAAATAGATTTTTAGGTGAGTTAACGTGAAAGCCTAATATTCCTGGAGCCGGACATGAAAAATGTGACTCATTTTTTGGGTAGACTATATTTTTCTTCATTTTTTAAGGTATATTTTTTTTAAAAAAATGGTTTGAAGCAGTATAAAATAAGCCATGTTTACTTCGGTTCGGTGCTTGGACTACCACTCTCTACAAACAGGTATTCGCGATTTAAAGTCCGTAGCAGCGCCACCGTCGCTGATAAATTGATAACGAAAGGGTGATCGTTGTAAAGTCCTTATGGGGTTTTCTCAGGTTTTCTTATTTCTGACGATTATTTCTTTATTTTTTTTTTCTTAACGTGCTTTAATTTAATTAATTTTAGGGCGTATGAACTCAGTAGAATCACTGTTTCATTGACAAATATGGTTTTAATGGGTTGTCACGAGTATTTAAATTGAGTGATAAGAAGGTGAAAATCACAGTATAGTGTTTTATTTTAGTTATTGTTAAATAATGTAACTTTTAACTAATTTTAGTTTGCACAAACACAAAATTACCTTTTATTGCATTAAATTGTTTAAATTAGTTTTAACAGGTTTTAAATGACTGATAACAAGCTGATTATCACCGTTATGGTGTTTTAATTTATTAATCAATTTTATTTACTCACTAAAATAATTAATAACACATTAAATTCACTTTTTTTGTAAAATTTTTGTTTCAATTATCCGTTTAGGTTTTATTATTTCTGGGTTAAATCGGACTAATCCGAGTCTGTAGTGATAAGAACCTGATTCTATATTTAAAATCCTGGAATAATTGAAGTATTTATCTATGAAATATTCGCAATTTCTTTAACACCGATTCGGTCGTTCTATTATTTTTTAACTCATTTATCACAAATTAACTAACAATAAATAAATAAAATAAGAATTTTTATCGACTCCCATGCTAATCCTATGATAAAAAAAATGATCACCCTTTTGTTTTCCCGCCATCGGTATTGCCAACCTTACAACTATCTCTTTGAAGTGCGAATAAGCAAGATTTTCATCATCAACACATCTTTAGCAGGTAGCATCTTTAAATAGTGATTAGAATATCATTTAAGTAATAAATATTTTGTCTGCGTGTATTATTTGCAGTTATCTAGTTTAAAATTTGCAGACCTGTTTCTAAATCCTAGAGCGAGATTTAATGCAAGCTTAACATCGACTGAAACTAACATACTAAGCTTAACTTTGTTCCAGGATTTACTATTAATTTTATGTATTCAAAAAACAGTAAAGATTTAAAAGTTTTTAAGAGTCTGTTGTAAAAAGGATGAGAGAGTCTCTAATTTGAGGTCTAGAAAATAAACTGCTGCAAGTATGTGTGTTTTGGTCGGAGAAAGGTTTGGCTGGAGTTTGGCCAAGGATATAAACCTACCATGTTTTACTAGTAAAGAAAATTTGGAAGCAGTTTGTACAGTATATATAGGGTTCATTTAGTTTATCCTGACCGTTATGTTCACTTGTTCCAGACTCCACCTGATTTATCTTTTATAGGCCTCAAACCGTTTTTTTGAACTTAAAGCCAAAATTAAAAGAAATGAATTATAACTATTAATAACAGGAGTAGAAAATCCCGAAAGAGGTAAAAATAGCTTGCAAACATATCTTTAAATAGATTTATTGGTTCAAGAACAAATTAAAGAAAACAAATTGCGAACATAAAACTACTAAATTAAACTAGGTGCAATAGTTTGAAGTAATAAATTAAAACACTATTTTTCCGAGCTTTTGATTCAGTTTCTTTCTCAAGGCTTGGAGTGTATAAAACTAAAGATTACATGACTCTATATAATACCAATACAAAATAATATTATGCTTTTTTGAGTATCTCTGCAATGCTCCAATGCTTTATTGCTTGGGTTACTCAAGCATTAGATTCCAGTCGACCCCTATTTCAGATAAATGGTTCTTGGCCGACCCCTAACCGTTCTTGTCCCCCACTCTATAAATTTCGAACTCACAGTTAGTACGTTCACACACACTCTAGATCCGCGGATCGTATAGAATACGTATACAATACGGTCAACTATCTTCTCGGTTCTTGCAGCGTATTTGTTTAGTCGATCGAGTGATAACTGATCCCGCCAAAACATGGCGTCTTGTATAGTGAACCTTCACTTTTGGTTATAAGGAAGTTTAAAACAAAAAATATATTTAATTAAATTGTGATTTCTTTGGATAATAATAAAGTTACACTTAAAAAAATAATATTCTACAAGTTATTTGATCAAAAACGGTTATATAGAAGTGAAATAAAATTAAATAAAAGTTCGACGAGAAGGTTATCCGTTACATACGATCGTCTCTAAAGGTACACACACAAAAAGACAGCGTATCGGGGGATCCATTTAGATTCCATCTCCCTAGTTCTAGCGTATGCGATCGGATCCCCTCCGCATGGTTCATACAGCTTAAATTACCGTATTGAGAGATCGTACTCTATACGATCCGCGGATCTAAAGTGTGTGTGAACGTACTAAATGATTACGTTCTTGTGTTTAACGTTTTGAAAAGCGGCATGAGAATCAGCAACGCAAGAACTTGCAACAGGAGAAAGCATAATAGTCCAAGAGCCGGACCTGAAAAGTGTATATGTATGTATGTGTCTATATATGTATGTATGTACATGTGCGTCGAAATATAACTAATAATGATAATAAAGAGTAAAATATTTTTAAATTACATGTTTATTGTAATATATCTAAATTTACTTTTAAATTGTAGTAGGTTAAAAGGTTAAATACTGAACTTTTGGTTTAAGATAGATAATAATAGAAATCAACATTATCCACAATGTTTGTTTATTCAGTGGATTTTATAGATTTATTTCATATTAATTTACCTTGGTTGTCATATTTTTGTTTTGTTTCATGTGCACTCTCTTGTCATTTAGTAGTGTTATTGTTAATTTTTATTATTTACGTTAGTCCTAGATTTAGGTTTAGTAGCTTGTAACTCCAGTGAAAAGTTAATATATAGATGCCTCAGGCGCTATCATTGTCCTATTTACTAACTCGTTTTTCATTATACGTCACAAACTTTCTTTCGTTTTGTTTAGTACTATTGTTGTGATAATTGCATGTAATACTAATACAGTAAAACATGCTGTACCATTAGGAAAAAACACACCCACACACACACATACTCACACACAGACAACTTTTTGAAAACCACACAGGAGGCGTTTAAAACACCTGAAACGGATAATTCCAATTTCATCCAGGTTTTGGATTTTTTTGCAAACACAATACTTTTCCTATATACTTATGGTATAAATGAGAAAAGGTAAAGTAAAAATTAACAGATTTAGGGTGCATTCGCGACGCTCGAGCGCTCAGAGCGTTCGGGTCAGTGTGTTCAGTGGTGGAGGGGGATGGTGGGGACAAAAATTCCCACACCATTGTACTGACCACACTTGGTCTCGCTAACGCGTTTTATTCAGGCTTGTGTGTACAGTTATTAGGTTATGTTACTGTTGTTGTCATTTTTTCAAAAATTCAATCATTTAATTAAAACTAAAACGTATAAATTAAAAAGAAACAGCACAAAACACCAGAAACACAACACAGAAACAGCACAGCACAGTACATGTGAATATGAAGGTGAGATATAATTTTGTATTTCCCGCTAAGATTGTTTCAATTGAATAGGAGAGGGGAGAAGTGATCGAACTGAACCTGCCGAAAGCACGATTAGTAGGATCAGTCCCACCACTTCTATCCTGGCTTCCCGCTTCTTTTGGCTCCTCCCCCTGGCCACGCCTCTGAGCACAATCATGGTAACTAGAATACACCTCTTGTTAAGAACGCTCTGAGCGCTCGAGCGTCGCGAATGCACCCGAACTATATCGGTACTGACTAGTTTTGACTGTACAGTCATCTTTAGAGTTCAAACATAGTAACTAATGGTATACTGAAATTAGGTAATTTGGTGAATAAATTTGGATGAGCGTAGCGAATCCGGTAAGGCGAAAAAAAGTCCGTGGAACCCCGTACCCGATTTGTTGTACTATGTATTACATAGTACAACGTACTAAAATAGTACTATGTAGTACATTTTACGTCATTTTTATGTATCTATGTTTTGTTAAAAAATAAATAAATATAAAAATTCCTAATGGTTGTTTATTTTTTAATAACTTGTATTACATATTGTATTATGTTTAATAAGTTGTAAAACCTATGTATGGCTTGTAACTTCGTAGCAATTTCGTTCCGGGTTGTTTATTTTACCGTTTTCACCATTTGTTGTTTTCAGCTTTATAAACTATAAACGAAGTTTATCGTAAATAATGTATCACTTTTTGTAACCCTAACGTTTAATAATCTTTTTTAATAAAAATAACCGAAGAGTTTAAGAAAAATAAAATTTTTACTCCAAATATGAAAAGATAAAAAAAATCAGGTGGATGATAGCATCGATATTACCGGGACTGTTGTCTGCCTTGGTTAGAGATTTCTTCATTTCCTTTAGACTCTATTTGTCTTAAAGTCAATAAAATTGGTTGTGATGTATAAATATAGTATAAATAAATACATAAAAGTCACTTCTAGGAACCAAAAATTCAAAATTAAAGTTTTTTATTAATTTTCCTCTTTCAGGAGGATAATTTATTCTTATACATATATATATTTAAACTAAAAATAGACGAGTGGATAAAGTCGTTTACCTGGCATGAGATACCTGGGGATTTTAATATCGTTTTTTCCTTTCACTTTTCACTTCTCCTCGCGTTACCGCAAGCCTTTTCTATCACAACTTTCTGCCCCTCTGATGAGCTTGTATTAAATTTTTCTGAGCTCACAAATTATCTCATTTTTTCCTTTAACGTAATTT
Organism: Microvelia longipes; assembly: GCA_018340805.1. Classification (NCBI taxonomy): domain Eukaryota; kingdom Metazoa; phylum Arthropoda; class Insecta; order Hemiptera; family Veliidae; genus Microvelia; species Microvelia longipes. Next base: position 4,098,277 of record JACMZG010001893.1, on the reverse strand, counting down.
TGATTTTACTGAAAGAATAAAAAATTTCTAGGTAAAGAGCAACATCAAAGTTTTTTTTAATATTTATTAATTATTAATTAATGACAAAATTAGTTTTTTTTTTAGCTAATTCAAGTGCTTTTAGCGATGCTTCGAGTTTGCACAGACTGAACAAATAAAAACTGCAGCTTAACTTCTCCGTTTCAAGTGCTTATTGGTGGCTGATTTTTCACTTTCTGTCCGTGTGTTAATGGATGTTTGTACAACCGCTAATATAGATTAATTCTTGATATATTAGTTAATAATATAGGTTGGTATATATATATATATATATATATATATATATATATATATATATATATATATATATATATATATATATATATATATATATATGTGAGTGTGTCGTATGGATGTATTTCTAAACCTATCTTGTATGCTTCTGCACTAATAATATTTTTATATCAGGCATGGTAAAATAAAAAGATTTTTTAACGAAAACGTGCCAACGCTTTTAAAGCTGAGCGTAAACTGAGCTTTAAATTAGTGCATGTAATATTGGCAGTGCTGATTATGGAAGGTTGGGCACGATTTTGTCCAACTAATGAGAAAATATGCATTTTTTTATTTAGTCTAGAAACATTTTGGCAACGGATAGTAATGCTAATGCATAAGTTGTAAATCATAAATCGGAAACTGTAAAAATAATAAAAAAATAATAGGTTGTTAAGCAAGAAAGTGTGCTTTTCAAAGGAAAATCGCTCGGCATTTAGACATTCGCGCCAGATTTTCTTGCAGCAGTACATAACCGCAATATTTATTTTGGATCCTAAATGTTTCTTTTGACAAATACATTATCATTTACTCCTTTACGAGATTTATAGCTTAAACTCTTTTAAAATACGTATGTCAGTCTGGCTGAAAATAACGACAAAATTTACAAATTGTAAACCTGAAAACTTAGTAAAAACAAATCGGAGACTTATTCCAATATGAAATTGTTTTGTAAAGATATTGTATATATAAAATCATTGGGATCTGAAAAGTACTTTCTAAGCCTTTTCTAGTCCATCCCTTTCAACTATCTATCTCGTTTTCCAAGTTTATTTGCCTTAAATCCTTTTTACTCTCTCAACTCTTGAGTTTTGTGAAAATTTGTGAAATTCGAGCTGTAACTGCTGGAAACAATAATAAACCAGTTTTATGTTTATATTATTCATCTTTCGTCTTTTGAGGTCAAATTAAGAATTTTTTGTAGTTAATCTTTATTACTAATGAAAAATCCTTCATTGCTGTTATTCGTGTTATAAAAGCAATAATTTTGGTTGTTTAGATTCATTGTATTTCAAAGTAATATGAACTTTAAAATACACCGTGAGCTTTCTTTTCTTCTATGTCTGCTTGTTGTAAGGATAATTAACACTTAGTCGAGGTATATACCTTGCAAATAATTATTACTTTAAGTCGAGGTAGCGTTTACCTTCTAAAGAGTTAACACTTAGTGTAGATATAGCATTCACCTTCCAAAGAATTAACAATTAGTGTCTATATAGCTTTCACCTTCCCAAGAATTAACACTTAGTGTCGATATAGCATTCACCTTCCCAAGAATTAACACTTAGTGTCGATGTAGCATTGACCTTCCAAAGAGTTAACAATTAGTGTAGATATAGCATTCACCTTCCAAAGAATTAACACTTAGTATCGATATAGCATTCACTTTCCAAAGAATTAACAATTAGTGTAGATATTGCATTCACCTTCCAAAGAATTAACACTTAGTGTCGATATAGTATTCACCTGCCAAAGAATTAACAATTAGTGTAGATCTAGCATTCATCTTCCAAAGAATTAACACTTAGCAGCGATCCAGCATTCACCTTCCAAATAATTAAGACTTAGTCACGATATAGTATTTACCTTCCCAAAGAATTAACACGTGGTGTTGATCTAGGATTCATCTTCCAAAAAATTAACACTTAGTGACGCTCTACTTTTTTCCTAGTAAATAATTATCTTTTGAGTTGCGATAGTTCTTTTTACGGACAATCAATTAACATTTTTCGTCAATATAGTTTTTTGTGACTGTTCTTCCTCTTTGGAAATCAACAGGGTTTTTTCAAGATAGTTTTTGAGGGAGTTCTTTCTTCTTCCGCGTTAACACTTTATGTCGAGGCAGTTCTTTCTTTTCACAAACAATTTAAAACGTTTTGTAAACATAGTTCTTTGATGTAGTTCTTCTTACAAATAACACTTTGTATCGAAAGTACATTTCCGTAGTGAATACCAACTAAAATTTAAAGGTTTTAAGTAATGACACGCAAGAAACAAGGGATTTTAAATTGCAAATTGTGAAAAGGATATACCATGGACAGTTAGGTGATTGTTGTGAGTCTGGTTTCTAGTTATAAAGTCAAGACTGATCTATAACCGTCCCTAGAGGTAGTCAGGGGAAGCTTCTAAGCCCTCTATTCAATTATTTTCATCGTAATAAGTTTGTCGGTAGGTAAGGCTATAGAAAATACCCCCTACAGGCTTCTCTTCTATTCGCATAGCTCAGAAAACCGAAAACCTTAATTTGGCATTCCCAGTTTGTTCCCTTTAACCCCTTTTAATAAACTTATAAACGCTAATAACCTTTCAACTGATATTTAATTAAAAATCTAAACAATTTTTTTAAGAAAATATAAATTTAACACTGTAATAAAATCGGTGACTTAAGAATCTCCAAATTTTTATAAATATTCTGGCCTATTATTCTCCAATTAAAAATAAACAAATAAATCTAGGGTCAACAGGAAAAAGCACATAAGTCAAATTTTTCAAATTTTTTTTATTCGATTAAAGTATTTCTCAGACCTTACTTAACCAATCTTAAAAACCACTTAAATCAAAACTATCGTTAAATAAGATAAACGTGTAAAAATTCACTATGACTTTGTTTTTAATTGTTTTATTTCCAACATTTACAAAAAATTCACAACATTATATAAATAAATAATTTCTTATATATGTATTAAACATGGCACTTCTTTAGATTAGATGATCCCTTCTACTAATACTTATAAATCGCCACTAATAAATTCACACATGGCATAACAATTAAATAGTAAGTAGATCCAAAGAAAAATAGGGAGTGACATAAACTAAAGAAGTGCCATAAACATCATAAAACTAAATCCAAAATTTTTATCAATTTAATAAAATAATAATTAATAAGTATAATAATTATAATAACGACTTACGTGCTTTTTCCCGTCGACCCTTGAAATATTTAAAGAACGTTATATTTCATAATAATATAAATGAATACTATTTCCAAATTTTATTAATTAATAAACAAGTACCATTTTAAATGAAAAAAAAAAAAATATTTAACCATCAAATAGAGAGAATATTCCTTATTTCAGAAATAAGTGTATTTGTACCTGTGTGAATGTACAGGATGAATTAGACATTAATTTTCCATAGGAATGTGTACTTAAGGGGTCGGACTTGTTATGTTTTTACCTTCGCCCATATATACACTTGCCCCGTTTCACACACGTGTTTTTCAGTCTTATTTATTTTAGCTCGAGTGTAAAGTTACATTATCGCAGTACAATTAACACTAAACGTGAAAAAAAATTCCGGAGTGAGGTCCGCATGTCGGACGAATTCGGATAAAATGCATTTTTCGTGCTCAACAATCCACTTTTTGCTTGAGTTTATTTTGTCATTGTTTTAAATTGATTTAAATTAAGTATTCATAAGTTATTCAAGTTGACTCATTTAAAAAGACACAAATAGTTAAATATATGCGAAAGGATGAGAGTTTCTGTATGTACATTTTAAAATTAACTTTTATCTGAACAAGAATGTATGGCAATAAACAATGTATCAAATTTTAACTAAACAGCATAATATACAAAATAAAATTTTACTTTAAAAAGTTGCAACTTTATAACATTTTTTTATTATATACACCTTGGAACTTTTAATTTTACAATCTATCCCTATCCTACTTTGTATAAATTTCAGTACAAACTAGGTATTTTAAAAAATTTATTTTAGACTTTTAAAATATATTCCACTTACCAAAGAGGTAAACTAGCCGCTTCGCAGGGTCGGCGCATGGTTATTGTCCTATATCACATGATCAAATATATAAATATATGTATTCCATTTTAATTTATTTATTTCTCATTAAAACATTTTACACTCCACACATATATATATATATATATATATAATATATATATATATTATATATATTATTTATAATAATAATAATGCCCGTTTTAGGGCTTTCGGCCCTTCAGGGTATTCGACCTGCGGGGACCACCTCGGGTGGATCACATCTACTATACACAAAGTAAAGCAAGAGTTGACGAAATCTTTTTACATCAAATTCTATTCATAAAAACTGAGAGCATAGCCCGGGCTGTGAACCTCAGGCCTCCGGTGCCGAAGTCCAGTACTATACGACCGCGGCTACGGAGGCAGATCACATATATGAGCAAGTGTAAATAGTTAGAAAAAAATTATGTTCTCTATGAACTATTAATTTTTATTTTTGTGGTACCACTGTAGATGCCTCCTGAGTGAGTGTTTTGAGTCGTTGTCGGGTATTTTGATATTTGTAAGATTTAAAAAGAATGTATATAGCAGCACGAATCAATTACATATACCTCATATGTAGTTGTGTAACCTCATTTACAAAACTGATGAAATTCTCCTATCCTATTTTTAGTGATTCTGAGTCCATTTCCGGGTCCAAACTTCGCCATTCTACCCACTAAATTAGCGAATGTTTCCAAAGAAAATTCGCTGAAAAAGGTTCCCTTTAAAAAAATCGTAAAGAAAATTAAGCTTTCGTAAAGTTTAATATTTTACTCTCTTTAAATATTTGTTTATGTTTAAATTGAATAAAATGTATAATGTTTGCATTAGTATAAAAATGAAGTTATTGTATGCATAGTTAATAAACGGTATATTAAAGATTTAGGTCTTCCGGTGGTGACCGCGTCAATGTAGATGACCTTCCGGTCACCACGGATAGACCAAAATCTTCATGACTATAACCGTGGAAGCTTACGCTGTTTATTAAACAGTATATTTCAATTTTAATTCTAACAAAATTAAAATAAATAACTAAACTCTATATCAAAATTCAAATTTGTGGGCCTATAGAAACCTTTTAATAATGTGTGTTCTTTTATAACAATATAATACAGCATATAAATACGTACTGTTTTATTAGCAAAACTGACCAGTATAAAATAATGCAAATTTGATAAGGAAGCGATCTACTTATGATTTTCATAAAACAATTTAGTATCTAATAACGCGCATATACAGGGTGTACAAAATAAAACTCCCTTCCCGAAAGGAGGTGGTACTACAACTAATTTCCAACAAAAAACTTCATATTAAC